>CALSBV010010187.1:1516158-1661042 GCA_943590825.1 Bovichtus diacanthus
TATGGAGAGGATGAACATTGTTGTATCCTGATTATTTGCATCAGTGGTTTTTACTGGGCTTTGCATCAGTGATGAATCCACTATTGCTAAATATATGACACTAAAGCTTCCGTGTAGGCAGAGATAGCTCAGCTATCAGAGAAGGCTCCAAAATGGTATTCCCTATGATATTTTGTTTCCTTGGTGTGTGGCCACAGATGTATAGGTGTTTGAGGGCGAACATAATGTTAGGTCACCATGGGCTGGAGACATATGTCTCCCCCAGTGAATCCTGGGATTGCGGCCAAAGGAAGAAGGGCGAGATAATAGAGGCGGGAAAGCTCTGTAACGAAATAGAGGACAGCAGAGAAGCTGAGTTATCACTTACAGAACAATCAGTGGTGCCTATCTCTTATTCACAAGCCTAATCAATGCTGTCGTCACTGTGGTTTATTGCATATGTAATGCCAGAATATTGACTTTGAGGGCGTTTGCACACACAGCAGATTGCTGTGTCAAGTGTGAGCGTTTGATAGTACAGTACTGTAGATCTATGTGGGAAAAATTCATGTGTGCCGGGCAGAGTTGCAAGAGTGAATGTATGTATGAGTGTGTGTGTGTGTGTGTGTGTGTGTGTGTGTGTGTGTGTGTGTGTGTACATGTAGTCAATGCATCAGTGCACCTTTTTTGCGCATCTGGCTTTTTAAATGCACATTAAAATACATCTAAATCCTGCTAAACGCAGCAGATCCTTATGTTAAATGCGTTTGTTTGGCTGAGCAAGGGGACTGACCCTGATTTTGGGCGTGTTTACCTTATTATTCTAAGCGTTCCTCATCGCTGTACTAAAGTTTTATTGCTGGAGTGCTCAGAATATTGATAGTCTCTTTGGCTCACTTGTGTCTCATTAAAGATTCATGGGGATTTGTGCGGTGCTCTGGCTGCATGACAGAAGCAAGTAAAAGGAAAAATGTCATCATGATGGAACAAGACTGCTATCTGGTGGTCAGTGTAGGGAGATAAAATAAGGTGTATGGCTTAATTACCAGCCTTACCCTTTAACATTTAAAAAGATTTTGTCTTAGCTTGGATTTTCCTAATGAATTTGATTACTAAAGATTAGAACAAGAGCATAGTGCTATCTATTTTGTAAACATGCATTCCCCTGCTCCTCGCTCCCTGGTATTTATGCACACACTAATTCACCCATTCTTCTTCCCTCAGCATGCAGGACGGTGGTGCAGGCAGACATAGTGTTTCTGGTGGATGAGTCATGGAGTGTGGGCCAGAACAGCTTCTCCAGTGTCAAAGACTTTATCTCGACCATCGTCTCCTCCTTCAAGGATAGTGTGGTGGGAACTGAGGGGGTCCGCTTTGGAGTGACGGTCTTTGGGGATGTCCCGAGGTAAAACTCAAATATTTTAAAGTAACACAGCACAGATTTAACTAGTCGCCATCAAGCAAGACTCATTTAAAATGTTTCCACAGGCGATTGTTACATCAGAAAAACTAACCGTTTTTCAAACAAAATTATTTATTGACTTCTTTTCTGTATTCTGCAAAGCATTTCCATGTTTAGAGTACGAGGAACTCTAATCAGAGAAACCAAACAAGATGTACGCTACACATATACCGATATTTGTATTAGTTATTTTATCATTTCCCCATGATTCAATTTTGCTTTCCTCGTAATCCTTTCCTTGCAGGATGCGGATTGCTTTGACAGACTACAGCTCACTGGAGGAGGTGCTCAGAGCCATCAGAGACCTCCTCTTTGAGGGTGGATCCAGGAGGATTGGTGAAGCCCTCCGGTTTCTGGTTGACCCTGTGTTCAGCCCTGTTATCAGTCGAGACTATGCCCCAAAGGTACAATGCTTCAACTGGGGAGATGTGAAAACCTATCCAGGGTGACTGTGTCCGTCTGCCATAAAGGGATTGTCTAGCACACCCACAGACTTGGAGCAAAACATAGAAAAAGCTATTGTATACCCTTGAAACAGACCCAAAACCTGTCTACACTTACTGTAGGTAATATCAATCAATATCCATTTTTTAACATGCATGGATTAAAGTGATGTGACATCACTTTAATCCACGCACGTTAAAAACGGAAAGACTTAAATGAAATTGTGACTCACAAGCAATGATTGGTTGTACAATTCAATATATCGGTGATTGATTCAAGATTAAAACCCACACAGTGAAGACTACTGCTTCCAGCTGGCCATTAAAACATATATGTTGTCTGCTCTGGCCCCGTGTGAAAGGAAATGCCTCCAGTAGTCTGTATTTGTACGCCAAAGAACATTGTGGAAAAAAAACAAAAAACAAACAAACTGGTGGACCATTTTCACACTACTGACAGTCTCGCTTTACGCCTGGAATACAAACTGAGAGTATGTCTGATAGAAAGTTACAAATGTAAACAGAATTTGCTTTGCTTTGGTTTGTTGCTTTGGTTTGTTGTTTTGCTTGCGGAAGAAGAAAAAGGACAGGGTGCAGGCAATACATTTAGCCTCTGCCACGGATTCAACATGCTACATTGGCTGAACCGTTATTGGTAAGGGACGACTAGTGCTATCGGACACACACAACTCCAATCGATGTCCATCCAAAGAAACTCCACGATGGCGATTAGCCTGCTTTCTCACAGGGTCCTAAACAATCATGTATCAAATCCACTGGTTTTAACTTTGGACCCTAACCCAACTGCAATTGTCAGCAACTTAACTAAACTTGTTTTTACAAGCCTCGCCAAATGCTCTTCCAACAGCTCTCCATTTCTGTCAGCTAAATGTCTCAGACAGCCTAACACTGTAGTGTAGCCTCAGTATAACACAGCTGGTTAACATTCCGATCGCCTCTCTATCGCTGAGTGTGTGTGCGAATCATCTTGCGGCAGCAAACTTGACGTGGGAAGGCAGAGAATTGAGGATTAGGCTGATATATTGAATTGTAGAGCCAGAGCACATGCAGAAAAGCAACTACATTCTCATTCCGATGATTTCCAGCCGCCTCCTTCATTGACTGAGTGATGAACTGTGAATGAAATGAGTAAATGTTCCTTAATGGGCAAATTATCAGTTTCTGTTGCAAGCCAGCATCATTGAATTCCACTTTGTCTTTGGGTTTGATTTAATTATGTATTCAATTATGAGTTAAACCATGTCAAAAGTCCATGGGGGCTTTTTGAGGCTAACTCTATTTGCAAGGATGTTCTTTTTATCCAGACAAAATGTTGTTTGGCAGGTGGATAAACCTCCATTGATGCAAACCATAAATTTAGCAAAACCCAACACATTTTTACAAAATTAAAAGTAGAAAATGAGCAACTAAAATGAACCATACTGGCATTATTATGCAAATGTTCTGGTCATTGTTCGATATTGATCATTTTGTGAGAAAGAAGTTGTTATATTATGTTTAATGACTTTGCTTAATGGATTTTTTCTGTGTCACTTCTGTACAGATTGCTGTAATGATCACAAACGGACGTTCAGACGACCAGGTCGATGCCGCAGCCAGAGCTGTAGCTGACTATGGGATTTCTCTCTTTGCAGTAGGTGAGTGTTGAAGTTTAGAATTGTGAATTCCTTCAACATCCCCACTGCAGAGGCCCCTCACATTTTATTTGAGCTCTGCCGGCTTATCTGCAGTGTTTGCAGTCAGAAATTCATGTCCTGTACATTTGAATTCATTGGATTCAGTGTGGGTATTTGTGAGTGTGCGTGAGATTCTTGTTTCTGACTGTCTAAGTGACTGTCTATGTATGCGCTAACATAACAACAGCTACTAAATATGTATTCAGCTCCTATTCTGTAAAAGTTCACTTTCTGATACTGTGTGTTGCAAAGCTTCTTTATCCTACACCTTTCCCCCACTCATGAATACAGACTGCTGTTTACCCACAAGTGTACTTACACATATCTCACCCTCTTTCTCCTACACACACGCATGAGCACACAAGCCCACAAGCCCACAACTTACTCCCTCAGCTGGGAACGGTGCAATAATTACTGCTCATTAGCCAATGGTGTGCTAATCGCAGCCATTTTTCATTAGGCGATTCAGTGTCCTCCATCTGCACCTCTGACACTGAGGCTCGCTCCTCTCGTTCATCACTCCCGCAGAGAAGCTCCACAAGCATCTTGTGTCCTAGTTCAAAACCAAGCCATGCCTGTGGAGCCTGTATTGTAGCATTGATAAATACCTTAAAAGATATTTGCATCTAAATGCATGTTCTGTACATAGGGTAACAGGTTCCAGATAATTGTAGTTGTGTGATTCAACTCTCCAAAAACACTTGCAAAATGTTTGTCCGCTTCTATTAAAGAAATCTACTCTATAACATTAAGATGCTACACTTGTTTGTGCCCTGATTTGGTCTATAGTGCCTGACAAATACACATGAGGCCATAACTTGAGTTCCAGAGAGCATCTGCTTAAGGCTGTGTATGTCTACAGTATTCATGTGTGTGGGCACGTGCATCTGAAATAAATCACTCAAATTGCCACAGCTCCCCCTAGTGGTGTCTGTAGGAAAGTATTTAGAGAAAATGCGAGGAAAGGATATGAAACACAGGAATGCCACAACATAATTGTTGCTCCGTAACTATTATTAATTTGTTTTTATTATGCATTAATCAAGTAAAGTCTGTTCATATGTACAGCAGGTCATTCATTCATTTGTTTTGAAAGGTGTTTTTTATCTGTCTTGTCAAATATTAGTGGACTAAGCATGTAAAGAGTACTGTTGCTTTGTCTACATTGTGTTTTTTTTGTGTCTGTCCTGTAACCAGGTGTTAGAGGAGCTGATGAGTCAGAGCTCAGGAGAATTGTGTCAGAGCCACATGAGGAGCACCTATTACTGGCCGCTGACTACTCTTTCCTTGAAGCCGTCCTTCCCAAACTGTCCCGCAGAGTGTGCTTTACTGCCTCTGAACCACCACTTCCTGTGAAAACTTCCCCACGTGGTAACAAACATATATTTCCTTTAAAAGCTGCCCTCATACTGACAGCCCTCATAGTGACAGCTGTTTGCCTTTTTTCTATTGATGAATTGTAGCTTGAAAAGCATAATAGAAATGATTAATAGTTTTCTCTTAACTCACTATACCTTGCGGTTTTCTCACTAAAATGGATTTAAATCTTACATCCAGACCAACTTGCATGTTTTATGTTCCCTGTTCCCTTTCCAACAAATATATTATATATATTTTCCTCCCATCCCTCTTCCTGTACCTTCTTCCAACCCTAGTTGAAGAGCGTGTGGTAGGTCCCAGAGACCTGCAGGTTAGCGAGTTGGCCCACAGTTACCTCAGACTGACATGGAGCCAGGCCACAGGTGATGTCACCGGATATCGTCTGCTGGTCAACCCTCTCAGCTCCAGTGGACAACTCCCCCTACAACGGAGACAGGTGAGGGATTACACATGCGCATGATGGTAGTTGCTGCTTAGCTGCACTGTAACAGAGCATATTGTCTTGTTTCCTCCCGCAAAACATCCACAGTACACCCCTCAATTCTTCATCCTCAGGAGTGCTTATGACCTAAACTGCATGTCAACTGTGTGACCAGCACATGTGCTGAACTGAAATGCAGCGAGTCATTTCGCATTGAGTTATAAGGGCAATTCCATCTGTGTAACTCTCGAAAGCGTGCAACAATATTGCATTAATGGGATCAGCATGATGCCCTTTTCTCCAACAATATCCACGCGTCTGTGTTTACTGCAGTCGTACCCTTGACAGACAGAGAATTATGTAAAAGTACCAACAGATGAATATTTAGCATTTTGTTATAAAGCACAACATGCCAACTAATTTGAATATAATGGAGAGAACGGCCTAAGCATAAGGACACACACACACCCACACACACACTAAGCTCTTTTGGTTCTGCTGTCTTGATTGCGTGTAACAGGTTGATCTGAAGGCAGATGTGAGCACAGCGGTGGTGACAGAGCTGAGTCCTAAAACAGACTATTCCCTCACTGTGTACGCCATCTACCCCAGCCTCATAGGAGAATCTGCAACAATCACCATCCAGACAAGTAGGTGTCACACGTCAGTACATGCACCTTTTAGAAAATACACAAATACTTCTGCCCATATGTTTAGGATTTCCCTGTACCTCGCTTCCCTGAGAAACAATTGTCTGCTTTGTAGCCCCTTTGCCTCAGTTGTCAAACTTCCGTGTTGTTGAGGAGGGCCTGTTCTCTCTGCGCCTGGGCTGGACTCCTCCTCTAGGGAAGCTCAACGGATTAAAGATCTTCATCCCAAGATGTATGCTAACATTACACCATGCAATTATTATCATTTGACACACAACCTGTAAAAAAATGTGTTTTTGCAGTATCATCATAATCTCATTTATTTTAATTGTTTGTAAAGATGTATAGTTGAAATCTACCAAGTTATTTGAATGTATATTTTTTGGGTTTTGATTCTTCTGGATTTTTTGTTCCGCAGCCAACCGACCAGGATTTATTTATGAGAACTTGCTTCCTGGAGACACGTCTTCTCATGTGATTGATAGCCTGGAGGAGGATAAGAAGTACACTATCAGTATTTATGCTGTTTACCCCGAAGGACCAAGTAAAACAGTTTCTATAGTGGGCAAAACATGTAAGTTTATTGGCTTTGAATTGTATTTGTTATCTTTCCAACTTTCTCACCCTAAAGTTGATTTTATTTACCGCTTGTAATTCTCTACGCTGACTACACTAAACTAAAGCTGTAACCAGTCATCAATTGCAGGACAAAGTCATGTAATAGTATAAAACAAGAAGGTGTAGTACCATAATATATCCACCATATGATGCTATTGTTCTACGAAAAATACTAGCCTGAAGTCTGTTACATACAGTAAGACTTTGATGTGTCTCTATTTCATGCTACACTAGAGAAATATCTCTAGAGGCTTTGCTTTGATTTGAATTGATTCAGATGTTTATGTTTCTTATATTTCATTACATGACTTTAAATAACCCTTTTCTCTATCAAAAATCAGGTTAAATAACTTTAGTTGATTACTAAATCAACTGATATTGAATTTGTGTGTGTGAATGTGTGCGTATGTGTGTGTTTGTGTGGATATGGGTGTGTTTCACAGTGAAGTTGGTACAGGTTCAGAACTTCCTGGTCCAAAATGCCACCACAGACACAGTCCAGGCGAGGTGGGCGTCAGTTAAGGGTGCCACAGGATACCGTCTGACATGGGAATCCCCAGGTACTGTTGTCCACTCTTTGGTACATAACTGTACACAAGTGTTTAGCAAATAAGAAAATAACCTTGTTTTGTGAAATAAAGCCAAAAAGCGTCTCTCTGCCTCTTCGTGTCTTTCAGACGGCCACATAGAGAACATAAACCTCGGGGACAACTTTAACTTCTACATGATCCAGGGCCTCCACTCAGCCTCAGAGTACACCATCACCATCAACCCCATCTTTGGAGACATTGAGGGGCCCGTCGTCACCACCAAAGCCAAGACATGTAACTAGGACGTTTGCTAGGAATTACAAAAATATAGGCATGAGTAGTTACAACATTACCGCCCTAGACAAAATTAGATTGAAGGTGCCCTTTCTGTCTTTCTCTCTGTCTCCCTCTGTGTGTGTCAGTGGAAAGTAGCGCAGTACAAACTTTGAAGGTGTCTGCTGTGAGCACCAGTACTGCTGTCATCTCTTGGAACAGTGTCCCAGGAGCCACAGGATACAGGCTGGCCTGGGGACCCACTCCAGGTGATCCACTTTCTTTCTTTTTCTTTTTACACCTTTAAAAGTATATATATCCATACTGGTTCTTCTAGTGATACAGCTCATGACTCTTTTACACTCTTGTATATTTAAATGATATCAATGTCCTTTTACAGCACGTTTCAGGTAAAGGGTGTTTGCTTTTTTTATACATTAGGGCTGTCACAATATCAGATTCTCACAACATGATTACCCTGGAAAACATAATTCACAATAATGATATTATCACAATTTCTATAGAACATTTAAAAAAACAATAATAAAGCTTTCAGTCAAATTCATCTTTAACTTTGTTTATTGTGCGTTTTGTCTCAATTACACATTTGTGTGTGGGGCCTTGGGAGAGGCAGACAAAATTAAAACAGAAATAAACAGAAATGATTTAAGAGGCGCTGGATTATTTACAAGATATTATCAAGTGTGTATTATTAACATGATATCAATATTTCACTTTTTAAATATCATGGTTATCGTCAATACCGGTATATCGCCACACCCCTAGTATAAGCTATGCATGCGTCCTTGCTCCCTTTTTCCCAGTTAAAGATTCACTCAGACAATAGCTTTTGAAACGCCACTGCTTTTACTCTAGACACATCCACGCTCCCAGTCTGCCACAGGGATGTGACAGGTGGCATGGCGACTCACTTAGATGAAATACAAATGTTAGAGAAAGAGACGGAAGATGTTGTTTCTGCTGCTGAGCCAGAGCTGACAGGAATCCCAGGACAGGGAGGAATAATGAAATGCAAGAAAGAGTGATGTGACTGTACTGTCAATGTTCATATTATTTTTCAGAGTTTGTTGGTCGGGACCGTCCCAGGCAGTTGGCCCTGAACGGCAGCACCACAGAGTACCAGCTGAGGAATGTAGCCCATGATACTGAGTATGTCCTGTCTCTCTATGTGCTGTTTGGATCTGTGATGGGGCCAGGTATCAGTGCTACCTTCAAATCTTGTGAGTATTCAATATGTCTCCCAGCCTCCTGAAGTACTACTACTAAGTGTGTGTCATCTCATCGATCCAGGAAGAGTCAGATAATGGCAAAATATACTCTTGTGTAGTGTCTTTGTTTGATTGACAAGTCACGTGCCCATTCTAACCACCATGAGTCAGTGAGTCCGAGTCAGCAGAGTGGGGAGGTTGTTTTTTTTTTTGTTGGCAGAATGTTCTTCTCTTCTGTGCCACAAATCTCAAGTAGCATTCTGTATTGTGTGCAGCTCTCAGGCCAAGATGTATGTAATAGCATGTGTAAAGCAAAACACTGCTAAATGACAGGAACTCGGTTATAGAAAGGGTAGAAAGAAAGAAATTATTCTTTTTCATTTGTCATGAATCTTTCTGTTGCATATTATAGATGAAATGATGTCATAAACAATGTATTACCAAGAACAAATACAGGTTATTCATGTGTACATTTTCCTCTGTCTCAGCTCCGTTGGGCTACGTTTCCAACTTCAAGGTGTTGTCCTACACCAGCACCTCTATAGATGTGGAGTGGAGTCCCATTGTTGGAGCTACTGAATACAAACTCTCATGGAACACAGGTGATATATTTACCCATGTTTGTCTCCTCTCCAGCCCACTATGGGCACTAGTTATACATTTTTACAGGTCAAACAAACTTTAGGTTTGTTTACTTGTCAGACAACCTTTAAAGCCTTTATATTCTCTACTATGTCTCATATTGTGATGTGTGTATCAACCTGCATGCTTGCAGGTGATAGCAGCCCTCTGTCCCATTACCTGGACCGCAGTGTGCTTTTCCATCGTATACAAGACCTGAACCCACAGTCCACCTACACGATCACCATCTGTGCAGTGTACGGCAACTCAGAGGGACCAGAAATCTCCTTATCTCAGCTCACAGGTCTCACAGTTTATTTTTAATTGATCGTGATTCATCTTAAATGGGTAGGGACGAGCAAAGTTCCTCATCCCGTGCCTAGTCACCCTCTTGGTGTCTTTATTTGACTGACAAGTCACTTAGTAATTACACCGACAAAGTGTGTGTGAATAAAGCCACAGCAGCTCATTCAGCTCAGAGCTTTTGGATTTCCCTTAATGTCATGATGTTTGTGTCAGTTTTTATGCCTCATGATTGGAATTTATTAGAATGTTGAAGAAAAATAAAAGATGGAATATGATTTTTTTGTTTAGCTGCTGTTTCAGACTCAAAGCCAATCCAGGCAGTGAAGGAGGTGAAGGTTGTGGACATTGGAGTCAACTCCTTCACCCTGTCCTGGAGGAAAACACCGGGGGCATCTGGGTACAAAATCACCTGGATCCCCTTCCAGGGTAAGGGACCACATACACATTCATCCATGTGTGTTTACACCCTGATACTCACATACTGTACATGCATGCATCTATGCACACGTGCATGCACCTATGCGCAGATTGATTTACACTTACATACCAGTTTCCTGCTAAATGTATTGTTCTTGGTCCTGAGTGGTTAAGTTTAAATCCAAAAGTTGATAAAGAAAACCTGATAAATGGATACCCACAATCATTTAATTCAGTACCAAAGTGTTGCTCAGCAGTGACTTCATTTAGATGCACTTCAACAAATACATCTATAGCCAGTAACATAGTATTACAATTTCTTGGATATTTGCATAATTTTTCAATCACAACAATACCAATATTGTGCATAATTGGTTATTATTCATCACTCCTAAAATATCACCGTTTGGACTCCAGTGCCTGTAGCTGAGCACACAACAGTATGGTTTCACACTCTCATTATCTCTACATGTTGGATTGTATTATTCCCTGCTCTAGGGGGTGCTGAGAAGTCCCACATGGTATCTGCTGCTTCCACCACTTTCAACATCCAAAAGCTGCGGGAGAGCTCAGCTTATAAGATCCAGGTGTCCTCCATGGTGGGCAATAGGGAGGGAAGCCCAGTCCTGCTCACTGCACGCACCTGTGAGTCCTGCCTGCCCAAAACAGTGAGGAACAGAATGAGATGTGCTCTCAGTCAGAGGTTTCAGGGATACAGTATATAATTAAATGTAACACAAATTGATAGTATAAATGTGTGCGTGTTACTTTAAATCTTAGTGATAACTCTTCGTTTGAAGCAATAAAAGTTTTTCACCTTAAATGTACCATCCTGAAAACACGTATTTACACGTGTAGTGGACACTGAGACCAATCTCAGAGACTCTGGTATCGACCTCCAAAGTTTTCACTCTGACCTTTAGCATTTGCTTGAGAAGATTATGATTGTTTTCATCAAAAATGGCCCTTGACCTTTTTTTTTTTTTGGTTTGTTTGTTTAATTATGTATGTGTTTTTTTTTTTCTGTTTCAGTGGATCTTCCCAAAGTGAATGCCTTTGTTGCTCTGAACACTACAGACAGCAGCACTGTTCTGAACTGGACACGTGTGGCTGGTGTCTCTGGATACCTTCTCTCCTGGAGGCACATTTCAGGTCAGACAAAGTTTCACCCTTAATTTAGTTAACATTCATGCAATTTTTCTGTCAAATAGTTAACCGAAAGAGGTTACCATACTTTGATAATCATTTCATAATTTTATTGCATTGCGCATTGAGCCCTGTCACAAGCACTGCTTTGTTTTACAGTGGCATCGGTTTGTAAATCAATTTTATCAATTTAATAAATTCCAAGTACAATATGAATCTATTGGGTTTATTACATGTTTTCATGGTTGTTTTGGGTTTGAAGTGGAAATATAACTTGACGCAAGTTATTGCATTGTGTATTGAGTCTCAGCAGAAGCACTCTTTTGTTGAAATGGGAAATATTAAGAAAAACATTCTCAAAACTAATATTCATGTTTTATCACACATGCAGAGTTTCACAAGGTCGCTTTTTCTTTGTCAGGAAGTGGTTGTAATATTAGTGACAATATGATATATGTGAGTTACATTCCTGTGTTGGAGATATATATTAAGTACATTTCTAAAATGACATGACATGTCAGGCATTGCATAATTATTTGCTGATCTATTCCCACTCAATCACAATTTAATGCAGAAGGGACTTTTATTAGATCATTTGTATCACACATCATTGTATGATGACATATTGATTGCTCATTTGGTTTGAAAATCACTGTATCGATTCATTACTGTAGACTAAAATGTATTTCACTGGAGTGGTTATTATTTTCATTCCTGTTATTCCTGGAAATTAAATCAACCGCAACAATAACTTCTTCTTTGTGTGCCTTTTCAGTGTTGGAGACTAAAACAGAGACCCTGGGCCCCGGTTTCAATACCTATAAGATCAGTGATTTGCTGTATGGAAGAACCTATATTTTTACCATCAGACCTTTGTATGGAGAAGTGGAGGGCCCTATAAGCACTGTGTATCAGAGAATATGTAAGACATAACTTAAATGCTTTGATTAGCTCTCCGAATGATTCATTAACCTCTATCTGGGTGCTACAATAAGCGTATTGATTTCACAGCATACTGTATACATGCACTTAATATGTGTCTTTATGTTTTGCGCTCATACTGTATTCTCATAGTTTGTATACTCAACTTTATAACATTGTTTGTATTGTGCTAAATCCTCTTCTTTGCTCTGTTCTCACTGATGTACACAGTGTCAGCTCTCTGTGGGTTGAAACTTAAAAGCATGTTGCACTATAATTTTGACCCCAGGCAAAACAAAGTTAGTGCATAATCAGTTAAGACAGTTAAATAAAAATTCTATGTACAAACAAGAAACACAATTTCTAATCATTTTTCTAATCGTCCTAACATAGAAATATTAACAACATAAAAAGGCTATTCCATGAAACAATACATTTGATTATTATTTTTTTTAATCCTTTATGTTATGTCTCTGTGCATCTCAGTGGGACAGGATCGTCCAGTGGTGACAGTCCAGTCTGTTCCAGTGACAGTCCCCCCTCATATCACGACTGCCTCCATCACCGACACTACCATTGCTCAGACAGCCACCAGGACCACCCGGCACCCCATCTCTGTGCCACCGACTAAAGCCATAACCGCCAAGAAACCTGCAGTTCAGCAAAGTGTTACTGAAGCCAAAGCAAAAGTCACCCCCCTTCGATTAACCACACTCCGTGCAGAGGCAACAGCTCCACCGGGACCAGGTAGGTGTATTCATACAAAGATATTTCTAAAGTTTTAGGATCTACAGTGAGAATATTCTACAGCTCAATTAAGAAATAAAGTGTGTATACAGTTTCTACATGATCAAACAGTGTATGATCTTATTATAAACATTACATGTATTTAAAGTGTTTTTGTGTTTTTTTCAGGATGTGGTAAGACCAAAGCAGACATAGTATTCTTAGTGGATGAGTCCTCCAGCATCGGCGCTAACAACTTTATCAAAATGAAAGACTTCATTTTCCGGGTGGCCACTTACTTCCCTGTCATTGGCCCTCAGGGCACACAGGTTGGTCCCTCAGTAAATACACTCATTGTTTTATCTCATTCCGGCTTGATATTCTGGTCATGTTACGGCTCTTTGGCTTTCATTTTGTTTAGTGTGGTAGGATAATTACAAACTGGATTGCAGTGATTCAAAGGATAAAATTGGCTGCAAGTTATCAAACTGCTCTAGAGCAGTCTTTCTCACTGGTGGTCCGTGAGTGACCCCTAGTGGCCTGAGGATATTGGTAAAATGTCACATTTTAAATTAATATATTATAAGTTGAAAAGTCTTTCTCAAACTGTTTAAAAATGACTAATATAGAGTGTAGCATAGATGTAGCATAGCTATGTAGCTACGTGGGTTTGTTTTACGATCTTACGTCATAAATGATCTGCGTGGTCAATTTGAGCGTCAACTGACAGTGCATCATCCTGATGCAGGTGGTTCAGCTGCTACAAGTGGTTCAGCCGCAGCGACAAGTGATTCTGTGTGCGTTTGAGAACCCCTGATGTAAAAAGCTTGCATGTGAAAAAAAACAAAATTTTCTTGAAAAAAGTTTGAATGTGAAAAAATACAAATTTTTTTCATGAAAAAAGCTTGGACGTGAAAAAAAACTTAATTTTCATGAAAAAAGCTTGAATGTCAAAATACTTAATTTTCATGGAAAAAACATTTATTTAAAAAAAAAAACTTAATTTTCCTGAAACAAGCTTGGATGTCAAAATGCTTAATCTTCATGGAAAAAAAGCTTGAATGTGAAAAAATACAAAAAAATTTCATGAAAAAAGATTTATTTTAAAAAAAAACTTGATTTTCGTGAAAAAGGTTAGAAGTGAAAAAAAACTTAATTTTCATGAAAAAAGCTTGAATGTAAAAAAACTAAATTTTCTTAAAAAAAGCTTGGATGTGAAAAAACCCTTAATTTTCAAAAGTAAGTTCGCTCGGACATAAACTCAGTAATAAATGTAGTCTACGTTTCATATGATGTGTAAAACCTATCAGCATTTACCTTTTTGATCACATATGAATGAAATGCTTGTAGAATCCGTAATTGTATTTGTATTGTTGATTTAATGTGTGAACGAGCGATGTAGAGAAGGTCACATAAACATTAGCCTGTAATGTGTAATATACTGTTGGAGTGCTAAGCAGGCCTATTGTTTTTGGATATTTGGGGAGTTAGGTGGTCCGTGAGTGTTTTTTTATTGGTTAAGTGGTCCTTGGTCTGAAGAAGTTTGACGTAGAGAACCCCTGCTCTACAGTCTCTGGTGCAAGTCAGCACCATTAGCAGGAACATAATGTGCCAAGTAGGTACAATCAGATTTGCAGAAATTGGAGTATTGATTAGAATGCAATTTAGAATCATATGTTGAAGTCACACCACATTCAATTTAGATTATGTTATGATGATGTTATGATGTGTATTTTGTCTCAGATAGCCGTGGTTCATTACAGTGACGAGCCTCGAATTGAATTCCGCCTAAATGACTTCAAAGACAGAACCTCTGTGCTCAGGGCGCTCAGAGCGCTGCGTTATGGAGGGGGCAACACTAAAACAGGTTAGTGAGACTCACACTCACACGAATGTACACACTACGTTGCCACCTGTCATCAGATGACAGCTTCTAATTCCTAAAACACTATTTTGGTCCTGCTGCTGATGCCACAGCCTCTAACAGCTGCCATGCTGGTGTTGGTCCTGCTAACGTGTAGCTGTATTAATACTGACTGCTGATGTATCATGTGTTTCAATAGTCATTACAGAGATTTGTACTGAATGTATCAGCATTAAAAGAGGGGACAAATTGTGTGTCTAAAGTTGGGAGCTCACAGAGTTCACAAGACCTTAAAACGATAACTTTATAAATGAAAAAGAAATGCTAAATTTAATGACCTATTTAATTAGAATAAGTCATTGTTGTTGATGGAAGGTATCTTTAAAAAATGAAGTTAAAACCCGCCTATTTTGCCTGGCTAAATTTAGCTATCTTATTATCATGTTGTCAGTCATGTGTAAAGTGTTATGGAAGGTGCTACAAAAAATGATTGAAAGTCTGGACTGCTTACACTCCTCTACATGATGCACGTCCCTGTAGACATCACTACAGTAACTCAAAACAGTGCTGTTCGAACAAGTAAATGTATTCTACCTGCATTTATTTAGTAAAACTCTCCCAAAAGTGTCATTCTTTGCTCTTAATACTTTTGTGTACCCTCAGGGAAAGGCATCAGCTACGTTCTGCAGGAACTGTACCAGGAGTCTCTGGGGATGAGGCCGGATGTGGCCCACGTTCTGGTTCTGATTACGGATGGCCGGGCCCAGGATAATGTGGTGCCACCTTCCAGAATTGCACGAGCTCTAGGTCAGTAAAAGTTATTGTAAAGCCTCCAAAATAGTGACGTTAATGAGTTATACTGTAGCAAAAATGTGTCAACGTGGATATAGCAGAGGAATATCTTTTAACAAATATGTGATAAACAAGAATTTAAAAGCTGAAGGTTTTGCCTGGATCATGTTTTAAATATGTTTCTCTCTAGGTGTCAGTGTCCTCGCAGTTGGAGTTTCTAATGCAGACATGGAGGAGCTGAATAAGATCGCACCACCCACCAGCTACAAAAATATCTTCTACTCACCAACCTTTGACGACTTCCCCTCCATAGAGAGAGAATTTATCAACATCATCTGTAGTGAGGAATTTCTCTCCGAGTTCAAACTAAATGATGAGGCAAGACACAAACAAAGCCAACATGTTGTATGTCTTTCTCATTATTTTCATTCTTTGTTTTTACACCGAGATATGTTATAGTTCAATCCCCCTTGTGGAGAAGAAATTACAAACAACATATATATATATATATATAAACTTTACATCTGGCACAAGTGTGTTTAGGCGATACTCACTTTATTAAACTCGCGCAGGTAAATATAAATGAATCTTGAATATGTGTAGGAGACGTCACTCAACCGCCTCTGGAGGTGGTCAGGAATTCATTGTGACCACGCGTTTCATAAATGAAAATGTAATCACTTTTTTAATTGGCTCACAAAGACTCTGTGGGAAGAAACGCTGCAGCGGTCTTGACTTGAGTTTGACATTAGAGCGGTGCAGAATGTCATGCAGCCATCTCTGCCACTTAATTCTGTTATGTTAGTCCGTAATTAATTCCTTTTTCCTCGTGTCCATTCTCAGTCTGCTCAGTTGGACACCCCGACTGAAGACCCAGAGGAGCTGCTTAAGCCTCAGGGTCCCTGCTCCTCCCAGTGTGTGAAGGTTGGTCGTCATCATTGTTGACATCACCACTATCATTATCGTATCATTCAAAGTGCAATCAAATGTGTGAGAGGGTACAAATCACCACAAGACCAGACAATGCAATATAAATACACATAGATATTGTTCTTGCTTTTTGTTCTTAAACAGGGATTTAACAACAGCACACTGTGTCTTTTCTCTTAACTTTAACGATGGTTTGATTAATGACTTCTTCTCTTGATTAACAACTATTAATCATGTCATTTGTTTTTTTGTTTTTTTTTATCCAGGGCCAGAAAGGGGAAAGCGTGAGTTAACTGAAATGTGTTAAACATTAAATTGATTTAGAAATGTACTCAAATGCAGTGTTAATCATTGTCAGTATTCTTGCTATCATTCGTTCAGGGAGATGGTTCTGGCCTCGGAGGTCTGGTACGTTTTATCAAGTTTTATCTCTACTTTATGGCATCTGTTAAGTGATAATACTGTGACGGCACTGGGACATTTCCATATATTATCTTCTGTCCCCTCTCTGCCCTACATTAATATACCCCCATTGCTATTGATTAAACTCTATTATCTTAATTATTCACTTTTAGAAAAACGTATATTCTTTGTTTTGTCTATTTAGAGATTTAGGCAAAGCCCTGGCCAGTATGATCCTTTCACTTCTTCCAAAGGAGAGAAGGGAGAGAGGGTAAGAATCAATTTACACACAACAATACACTCCACCACTATTGCCAAGATTATCTCAGCCGCCTGCTGTCTTTTTGGCTGTATCTAATATACATTTTATTATATATCTGTATATATGTCATACAAGCAACAGTATAAAGAGCTGTTAATATTTGGTCAACCTCCAATGAAAGAATTGTAAATGATTTTTTTTTTTAATGGTTTCCCAATTTTCTGGATTATGCTGTGCAGCATTAGTCACAGTCACTGGCAGAGGGCTAAAGTATATCACCAAAGAAAGAACGAAAATAGAATCAGATTGAGAGGCAGTAGAGTCAATTTCTTAAATTAGTCCAGTCATTTTTAACCAGTCTTACCATATAAAGCTGAAGTTAAAAACAGCTGTATTTCAGTGCTGAAATAAAGATTTAACATTCATTTTTCATGTGCCATGTGTGCTGCAAGATTTGTTCTTTTCCATTTTCTTATTGTACATTTTAATAAGATTTCACCGCATTACAATGATGTGACATTTACTTTCAGTACATTTTCATGCTGTCTTACTTTTTTTTAAATATCTAAACAGAACATCAGAATCACCATATAAAAAAAATCCTGTTAAATATAAGTGACGCCACAGTTAATGAAATGACAGCGAACAGTTGCCGGTTATAGTAACGAGGCTTGCAATATTTTACGGACCACATATAGGTTGAAGAACCTCTTTAGTTAGAACCTACAATCTGTTTACTGTTATCAATTTCTTGAATCAGTTACAGTAACTGTTAACACAGCTGCTCTGTCCCCATAGGTCCGGTAAATCTAATTATTGGCGTAATTACTTTTTTATTTTTATTGTATCGTTTCTCATAACCCTGCGATGAATTTGTTTTAATATGACAGGGGCCTCCTGCAACAGATGGGGTACCTGGGTTGCCAGGACGACCAGGGAGAACCGGACCTCCAGGTTCTGCCGGCCAACGGGTAACTAAATTTAGAGGGAAAAAAAACTCACACTGACCTGATTAAAGTTTATTTAATTTAGATCTGAATCTGAAAAATTATTTTTTTTTTTTTCAGGGCCCTCAAGGCATATCAGGTGATATGGTAAGACCGACGTGACAAATACATTTATAAAAACAAAACCTTTTTATGCAGCATTATGTCGGCTTGCCACGAGAATGTGGCCCCGTAACTTTTGCTGCATGTATCACGCATGTTTCCTTTGCCTTGCTGTGTAAGTGTAAATCCACCGTGGACTTAATAATAAATTAGGGCTTCAACTAAAGATTATTAGTTATTAGCATTAATGACTAATCTTTAAATGTCTTGTTTTTTTCAGTCCAAAACCAAGGTATCTTCAGTTTATTATGATTTAAAACTGAGAAAAGCAGGAAATCTCCATATTTGAGAGGCATTTTCGCCCATTTTTGGACACAAAAATTACTTTAACAATGAATTGATTATAAAAATAATTGCCCATTATTATTTTTTAGATCGGCTAATCGATTAGTCGACTAATAGGAGGTTAGAGGTCTAAGGAGAGGGTGTGTACTGAGGCTGTATAGATTGTAAAGCCCTTTGAGGCAATTTTTTATTTTTAGTTTGGGCTATATGTAAAATATTGATTTGACTTAGTTTAACATGGGAGGAAAATGGGGGTGATATGCAACAAAGAATGTGATTACTTTACATGGTCAGTGTCTTGAAACCCCTAAACCACCAGGACACCTCACCATCTTTGTGTTACACATCCGTCAAAGTATCGAATTGTTCAATATTGTTTATACAAACTCATCTAATAATCACTTCTCATGTTTCTTCTTCAGGGTCTACCTGGAATCACTGGTCCAAAGGGACAGAGAGGAGAGAGAGTAAGTCGAACATGTGCATTTAATTTAGACTGATTGCTTTCTGCTAAGATATGAGCTCATGCCCTAGTTGCTGAATCTATCTACTTTTGTGAAAGGGATTTAAGTGCCACAACAACAACAAAGGATGAAAATGCTCGGTTGTGTATCCAAGTATCCTTTTTTTATGTGTGTGTTTCCACTTAGGGAGAGCCCGGATATGTTATAGCTGGCACAGACTCAAATTTCGTTCCTGGGCGGAAAGGAGAGCCAGGATCTTCAGTGAGTCCTCAAAAAACATATTTTGCAGTTTTCCAACAGTGAACTTCAGGACAACTCAAATATTATTCACTGCATGCTTACAGGGTCCCCAGGGGTCTCCTGGTGTACCAGGGGTCAATGGAGCTCCGGGCCTACCTGGCCAGCCAGGACCTCCGGGGTCAGCAGGAATATCTGTCAAGGTAACGTGGATCAGATTCAAAATTCAAAGTAAAAAGAAAAGCAGCACAAAGTGCAAACTGTGAACAACATAATGATTAACCCATATTTGAATGATTTTGTGTTCTTTCAAGTATCGTGGTATCATATGACATCATGTAACGTCAGAGCAACCTACAGTATTCAGTATGAAGTGTCGCACACTTCTCAACCACAGTTGTTCTTACTGTTTGCTCTTTGTAGGGAGATCCTGGGGAGCTGGGAGCAAAAGTAAGCATGAAGGCTGTTATGCATCCCTATCATTACTCTTTTTAAAAGGTTGCGCCGGAAGATTAATTAACAGCATAAATATCTTGCATCATAAATCGTGTCTACTTGCATATTAAGCCTATATTTAATGCCTCTGAATCAGATGTTACCAGTTATGAAATATTCATTGTTTCATTTTAATCTGATAATACTTCCATTACTTTTGAAAGGGTTTACGTGGGAAGCAGGGTGTGAAAGGAGACAAAGGAGAGTCGGGGAAAGATGTAAGCGCATTGTTGATAAAATGATTAGAAGTGGCACAAAGACATTGCACAACACAAGTGAAAGATAATCCAGAGTTGCCTTCTGAAAGTGTTTTTCTCTCCTATGTTTCTTTGTCGCCGTCTCTCGTACACAAACTCTGATGTACACGCACACCTGTGCAAACTACTGTAGGGTATTGCAGGTTTGCCTGGTCCCATTGGCATTGATGGGGTGCCAGGATTATCGGGTCAGAAAGGAGCGAAGGTAAAAGTGTTCATAATAAAGAAAATTACACATTTTGAACCAGTCTAGCAAAAATATATAAATATGAGACTGAGTAACTGGCCTGATTACATATTCATTTTTTGCAGGGTGATGAAGGAATTGGCATACAAGGTATTCAAGGTCCTCGTGGAGAGACAGGAGAGAAGGTACATAGCAATGAACTTAAAAAGGATATTATAATTTTATTTAGAGTAGAATACAACATTTTTCATAGTTCGGAAATTAAAAAGTCGTCTGTTCAGTCTCTACAGCGTCACAAAGTGGTTTATATCAACAAACAACAAGCTAAATGTCTAATGGGGCCGATTTATTAAGGAGGGAACAGGATCGCTCTGGGTGCATTAATATGAAATCCCATTTTTGTTTCAGTGTTTAAACTGTTGTTTTGCAGGGATATATTGGCTTAACAGGACCAGTTGGCCCAAAGGTAACAAACAAAATATATATTTGAACAACACTGATTGTGACATGTTTTCGGTAAAATTAAAAACTTGTTTGTAAAATAACACTTGTAATTAATCTTTTAAGGGTGAACTTGGAGCGCAGGGCACCCAAGGAATCATCGGACTTCGGGTGTGCATTTCATCATCATCCCCTGTTCCATAAGTAGCAATGTGTTCCTGCATATTTTACCTTCAAAATCATATGAATGGATTCCAGCTTAGTCTAATAAGAGTAAAACCTGTTAAATTAAGAGTGATCAATGTGTAAGACTTAATCATGAAAGTATTCAGAGTCAGTTATTTATTTTTGACCTGCAGGGAAAGAAGGGATTCAATGGGGAGCAAGGGGACAAGGTGAGTTCATCCCACACACACGTTCCTCTCTCTTCATTAGGCTGAAAATATTCACTTTATAATTAACATGATGAAGTAAAAGATTCAATTTTATTTAACCAACCCGCTAATAAGTGTTTAATACCGACATCACACCGGAATAAAAATGTGTGTACACGAGTTAGTGAATGCATATTTGCGCGGTTTTCAACGTTAAATACATTTTTCTTTTGTCTTTTTAGGGAGAACGAGGAGAGATTGGACCAATAGGACCACAAGGGCCCTCGGTGAGTGAGGATTACTTCTTGAGATTACACATATATGAAGTTTGAAGTGCTGAGACAAAAATATTCCTTACAAATAACTTGTATATATTTCCATACTGCCTGTACTGGAACTTAATATCGCAGTAATCCAACATAATCATCTGAGCATATTAAAATCCACTTGTTATATCATTTTTGATTACAAAGAAAGCCTGAGGCAGAAGCAATATGTTCATTCAGGACCAACGGGTTGGAAATGTTTTCTAATTTCTCCAAACAGACATTTAGATAATGATAAATGAACAAATGAGGAGGATATTTAGTTTTTTCTCACGATTAGGCCCTATTAGAGATGGCTGTGATTACATACGATCATGTGCCAAATTGTCAAACCTCAGTGGGTATCTTTATCACATTTGTCCTGCATCACAGATTTTCAATTTGAAGCAGCGTAGTCCTTTAGAAGTGACTATCCCAAAAATTGCCATCATGAGGACCATCTTCCTGTCTACAGTTTCCATTTTTTTTTATTTCACAAAGTTACATTTTGAACAAAACGGCTTCAAAAAAGTGCAGAAGAGAGCAGAGAGTGATGGTTACTGTTTAAAGGATATTTTAGAATTTACGAAGGCTGAAAGTAAATTGAGAAATAACAAGAGATTTGTTTATGATTTGTTGGTTGGCACAAGAATCGACAATAAAGAATTCAGAAATATTTTTAATTTACCTTGATTTTTCCCAGGGATTGACAGGGCCATTGGGGTTAAAAGGAGACGAGGGCCCAAGAGGAGCCCCTGGAGATCCTGCCAAGGGTGTAAGAAAACTATTTCACGCCTTTCAAATTTTAGAAATAGAAGCACTTGATACTCACACTCTTCTCTTTCCCATCACAACAGATACTTGGCCCAACTGGAAAAAAGGGGGCCAGGGTAGGTAACCAACTTTAACTTATATTTAAGTTTTTCTGTGGCTGATGCATCACTTCTGTTCACCACTGTTCCCATATTTCTACACACCTCTGAGCTGTGTAGCCCACCTACATACTTACTACCCTGAAAACTTGGTTTCAAGTATTTCTCTATCACACTGAATAAGCAAAAATGTAAGTTAAGTTTGTAAAAACTTTTTATTATTATTTATCAAGGGTTTAACACTAGTCTGGTCCATCAGAGCTGTGTGGGTGTGGTTTGATCAGATTTGATTGTCAGTGGCCTGGTAACGTAAATTAAAAAAAAACACAAGTGTCACCACATTTTAAATCAGATGTTTCTAAACATGGATGATTGGTGCATGGAAATATGACATCACCAAAACTCTCTCACTTTCATTGTCCACAACTACATTTTAGTTGTGTGCACAAAACTTTGCTCATGATTCCTGCAGACTCTGTGCAACCTGACCAGTTAGAATGATAAGTGAAAATATATAATTATAGTCAAAATACCTTTTTTTTAAGTGACGTCAGTTCCAGGTGAACTATGACCTCTGGATATTTATTTTATTTTTTTCAGTTTTTTGCGCCACCTACTGAGATTTCAGTTAACTAATAACATCACTTGTGGCTCAAGAGAAGCTGTGCCTCCAAGAAATATTTGTATTATTAAAACTTTATTATTAAAAGTCTGAAGGGCTCCTCCCCACTTTTAATAATAAAGTGCTACACTCTGTTTTTCTCAATTAGTCCAAAGATTTAAAACTAGCGACACAATCTAACCCTAATTTTGTCACGACCTCACATGTATGTCTAAGATGTTTGCCTGTATTTATCTTAACTGGCTTAAAATAAGTCAGCCAGAGGGAAGGGATTCTCCTAATGTTTAATTCTGTCGAGACATTGTTAATTGGTTGGAGTATTTCGTGCACACTCAAACACAGTCCTCTGGGTCCACTTATCAAACCCAATTAACATTTTCTCTCATTAGCTTTTGGAGTGGGAATGAATGCTCCACTGAATGGGACCCCTTTAATCTCAGTCCACAGGGTGCCATTTAAAGTGACGAGTTTTGTTATGAAACTGATGTTTGTCTTGTGGACAACAATCATGTTGATTGACGTTCTGTGTATGTGTGCATATTTTCTCTTTTTTGTCAGGGAGACATTGGTCCAGTCGGCCCCACAGGCCCCCAGGGAATAAAGGGTGAACAAGGAGTCAAAGGAGATAAGGTTAATACTGAAAAATACTGTGCCTCATGCTTGCATTTCGTCATTTCTCCATTTTGTAATAATGATTCCCTAATATAAGAATAGAGCAAACAGCTGTTAGTGTAGAATAACTGCATATAAAGATATGGGTATGATTTGTTTTTATGTGTGCAGGGCAGTCCTGGTTTTGGGATTCCAGGACAGCGGGGACCAAAAGGAGAAAATGGCGAGAGGGTGAGTCACGTGAAAAAGTGCAATCACTGATTTTACAATTAAACCTTGTTGTCATGACAGAATATTGAATCAGAAAAAACGTGTTTATTGCTATTTCTTTTAACTTTGTATCCTTTTTTATCAATAACAGGGAAATGTTGGTTTGTCTGGAAAACCTGGACCAAAAGTAAGTGAAAACTGACTATTTTGCTTAAAGCTGCTCTAATCAATATTAACAGTGACTAAATGACTATGTGGGACGTGAAAGCGGTCACTAGTAGTGACAAACACAGAACTATTACCTGACTTTGCACTTACCTTAAACTCTACAAGCTTTTTTTTAAGCA
Organism: Bovichtus diacanthus; assembly: GCA_943590825.1. NCBI lineage: Eukaryota > Metazoa > Chordata > Actinopteri > Perciformes > Bovichtidae > Bovichtus > Bovichtus diacanthus. The sequence goes on from CALSBV010010187.1 coordinate 1,540,045, forward strand.
TCTTTCAGCTTATTATTAAGATTTCGCTGTTTCACTTTCACTGCTCTTATCAACCTTGTTTAGTCACAGCAGCTGTTTTAACAAAAAAATCTTTTTCACTATATGCTACTCGACACCAAACAACAGACAGACAAAGTTAGCAATGTAGCATGACGCCGCTAAAATAATTTTTTTTCTAAGTGATTGGAGGAGACCAAACCAAAGCTAAAATAAAAGTATATTTTAAATAAATGCTATTGTTGCTCCATGTGTACATACTGTAGTCAACTAATGGCGAACATGTGTGCACTTAAGCGGCTGACAAAAGTTTAACTAATTTTGTTTTTCACTTTTAGATGTTTTTGTATTTTGGTGAAAGTCCACTACAAGTTTTCATTGCAACTATTAAAACCCCCGAAACGCACTTCATTTTTTTGTAGTTGTTAAAGTTATTAAAACTGAAGTAATGTCTTTGTCCAGGGGCACGATGGCTCTAAAGGTGACAAAGGGACAGTTGGGTTATCCGGCAATCCTGGAGAACCAGGATTAAGAGGTAAAGATGTAAGTAAATCCTGAGAGGCTGTTTCAGCAATGATACAAGTTGTTTGTACAACACAGCACAATTCAGATGTATTTTCCTTATGAGGGTTTATTTAGACACCATTACATCAGGAGACAGCTCATAGTATATTAACAATTAGACTTACGTAGCATATGAGGTCTAGTAAATGTAAGTATTTGCATTTTAATACTGGTGACATTGACACACTGTGTGTGTAGGGTGCTACTGGAACTAAAGGAGAGCAAGGAACTAAGGTACAGTCGGCTTGTTTACTTGATGCTTCAGTTTGTTTTGTTGCTCAGCGATGTTGATCAGCTTGTTCCACTATGATTTATCATCAATAGTCATGTACTAAATTTATTCACTTTAAGTGATAACGTCGCTTTGTCTTTCACAGGGTGAACTAGGACAACCTGGAGAGCCTGGTGACAGAGGAATTAGGGTATTTATTTTAAGGAATTTATTATTTATTTTTATCTTAAGGCAGAAATATATAATGAAAATAATAAAGTAATACACATATAAATATACATAAAATACCCCCAAACAACAACAAAAAAGACAAAGGCTGAATTTATTTTAAAGAAGTTACAAAACTGCGTGATCACAAGTCTGAATAAAGGGAAAATTACCTTTCTACTCACTATCTGTCATGGAATCAATCAGATTTTAGGGACTAAAAAGTCACTTATATGGTAGAAACTGAAAGAAATGGCTGCAGTCAAAAGATTGCACAGATTTGTTCACTACTCAATAATAATTAACCATGTCACTTTATGGTAAAACATTTTATGAAATGCACTATGTGTTTCTGCTTTGATTTGCTGCGTTTTTCTCTTCTCATTCTATCATTCTACACACACACAGCAGCATTTAATTGTACATATTTGACTGCTTTTGACCTAGCCTATGCTCTTTTTAATATCTTTTGTGAATGTTGACCAGGGTCCACTGGGGTTACCAGGTCGACCAGGGGACCCAGGCAAAAAAGGAGATACTGGGACGGCTGGCCTGTTTGTAAGTTCTGTGAACTTCATTAAAAGAAGATGACCACACTTTGAAAGAAATAGACTTAAACTATTTATTGTACTTTGGTTACTGATGAATTTTATTTCAGTTCAGTTTATTTTTGTAGATCACTGGATCGCCATAAATCACTGGAATAATTCATCTTAAACTACAATGCTACAAGATAACCAGGGATTTTCTTTTGTTTTGAAGGGTACTGATGGGAAAAAAGGGGACAAAGGGGAACAGGTATGTTTGTATTCACCTATTCACCATCCCTCGCTCTCTCTCTCGCTCTCTCTCTCTCTCTATCTCTCTCTCTCTCTCTCTCTCTCTCTCTCTCTCGCTCTCTCTCTCATCGATGAGCATATTTATTGTTTCCTGGCTGACGCCTTCTGATCATTCTTCTGTGTCGGTCACCATCTTCACAACCTGCTCTCCCTCTGTGACTTCATGATTTCTATTTTGATATGTTCACTAATTAGGTTTGGCTTTTTGTGTGCCACCCTTCAGTGCACCTACTATTTTCCCTTTGTGTTACAAATCTGGATTGTGTTTAGCAGTGTGACATGTCAGATTTTTAACAGTGTTTTATTGTGCTCTTCTTTTGATCGTGCTGTTGTTGTCACAAAGGGAAAACCTGGACCTCCGGGAGGACAAGTAAACAAACCTCTTTTATCTTTTTGACAGCTTCTCATCAGTTCAGCCATGTTTGACAAAGGCATTGGTTGTAACGAAGCTTATAAAGAACAAACAAAAAAACACCACCCTCCCATAAGACCTTGGAATATGAATGTCTGTTCTCAAGCTGCTGAAATTGTCCATCAATTACCAAGTTAACTCTTGATTTCTGATTTTGTCCTACCAGATTGTTGCAGACAACAACTTACTGACCAGAGTGATAAAGGTAACTTGAAGAATAGAGTGCCACATGCTTTATTTCATTCAGTTTCCTTGTTTGTTTTTATCATGAGGGAATTGAGTTTTCTCTCCTCTTCTTTCCTTTCCTTCAGGGAGAACCAGGAGATTCTGGTCAGCCTGGTTTGAGAGGTGAAGCAGGTCTGCCTGGACCCAGAGTGAGTATCCTATCACATGTCGTATATACATATACAGTATACTGCAAGTTCAGAAGCACACCGATCACGAGACGCCATAGATAGCAGTGCAATCCTACAGAGTAGAGCGGAAACAATCAGTCCATTAACTGATTAGTCGGCAGAAAATCTGCAACAATTTGGATGATCAATTAATTGTTAGTCATTTTCCAGAAAAAATGCTAAATATTCTGTTTCCAGCCTTTCAATTGTGACACTTTGCTCGATTTGTCTGTTTTATATAATAGACATTTTGATATCCTTAAATAACGAATAAATAAAATTTCGATTTGGAATGTTGGTCAAATTAAATAAGACATTTGAAGACATCACCTAGAGCAATTGTTTGACATTTCATAGACTAAAAATAAATCAAAAAATTTAAATGCAAATTAATTGATGATGAAAAGGATTAATTGACAAAAGTTAGCCATAATTGGATAACTTTCTAAGTTAAAGTTGTTTTCTGTTTATGGAAGGAGACTATAATAATTAAGCTTTCTTGAATGGCTGAATCATCCCAGTATTTGAATATGTGTCTCTCTTCTCAGGGTCCAGAGGGGAAACCTGGATTGCCAGGACCATCTCTGGTACATGTCTGCATTATTTGCATTTATTGTGGTAGTGTTTGTATCAGCGGTGACGTGTGTGTGTGTGTGTTGATATAGGACACTGTGTTTGCTTTGCAGAGTGGTTCTGGAAGAGATGGAACTGATGGTTTACCAGGAAAACCAGGAATGAAGGTTGTACAAACTTGTGCACAGTTGTACTTATATTATTCAAATCTGCCCATGAGAATTGCATTGAGCTTTGGGCATTCACAGTATGAGCTTACTCACAGGATGTTTGATGTTTCATAATAACTGCAGGGTGACCAGGGACCAACAGGAGAGTCTGGTCTGGTGAGTCCGCTGATTTTTTTATACTTTAAACATTATACTGTTCATACATGGTTAACTACCCATGAAGGAAAATGATTTGCTTAAATATCAGAAGTAAAGACGGTTTATTGTGATATGTGTAGCGATGTCTTTTGTGGTGTTTTGTACCTCTTTTTTTACTTGATATACTGTCAAGAGTTTATTAAAGAAAAGGTTTGTTTTTCTATGTGTGACTGTGAACAGAGGGGAGATCAAGGACGGGTTGGGATTGCTGGAATACCTGGTTTACCGGGAACTCCAGTGAGTATCACTCTGAATCACAGCGCTTGTGGCTGAAACCTTAAATATCCATCCTTAATACATTTTCAATGGTGACATAAAAGCCAAAATAACATAATATATATATTTTTTTCAGGTGTGTAATTAGCATGAGCCTTCTGTTTTTCCGCCATAATAATCAACCTGAAAAATAAAAGAGATTAAAAAGAGATTGTGGTTGTTTTATTTCCTCTGCTCTATAGGGGAGACCTGGCATTGATGGGAAGAGGGGCCTGCCAGGAAAAGATGTGAGTAATGTTTTCATCACAGCACTGGGCTGTGTGATGCCCACTGGATTACTTTTATGCTTAACGTCAGTGCTATTTTGACTAGATTTCCTAAATACGTTACAATTTTTAGGTGAATTAGTAATATTGAAAATGTATTTATTCTTTTCACAGGGAGCAAGAGCATTGAAAGGAGATGACGGCAAAAAGGTCCTTGAAATGTATTTTAAGTCAACTAAAACATTTATGAAGCTCGTTTTTGAACACGCGGTAACTTTCCTCTCATTCCAGGGGGACAAGGGAGACGTGGGTGCTAATGTAAGCAGTCTTGAGATAAAACAAATAAACATTGTGTTTTTTATAAAACTGAGCAACTTTAGAGCTTTTCTTCTTCCTTCACAGGGTAAAGATGGTAGTAGGGGGGAACCAGGACCTCCAGGTTTGCCTGGTATGCAGGTGCTTGTCACATCAGAGGTAAAAATGACCACTTGCATTGTCAATGATTTATTAAACAGGGAATGCTGATTTCTTATTTCAAACTTCTTTCAAAAGCAGTAGATTAATCTATATATTCAAGGTTGTACCTACAAACAATGTCATCATGACTCGTTTCTGTGTGTTGGTGATTCAGAAAACAATAAAGCAGGTGCACCAGGGCCTGCCTGGCAACTTAAATTTAACTAATTTTTACATGGATCCGTTCCCAGGGCGCCACCATTGACGAAATCAGAGAAGCATTTCCGATCCCAATGGGTCCTCCAGGAGCTACTGTGAGTTTGATGTCTACACTGAACACATTTTTGAAAATATATATATATATATATATATATATAGCTCATGTCACGACCACAGACGCAGGGTAGGAAGACTCAAATGCACGACTCCAGAAACTGAGGTGGAGTGTAAAGCAAAAGACTTTACTGGTACAACAAAAGTACAAACTCAAAATACTCGCTAATAGATTTACAACAAATCTCGTGATGAGGCTGGTACGCAGGTTCATGACACAAGGACATAAGACGAACTGACACAAGACAAGGGGAGACATGACTCTTTAAACATGAGGTGAGTGGGTACAGGTGGAAACGATCAGGGGCGGGGCAGACGCTGACGGGAAGCGGGAAAACACACAAGGAGGTAACTACAAAATAAAAGAGGAAGTACAAAGACAGACAGTGACTGACAAGACTAACATTTTACGAGCCATGACAGCTCATGAATAATGGCACATTGACATCCTTCATATTTTTCCTGCACGGTATCTGAGTCATCTTTCAGCGATGACTAGTGCTTTCATTGTGGGCTGCAATGATTTTTGCCATTATCTGCGAACAGATATGGCAAGCTTGATGTCATGCTTTGTATATGCATGTTCCAATGTCTTGCTCCTCTGTGTCTGTGTTTAGGGTTCACCAGGAAAGAAGGTAAGACGGTAATGAGGTTCATACGGATACTGAGTGATTAAAAAAAAAAACTAATTGGCTCTGTAGCTCATTTGTCCTTTTCTTTTTTGCAGGGTGATAAAGGAGAAACAGGCCTGAAAGGAGACACGGTAGTGTTTAATTCTATCCCTCAAAAACATATGTATATGGAAATGGAAATTAGATTATTTTCATTGACTTTAATGTCTCCAATAGGGTGATGCTGGAGCTCCTGCAAAATCTATTGAGATGAAGGTGAATACAGGATGTAGTAATTCCTCCTCTGGGATACATGTTCTCATTTTGCACTTTGAACAATATGTTTTTCTTCTTCTTTAGGACATTGAAGTGATGTTTGAAGACTACGGCATAAGGGTGAGCTCTGAGCACGCCATTGTGTACGTTTTGCGGTTGATATAATTTGTAACGCTATCCCCGTTTGCCCTTCTCAACCAAAACTGTTTTTGTCAGCTGCCTTTGCTGAAGGCTTTGATCGACAGGCTGCTGCAGGAAGGAATAGAGGATCTGCTTCGTGTGCTCGGCACCCCCCAGAAAGTGAACAAAAACACAGAAACTCACACCTCCAACATCATCGCTGACTACACAGTAAGTAAACTCTGGGGAAGAAGTGCGTGAGAATTCTTTAAAAAGTCTCATGCCATTTGGTAGCTTACGCCAAAACACCAATGTTTGCAGAACTACAGTAAACAGATACTCGCTGTGCTGGTTACGAATCAGTCCAAGTGATTTCTTCTTGAACTCCCATGCATTCGCTAAATAACCGAAATAACTCAAATGCCTGTTTAACCGGTCTGTTTTTCAAACAACCATTTTAATCACAAGTCATTTGTCATCAGCTCACTCGTATCCTTTATGTCATTAAAGAGAAGCTCACACAAAGGTCAGTGACATGAAAATAATGACATGAAAACTACTTGTGTTGTCTCAACAGAGTTCATTGAAGTTCGACCTCACCAGTCAGCCGCTGAAAGAGGACACCATCAAGGACTCTGATTTAGATGGACAGCTTCCAGGGTCTTTGACTTTTGTAAGTAACCTCAAAATCTTAAAGAAATCAACCTTCAGCATGAGGTTATTAAAGCTGTTTTCTAGACAAATCAAGTTTTTTCCAGGATTTTCTTGATTCAAAAGTACATTTTCAGGTTATTTTTTGATAGTTCAGTAAATGTCCTGATATACCAGGACCAAGTAGTTTCCCTTAAGATTTTCTTTCTGTGTTTTAAGAAAAGTCCTGAAAGCTTAATATGGGTATAAATACGCAGAAAAGATTCAAATATTTAATAACCCTAACCCTAACCCTAACCCTAAAAGGTGCTGTCGGTCTATTTATGTTTAATTATATTAAACTAAAGCAGCACTTGTAGTAACAGAACAACTCTGTTGTGAGATCACACATGTTTCATCAAGATCATCATACAAAACATTACAAATATGAAAAAAAACTGTTTCACATTCTCCCACATCATTTTATCTTTTGCTGTGAAGGACCCTCTAAATAAAACCGCAGAGGGTCCATCTTTATGGACCGTCACCACACTAAACGGAGAGCAAGAGCTCGACAGAACTGAGAACAAGTTGAAGTGGAGAGGGAAGGAGATGGTGGATGAGGACGTGGCCGATGTAGCTTCACTCAAAATGAATCTGACTGTTATCAATTCTACTTTCAATTCCACTACGACCCAGGAGGTAAGGACAGCTTACAATAAAGAATGCCAACTTCAAACGTATGATTTTACTAAACTGTTTAAAACATGCTGAGTACATTAAACATGTTATCATTCTTTGTTTTCTACAGAGATGGTTTAAAATATTTTTTCCGCAGCATGGAATTAAACAATTAGAGTTGTAAATATTCACAACTGTCAGTTTCTAAATGTGAACACAGTACATTAGCGATAACATTCTTCTTGACATCTAATAATAATGATTATTATTATTATTATAAACTAAAAATATGGCTAGCTTTCACGTGATGTGAGTGAAAACATGTTTAGCCATAAAACGCTGAAGTGTCAGACTGTTTGTGTTGTCTATCATGTATGTTCTGCTGATAACAAAACGATAAAAATGAAAATGTGCCTGTCAGACGGTTTCAGGGTTACCAGAAACAGTGGCGGAGACTGTTCTCCCCACTCAGGAAGACTCCCTGAAGAAGAACTCGGGACAAAAGAAGAAGAACAGGGAACGTGGGAAGGTAAAGGTACCATCGAGATCTTATCGATGACGGGGTTTGACATCAAATAATCAAAACACGCACGAGTATTGTTTCATCTATTATATTCAACATTACATACTCTTTTTTTGTTGTTGTAATTGTGTTCCTTTTGATTGATTGATTGATTGATTTGATCTTTGATAACTTAAACGTATATATTAAAGTAGCATATTAGTTTTGCATGTTTTAGCTCACCCTCCCCGTGTTTCATGTGTTTAATGATTTCAGTTAATGCCGCATAAGTATGAAAATCAACTCACATTTATGAAATGCCTCCAAGTATAATTCATTTGTAATAAATGTGGGCTGAAACATGCAGAACCACTGATGTGCTCCTATACAAATAGGTCATTTGGTAACATTAACTCTAAGGGCTCCTAAAAATCTTAACGTAAAGGTGTTGCATTCATTTTTGATGTTCATTAACTACTTATTTCCCTCTTAAATATCTCCCCCAACTTACAGTATCAACCTTGTAGTTTCATACTTGATCATCAACGTCTAAAGCATGAGAAACCTTTATCTTTTTTTCTCTCTGACTGTGAACTTCTTAACCAGGGCAAAGGAAATAAAGGACGACATAAGAGGCAGAGACAACGCCTGGTAAATGTCATTGAAGGGGTCCAAACTAAACCTGAGAAACTTCACTTCACTTTTGCCCCGACTAAACACATAAAAACCAACTAACACAGCCTTCTCACACTGCAACATGTAAACACAGACTCTGACACTGGCTGTCGCTAACATGACATTAATCTAACAGTATTTGTGTAGAAATGCTTAAAGGTAATAAAAATAACCATAATAAACTAACATTTTTTAAATATAACTAACAGTATTAACCAGTTATTGTATACGTGGTGTGGCTAGTAAAACTAAAAGCATGCATTTGTCTTAACGTCCATGTGCTTCTCATTATATTGGTAACAGATTTAATTATGGTTTCCTTTGTAATCGCTTGGCATTGTCGTCTTCCATCCATTGACACAAATGATAAATTATGATGTGTAACCGTATCTTCCTGTAATTATTGTCGCGTCTCCTTTTTTCTAAAGACAAGTGACGAGGACAAGCAAGAAGAAGAGGAAGAGGAGTTTTATAACAGTGAAGAATACAGTTATGAATACGAGGTAGGCAGCGGCTGCGATGAGTGACTAATTTGTAAACTGTTAACGTCATGTTAAAGTGATGATTGATTTCGTCGGGCTGTTACAGATTTGGAGCGTTGTCGTGGTGGGTGGCTTCTTACTAACAGGGCTGTCAACTCATAATCAAATAGTTTTATTTTATAGCAGTGTCTCATTTGTGCCCACACTAAACACTGGAGAGGGTTGATTAATGACACACCCACCACCTGAATTAATCATTAAGAATAAATTACTTTGTCATTACAGCCCACTGCGTCTGCTCTGCACATCATCACTGTAGGTTGCGATTGTTTAAAAGTTATAATTAAACAAAACATTTTTCTAAACAGGATGAACTTTCCCCAAATGACCAATTGGCCTCTCGGGAGAGGAAAAGCCACAGACAGGTAAATGTGCTTCAAACTGCATGTTTTCGTCTGTTTCAGGTGGCTTGGGTAAAATATGTTATAATCCATTTTTTATGTAAAATATGTTCCATGTTTAGTTTTTTTTATCATATGCAGCTTGAAGTCCAAACAAATGAAATTCCCCACACTGTGGATACAAAGCTGAGCATTAATAATTCTGTAGCCCACATGATAACAAAGTAATTCACTGTTGCAAAACTGATAGATCACTCTGATAGAAAGGAAGCAGATACAGCTGATTATGAATAATGTTTTTGTTTGTCCATGTAGGAGGAAGAATTACCCACACAAAGTCCTGCCCAGTTAGAAACATTGCCGGGAACCTCCAGTCGTCCTCTAACATCCTCCACTGACAGACAAATAGATGCACAGGTGAAACTACACTCATTGTGTGATGTATTATGGTAAAGGGAAACAAATATTCCTGTCATTTTTACATTATTTCTTACATATTTTGTGTATAATATACATATATTAAACACAACCAAGAAATGCTGTATCTCCAGTGTCCATTGCAGCCGTAGTGGAAAGGGCCGTATCGACTGAAATTATGTGTACACTGATACAGCCCGGGGATTAGTATGATATAGAAAAGGTAACGTGAAAGTTCCAGTTATCTGTGCATACAGCCGCACTCAGAGGAGCCCATATATCAACGTACACAAACTTGCAGCTGAGTCCATTTACTTTCTGATATAAAAAATAAAGTGACCCAGATCTTGTCAAGTTACAGTATGAGTCAGATAAGGAGTATCTCCACCCTACACCACTTTTCCTTGACCTTTATGGAAAACGTCATGAGGTCAAGGAAAGATGTGAAGGAGAATACACAAAGAAATCCGCTGTGCTAAAATAATCCCACTGCACTTACAGACGACAGATGTTTTTTTTGGCAACTTTACTTCTAAACCATAGAAAATGAGACGATGACGATGGAAGTTGTTAACGCCCGAAAGGTGGGTCGCTTTAAATGTTGCTGCCACAAGGAATTGTGGGACAGCATTATCTCCTTTCCTTTGGTAAAAGATGGTCAGTCTACATGCTAACGGAGATAAGAAAGGAAGCATTGAAGCACTTTTCCATCCCATTTAGAGAATTCAAACTTGTCATGGCTGCCACTTAATTCTTCCAGGTCATTTCACTTACTTACTAACCTTCCTAAGCAAAAAAGACTATTTGACCACAGCCCTGGTTGCAAAAAAAAACAAGATGGCGACGGCCAGAATGCCAAACTCCAGGCTTTAAAACGGTAGCCTCTATGAGTTTAGAGAATAGTATAGCTCAAAGAGGAAACTGACTGAAGAGCGGGACTGAGAGGAAAAGGTCACAGTTACAAATCTGTTTGCTACTTTCAGCACCACGGACAGCGCCATGGCTTTATTAATACACAGCTCAGTTAGCTACTGATATTTCAAAGCCATGGTCAAAAGAAATCTGTTAAAACCTGATAAATGATCACTGGATAAATCTAAGTCTAAATCTCAATAATTCTTCCCTTTTTAATTTTTGTATTTCCCTAGGTTGCCTTGACAACCACAGAGCCACAATCACAACCCTTGGGTGATATAGAACAGGTAAGGTGGTTAGCTGACCCTGTTGGTGTCCCATTTACATTTATAATCAACGCGGCGCTTCACTTTTAAAGCATTATTTTCACTGTCACATTCTTATCTATCTTTTAATGTTGTGACCAGGATGAAGCGTCACTTCCTACGCCTCCCATCACAACAGAAGAACCAGACAAGGTAGAGCTTTGATTTGACTTGAAAAGCTTCTCTTTTAACTGAATGATTCCTCGCATGCCTTGGAATGCAAATCTCTTTTATTTATCCTTAACACAAGACGCCTGAATGTAATGCACAAGTGCTTGAGTCATCATTGGTAACATTCCATAAATAAACCATGCTTGAAAGTAATAAGCACTTGGCATCATATTTCAAAACCTTTTCTTCTTTCTACTAACTATGAACATTTCACCAGTGCAATAAAAGGTGTATATATAAGGCTAATGTGAATACAATGGGAATGGAAATATACCATCATACCATTACTAAAGCATGAGACAGGACAGCATTTTTGAGCAGCATGCTTTTAGCAAGATTTCTCTGATGTTTGCCTGAATGGGAATGAGCAGGAATAGTAGCCTAGTCCAACTCTTGAATGATTTACAGGCAAAGAAACAATTCCAGAGAGACACTTTTAATACTTTCTCTGTCTCGTTTTTTTTAAACAGGACGTCTCTTAAGTCCCAAGAGACTGTGACTATAGGGTGTTTAACCATTCATAAGAAAGCACACACTACATGGAGCGTGTGAATAAACTGTTTTGCTGGTGAGGAGCCCTGAACCTGGCCAACGTTTCATGAGGAAGGACTTCTTTCCACACAGACACTCAACCAAGTATATGGCCATACCAAAGTTCATATCTTGTATGAAGGCTTTTATTTTAAGTAGAGCTCTATGCTAAATTGGGCACAGCTGTTAAAACATCAGATTTGTTTCCTCCAGGAATGTCCAGGTTATTTTTATTCTTCACTTGGTTCAATGTAAACACCAGTCTAGCTTTTACTTTACTCACCTTGTCTACAACTCCTAATTTATTTATTAAGACAAATATTTCTCTATAACAAATTAATATCACATCAAATAAAACTGAAAACAATTTCAATAGATATTTTCTTTTGACAAGTTGTATTGAAATTTAATTTATTTAAACATGGAAAATGTGTTTTTGCTTAACCAAACATCTTTGAACACCAATGATATTATTCAGAATGTAGTGGTACTATAAGCATATATGTAGCTTACACTCTTTTTCACTGGTGAAATCTTCTCTGTTATTACATTGTTTTGTCTGTGTTTAACCTTTGTGTGCATGTATCCTTTAGTAAAAATGTTGAAATAACTTTCTAAGCAAATCTGTGTCTTTCTTTCTTACATTTTTACAAACATATGAGAGCACACACATTACTACAGCTGTTTGATAGGAAGCATCAAAATAATTGTCCTGAATCTGCTCATGAGAAGTTTTGGGGGTCTTGATAGGTGCCTCGATCCCAAATCAGGGTGAAGAAAAGCGCACCCTGGCCCGACTCCATGGTAAGTGTCACCTGGTTTTGTAGAAGAAAGATTGATAATAAAAAATAATAAAAATGGCAGTAGTAATCATTTTTATATTTTAGGTATTCATGCCAGGTGCCCCAGGTGGAAGAAATCGTTTCAAGGAGGCACAAAAAGTAAAACATTTTTCGTCTTAAAAATTAAAACTTCAATCATGTGACTAAGATTGCATCAAATAAAGTATAAAAATGCAATTTCATGATCACTATCCGTGGCCCGTATATGAGATTGCACCTTGATTTTATTTTTAGCATTCGTCTTCTGGACCTCAAGGTTACAACAGCTGGAATGTAAGTCTATCGACGATTAAAAAAACAAGTATTAATCCAAACTAAGATGTTGCGATTTATAAATGCATTGATTTGTGTTATAAAACGTGTTTCTTTAGCAGAAGAAGCAAGAAAACTCTGACCTTCAAACACATACCAGGAAGCAGAGGCAGGGACGGAGGGAGAGGCAGCGATACAGTGATACAGGAACACAAGTTGCACGAGAGGAACAAACTGAAGCTGAAGAAGTGGAGGAGTGGGAAATAGAACAAGACAGAGGAGTAGAGGCAGATGGATTTACAGAAAAAGGCCCTGATCCAGTCTATGGGGAGGAGGAGAGGAGCGGAGACTATGACTGGGAGACAGAGGAGGACGTCGATCGAGAGAGAGGAGGGGAGGAGGAGCTTGAGAGGGAGAGAGAGAGGGCAAGGATCGAGATGGAGAGAGAGAGAGAGGAGCTTGAGAAAGAGAGGGAGGCTGAGCTGGAACTAGAGAGAGAAATGGAAAGGGAGAAAGAGCTGGAGAGGGAGAGAGAAAATAAGGAGAGGGAGAGGACAGAGCAGGAGGGGGAGAGAGACATAGAGAGGGAGAGGGAGGAGTGGGAGAGGAGGAGGGCGGAGATGGAGAGGGGGAGACAGGGGGGTTATGATGAAGAAACTGGACAGCCACACCCATACCCTCCAGAGTACTTTTACCTGAAGGTAAGGGCACAAAGTATTCGCAACATGAAACACTCAGCTTGTGTTTTGCACATTAAAAAGTAGGCGGAATAAATGTCCACTTTAATGCCTTTACTCTACATGTCTCATGCAATAGGGGGAGAATGGAACACCAGGACAAAAGGTGACTAAAGATATTTTAAACATTAACACAACTGTATTAAACATGGTTACCCTTGTGAAGCCAAAGACACAATCAGAAATGCAACAACACTGATTTTGATGCATTACATCAAACACATAATACAGCAGCAATAATCCCTATGGAAACCAGGAAAATAGTATGTACATGTATTTGCCCCATGAGGCAAACATGAGAAAATGGCTCAATCTGGTGGAAAATATTTCAAACTAAGCCGCTCTAGATTGTAAACCCGATATAATAGAATGTATGATTTGTGGCAGTAATATAATTTGGGGTTTTAATGGGTTTCAATGGGGCCATTAGTTTTGCAGGCATTAGATCAGGAAACTGAAACATGATCACGTATCATCACAACTGTCTGCATGGACACTACTAGAAGTGAGTGACAAATGTGTTTCGTAACTTGGGTGAACTCACCCTTTAAATTCAAACACATTTCTCCATTGACAGGTTTTACTGAGTCACTGATATCGTCTCACTGATTATTCTAATTTAAAGCATCATCCTGAGATCACAGAGCAAGAATGACAGTCGCCGCACGAAATGTGCCTCCTGTTCATAAAAATATCATCGCTGCTCTCCCTCCTGCCCGCAGTGCATCAGTAAATGACATCAGAGCTGAGGGAAAACTTCTCTCCCGTCTCGCTTGTCAGTAAAGCCAGTTGAGTCCAGGCCTTTGATGTCACACTCTGCTCTATTTCTGTTTGACTGGGAGACAGTAGATTAAAGCAGACATTAATAATTCCCCTTGTTAAACATGCTGACAAGTCTGCTTATTCTTTTGTGTTTTTTATTTATTTATTTCAAATTCCTCTGTGTTGGTTTATTTTGGCTCATGAAAAACAATGTGCTTGAGGTGCACTTTCTAACTTTCTAGCCGTTCTTTTTGTCCACACTTTTCAGGGGGTAATTGGTGAAAATGGACAAAAGGTAAATATTCATAAGTTGTTATTTATGTAGTTATTTTTAGTTTGTAGCCGTTATCTGTGAGTTGAGATTTTAATTTAAAGGAATGACTGTGAAATACGTTCCAAACCTGTTTGTTTTGTGTTTTTAGGGAGAGCCAGGCATCGGCCACAGAGGTCCAGAAGGCCAGGCTGGTCCTCCGGGACATAAGGTGAAATTTAAAGCAACAACAAAAAACAAACCAAGCAATCTCTTATTTTTAACATCCCCTCTAAATAAATTAATCCCCACAGTCTTTTCCATCATGTTCTCGTTGATTGACTTTGCTTCTCATCGCGGTTTTAATTTAGCAAATTTAATTGGCTCAGAAGCTCACTCGCTCATTTAAAATTGTGTTTGAGCATTTAGATTGATAAAGGAAAGAAGCACTTTATTTGAAAGCAATTATTCAAAAGTAATAGAAGAGCTGAATAATTACATTACATGAAACAAGTGACCTTTAACTGTGTGTTTGTCTCCCACATTTGAATATGTCTCTATCTGTCTCTCCCTTTTCCTCTTTTTTTTTCTCAGGGTGAACCAGGTGAGCCAGGGCCTCCAGGTGCTCAGGGCATCCAGGGTATCCGTGGTAACCCGGGCATGCAGGGCTCCCAAGGAATTCTGGGCCACCCAGGAGACCCAGGAGACCCAGGCAGAGAGGTACATCATCATATACTGTATCAACTTACAAGTTGATAGTGAAAGCATGTGAAAAGATGCTTTATAACTGTGAATGAATGCAGAGATGGACAGTGAGGGTTGTGCTATTGGGGTTTAAAAGAGACGTAAGATGTGTAATTGTGTTGACTCAGGGCGACCGGGGTAAAAGGGGGAAGAATGGATCTCCTGGAGCTCCTGGACCTCGAGGAGCAGCAGGACCTCATGTGAGAAAATATAAATGAGCTAAATGATCTTTGCAAACGATGTGTCTGATTTTAGAGATTTCCCACGGGGCTGTCTACTCTAAAAGAATTACATTTATAATCTAATATGTACGGAAGCCCTGAGAGGCAAGTTTTCAAATATTCTGGTTATCTGTGTGATCTAAATTGTTTTCTCTCCAGTGTTTATGACATAAGAGCAGTTAAAAAAAAAGATTTTGCCATGATAAGTTCCTTAAATAAATAAATAAATCTGTAAAAGTTTTGCAAGGTGGAGAAAATAAGTTTTCTGTTACTTTTTAAAAAGCTTTTGACATACATTTCCAGCTAAAAAGAAAGACATGACAGCAATGTTACATAATTAAATACACAATATTTATACCTTGTGTTTAGAGTGCATGGAGAAATTAATAAACACCTGGGAGAAAACATGAATGCTTTTAGTCCTATTTAGAACATGGCGAAGTGGTGCACTTCGCCGAAATGAGTATTACGACTACAAACACTTATAATCATAAATGATTCTGACAAAACAAAACAAAATCATCTGTTTTCACAGACGGGAAAAAAGTAACTTAGAAAAAAGTCCCAGCTAATCCTGGCAAAACTTTTTTTTTTTTTTTTAATTAGGGACATTTTATCCGATTTATTGCCAACTGGAAATGATGTTTAATGATATTTTCTTCTGCTCCCACTGCACCTCTCTAATAAAGGGTCCTCCTGGTTTGCCTGGAGTAAAAGGAGAAAAGGTACAAATACTGCATGTATGATATTTGAGTAGCATTTACTTTTATTTAGTTTGACCCATTAATCCAACATCATATTTCAAGAACTTTTTTTAATGAGCTTTAGTTTTTTACGTTAGCAGTCATTTTGATTTGTGCAGTGTAAAAAAGTTGATCATGACTTTTTCTTCCTCCTCATCAGTCCAGCAGTATTCCTGGAGAGCCTGGTGCCAGGGGGTTGTCTGGCTTTCCAGGCAGAAGGGTGAGTTGAGTTCAGCTTATACATCACACACTGATCTCAGTTTAAATGTAAAAGGTCACACACTCACTGCGTTCGCCAGTTTGTGAGCCAGTTTATCTAATCGTACCTGGTCTACCCATTAAAGCCTTCGACGTACATTACTAAGAACATTCCTGTAATGCTTATGCAGAAAACTTGAAAGATGTATTTTCTTTTCAGGGGGAAAAAGGCACTGTAGGTGTTAAAGGAGTTCCTGGGCATTTAGTAAGCAACTTCTCAAAACCATACAACTGAGTGTAACATTTCATTTAAGACAGTTGGATCTTCACTTATGTTCACTTGGAGACAAAATATCTTTATTTATCCTTTTTTTTAGGGTCCAAAAGGCTTGCGTGGCGGCAAAGGTGAAAAGGTGAGCTGTTATTTCACATGGTTTGTCACGATTGTGTTCACACACTTTTAAAATGAATCTTTTCATATGATGTGGTGGAAAATCTGTGAACGAAGATGATCAAAACATCATCGTGAGTATTTTATTGAAAAATAGAAATCCAAGCTGAAATAGCCTGTAGTTCTTCCTTACCTCAAACTACGTCACTGTCACGTCAAGCGATGGATGCAGCAAGAAGAACAGATTTTACAGCTGCAACTTTGCTTACTCGCTCAATATAGAAAGCACTGAGGGATATATTACTTCAATCAACTACATTTACCATCAATACTGATTGGACACATATATACAAGGTGGTGAAAACGACCATCCATGTACTTTTGTGGATTATATTGGACTGGCTCATGATCCCGTTGCAACACCAAAGCAGGAAGAGATATCAAGTAAAACATGTACTTTTGTTGACATATGGAATTGAAATAATTATGTTTGAAAAGCATCTCTTTTTTTCTTGCAGGGTAACTACGGGGTGCCTGGAGTCAGAGGAGAAAGGGTAGGATGTGTTTCTTTTTGGGGCTTCACATGACAGTACACATTGTGTATCATACATGACTCATGGCTCAATATACAGTATATCCATGGGAATTCATATTATTTGCGTTATCATTTGTTGCAGATTACATTTATTTGCAGCAGCTATTCACAATTTAATCCCTTCCTACAGGGGAGTGTGCTTCAAATCCAAGGACCCCGTGGATTTAAGGGTTCCAAAGGAGAGGCGGTAATATCCTTTATTATATTTGCCATTTGGTTTAGATTCAACGCAATTCAATACAACTTTATATGTTCTTACAAGGACAATTGAACTCAGGTTGAGTAATACACAGACAATAAATAAGAGAAGAAGAAAAAACAAAACATGAAGCTAAAACAAGCAAAATTCGGAGGAAATGGTTGAATAAATAATATATATATCCAAGCATATCTCAAAGCACACACAAAGTAAACACATAAAAAGACCGATGAAGAATTGAGTCGACGTGTTTGTTTCTCAGGGTCAGCGTGGCCCACCAGGTTTTGATGGCGATAAAGGAGAAAAGGGCGAAGACGGTCCTCCTGGAGTCAAGGTAATAAATCCTAATGTAAACATTTGAAAAACGCAAAGAAGAAGACTACTTACTTTAGAGCATGGAAATGCGATTCACAACAAGTGATGTTATTCCGGTCATGATTAAGTCTCTGATAGACAATTAACAGTTTCCTTTATACTTTGTAATAATGGCACTGCAAAACAAAAAAATCATAATTACGGAAAGTATTTCAAATTGTTTTTGAAAGGGCATAAAGGGCGATGCAGGCACTAAGGGGGCATTGGGACGTTTTGGAGCACGAGGACCAGTAGGCCAGAAGGTAAATAAAGGTTTATTTTAATATCTTCCAACAACATTAGTTTAACCAGTCTACACTTTTATCTTAGAACATGTGGGTGAGATGATATTATTTTCCCACAGGGAGATCCAGGAGAGCCAGGACTCAATGGAGAGATGGTAGAGCTACAATACAAACAGAAGCAAACAAACATTCATTAACTGTAAATGGAGCCAAAATTCAGTTTTATCTTCAGTGAAGCGCATACAGTAATACCTATGATGTGATTTAAGGGTCGCAATGGGGATCATGGAGTGGATGGGGCCAAGGGGGACAAAGGAGACATAGGACTGCTGGGCCTGAAGGGCAATCAGGTACATTGAAAATCAATATTCAACCAATACTGATCCTGTGAATCTTTAAACATTCAACATCATATGTTTATTTTGTTGTTTTATTCATTTCACAGGGTGATTCAGGAGAACCAGGCTTACCAGGAGACAAAGGGGAGAAGGGAGATAAGGTGGAGGCAGAAATTGTTTTGCCACAGTTGTCCCACTCATTGTTTTGTTTTTTTTCAACTCGGCCACTTATGGTTCTTTTGAGTTTCAGGTTCTCTATTTGCATGATATAGATATATTGTCATTTCTTTTTCCTGCTGTTACAGGGTTTCAGAGGTTTACCTGGACGCATTGGGAGTTCAGGCCTGGATGGAGAAAAGGTTAGGCCTGAATTAGCATCTCAGACCAAAACAGGGTTGTACCTTATCCAACAATGTCATGTGAAGAAATCCCATCAGTAACCTAGAGAATGTTGTCGTTGCAAAACAGGGAGATATGGGTTTACACGGCACACCAGGTATACCGGGGCTGAATGGACTCATAGGGCGCAAGGTAAACATTCAAGTGTGCAAAATATTTCTCTTTCTCTCTTCCCATAACATACAAACTCACTATTGTCATCATGTGATATCACTTTAGGGCGATAAGGGACAAGGAGGCATCAATGGTGTTGATGGTGATCCAGGAGTGAAAGGAAACAAGGTTAGTAAATTCACATCGATATCACTGGTCATTATTCGATTCATTTCACCGATGGTTGTGTGTTTGTCCCAGTTGTATATTGTTAAATGTCAGGAAAAAGAACACCATAATATGATTTTATCTTCCCCTGCACACACAGGATGTGTTGGTGTGTTAATTCTTCCTCATGTTATTCTTGCTCCATGCAGGGTTCATCAGGTTTCCCAGGTTTCCCAGGGTTTAAGGGCTCAGGAGGGAATCCAGGAAGGGATGGAGATGAGGGGCCACCAGCAGCCCCAGGAACCCGTGGGGACACAGGGCATAAGGTACAGTATTCCTCAGTGTGTTGAGGGAATATGATACTGACACATCATTTTTACACTGCATTGATAATGCTTTATTGTGCTGATAAATTGAAAGAAAAATGGTGGTTATTGTCAACATTACAGATTAATTATCTCATTAGATCAAGATATGAAGCTGTTCTCCTGATATCTCTTTAAAAAAAAACAACAAGAAAAACTGTGTGTGTGTGTGTGTGTGTGTGTGTGTGTGTGTGTGTGTGTGTGTGTGTGTGTGTGTGTGTGCGCAGCCTTTCTTATCTCACTGTTGTGTGTGTAAGCTCAGCTAAATATAAAAATTAAAAGTGCATATATTGTATTGTAAATGTACTTAGTAAGGATTCAAAATAAACAATACAATTACTCGTGTACATGTAACTGCATATACTGCAGTAGTGAATACAGCACAGACATGTCCTAAATTAACGCGCACACACACACACACACACACACACACACAGGCCTATTTCCGTCTGCAGCTTTCAAGTAATATCTTACTCAATTAGCTCCTTTCAGCTACAATTACCAGACTTTCAGTGTTGACAGAGCGGCTGGAAACCTCTAATGAGGATATTCTGAGGATGTACCTAATTTGTCTGTCTTTTGCTGCTGCTCATAAGTGAGTGTGCTGCTGATGTTTTTTTTTCTTGTTAGCAGAGAGGTTTTGTAAAAGAATTTCCAAAACTCACAATGTGTTTTCTCTGTGCGCACTTTTTTGTCAAACAGGGGGAGAGAGGTAGACGGGGCAGATCGAAGCCATGTCAGAGGGGAGCACCCGGGAATACAGGACTCAGAGGAGAGAGTGTGAGACTACTACATGAACACACACACACACACACACACACACACACATACTTCTCCGAACAACCATATAGTGGAGAGAGCCAAGTGTTGACCCTCTCCTAGCTTCTGTTCCACTGGCCTCTGTAATACAATGTGCGCACCTAATCATTTCAACAAAACTAAAACAATGATGAATATAAAACAACAATGAGCTGAAACTAATGCCTTAGTTGCTCATGCAAATACATGTGACTGTATCCTAAATTAACTTTAATGTTTGATACATTAGATTGCATATATTTGTAGTGTAGTATGTTCATTATAACATGTTAATACATAGCTGCATTTAATTGTTTTAGTGTTATTTATATAACAAACTTTCAGTGCCATTTTTGCACCTGGTTGTTGGCTCAATTTGTGTTGATTTTGTGGGAGATATCGTACGCGTCAAAAATTCAGCATAAATCTGCTTTTTTGTTAAAACTAGTGTGACGTGAATGTTTTCTAAATCAGCTTTTTGTATTCATGCTACAATATGACGTGAATGTGGTATTAATGGTTACAGGTGCTGGTTGTGAGCTAGAGAAGGAGGTGGAACTTTATATGCTTTTAGAGGTTTTGTTCAAATGAAAATGCTTTGTACGAATACTTATAGCTTGATAAAATGTAATTAATCTCGCAAATGTGTTTTTTTTTTTACTGTAGGGTACACTGGGTATTGAAGGAGGAAAAGGCGACAAGGGGGAGCCTGGACTCTCAGTATGTGTTTGTCACAATCACACACACACACACTCACACTTAAAAAAAAAAAAAAATGTTATTTAAAAAAAAAGAAAAAGAAATATATATATATAAATATATAAACAGTTAGCAAAATTGTATAACTGAATAAACTTATTTTGAGTCTCTTTCTTCTCTGTGTTAAGGCTGAAGAAGTGAAGGAGCTAGTCAACCAGGAAGTGGTAGAAAAGTGTGGTAAGATTGTTTGTGTGTGTGCATTTTGGGAGTGTCACATTATTCACTCGAACATCTTGAACCCTTTCTGTGTGCTTGTACATTAATCCAAGAGTGAATATATGCGTGCCTCTTGACAGGCCTACATATTGTTTGTGTGTTTGTTTGCGTGTGTGGCCGTTTGTTGTAGCGCTCTCATGGCAGCAGCATGGCACCCGTGTGTGTGTTGCCATCTGTTATGTTCTCTCAGAGGAACACACACCATGGTGCCAGCAACAGTGGAGCCATTCACAAACACGAGACTACCATTAAGTGGGGACGCCTCACCAAGAATCCACTACACACTCTCAAGACACTTAAAGTTGTCATCCTTTTTTCACGGAGGACATTTTGAAAATGATAGATGCATGAGTTTGTACACTTTTCTTTTCAAATATTTATTATTTGCAGAAAAAAAACACATGATTTCGGCAAAGAATATCAAAACACAATTGGTCAACTTGCTAGCTAATAGTTGCTCCAGTCTAATACCACAATATATTTGGTGAAAAGATGTGTTTCAACCACTAATTTGGAGTTTATATTATGTTTATTAAGCAGCGGCGCTTTTAGCAAACTGCAAGTAGGAACAGTGAAGTAGTCAAGAGTAAAGTAAAGTATAAAATAATAAATAAAGTGGTCTGGGTGGAACAAACTAAGAATCTAAAACCTGAAATTATAATTTAATGGTCTCAGACTGAGACTAATGTCTGATTTATTTACTTAAACGTTGGCACTACCATTTCTACTACTATTGTATGTTGATGTGCAAGATAGAAATAAACAGCATTGTTATTTGGTGTTCATGATTGTGTGTATCGTGTTTGTATCATTACAGGGTTGGAATACAAGTTCATGGTAAAGTCTGTGGATCCAGATGGAACAACAGCAGTGACTGAGAATAAAAATGATCCAGGTGATGTAGTGATACCGCTCAACCCTGACCTCCATAAAGAAGGGATGGAGGAAGAAGCTGAAGAAGTGGAAGAATATGGAGACACACTGGAAGAAATGACCAGTCCTGCCCCTGTGATCCCACCAAACCGCACTGGTAATAATAATTATTTCTGTATTACACATGAAGGGTCCAAGCCCAAGGGCCAAACACAGATGCCTGAGATGTCATCATTTTTCGAAAGTGCTCCGTTGTCCCCGCAATACATTTATAGAGTGTGACCAAGTGTGTGTTGCAGCTAAATGGTTACATATGTCATGCTTATGTGTAACAGCTGTGATGTTGACATGTTTCCTCGTGTGTTAGTTGAGTTTGTGGAGTTTTGCAACAGTAACAATGTACTCTATTATCACCGACGTCAACGCCTCCATCTCATCTATTGTTTACTGGGACACCTCAGAGTATATTATCATGCTTCTACCATGGTCACGTTTATTTGTATAGTTCTGTTTGTAGTCAGTTTAACTCTTGATGAAATGGAGTTAAAAGGCCATCAACATCAAAACTAAAAAAGCAACCACAGAGTTGGAGTCAACATGAAGCTCATTATTGAATACAGCCCCACGGTACCAACAGCTTTCCACAACCCAATTTATTTTAATTCTTGCTTCAGGTGAACATAACTAGAATACTAATCAAAGAGTAGGCTTGTCATTGCCCATTGTCAATGTCAGCAACTTTATTCATAAATTACATTCATTAGCTGTAAAACATTTTGCACATTCTTTGAACAAAATAATGAATGTGCACAAGCACAGTGGGACACTTTTCAATATTTACTCTTTGATTTGGAGACTTCAAAGGAATCCAATAGAAAATCGCCTCTTCACTGCATTTACCACCTGTTGTTGCAAAATATGTACCTGTCGTATGAACCAGTGCTCCTTTGGCACGTACTTTATATTAACTAACCGGGTAGCTCGTTTTTTCTTAAGCTTGCTCAAACATTCCCCTATGTGAGTGCAGTAGGATGCACTAACATGTTACCTGAGACAAAGGCGTTTCTTTCGTCAGTAAAGTGTGAGTTTTATACGCCACATATGGTTTGATCTAACTAATCATGCATAGCATTAGTTCAGACAGAGCACTGGTGTCAGTGATTGGCATCAGCTGCTCCATTCATTTATTCATGCTTCACGATCACTGGCCCATTAAGCAGCTGTGTGGATATCAGCTGATACGCTCACGCCAACGCCATATGCTGCTGAAGCTTCTTTATTTCAATTTCTTCATTTGCTATAAATGGTTAATTCCTTGACGCAAGTGTCTCTGACTGAACCGAGTATTTGCTGTTCTTTTGTGAATATGATAGTAGCCGATATGATAGTGATGTTGTTTGATCAAATAAGATGAAAACAGACCAACATACTCTAGAATACGTCATAGAGCTATCTGTACCTATACATTTATTTCATCCATCTCTTTTAATGGCTTTTTAATTATTTAATTTTAGTTCCCCTTTTACCCCTGGTTTTAGGGTTAGAAGGATTTGACTTGTGAACTGAAATTCCTTCCATCTAAATTTTCAGATTTGCACAAAGAGAACAAAAAGACTAACAATGAACGCTCCCTGTAGCTCAACTACTTTGAGAAATGTTGCTCACTCTGATATCAGATGAGTCAAAACACAATTGGCATTCACTAAATGTTGGTCCAGTCAAAGTGGTTCCTTCTTTCGGTCCCTGATGATTTAATCCGCCATCGTGTAAAACTTGTTATTGATGTCGTTTTGGGTCTTCAGATTCTCTTGGGGGAGGAACTGCTGAGTGGGGACAGAGGAAGAAAAGAAGCGTACTTGGAGCAAACACAGCTGGTGAGTAGCCAAGAAAACTGCTTTTCCTTCTCATCCTATCCCTCTTTTTTATCTTGTTTACTTGCTTTGTGTATCACATATTTTCATAATCTATGAATAATGAGTTGCTTGAAATTGTTAAAAGCACAAGGTGGGAGAAAATGATAAGGGCAAAACTTAATCCATGAATGTTTGATGCATGTGCTAGTTTTAATGACGCACTTTATGAATAAAAGTATGCAGTTAAGGAGGAAGATGTAATGAAGGATGTAGCTTCACACTAAACCATGTGTGAAAAAAGAACAATAGAGTGATGGAATCCAGCAAGTCAGTTTACAGATACTCATTCATATTAAAGGAAGATGCTGACATTTGGGGAAGTTCACTTATTTGCTGTCATCTTGAGAGCTACATGAGAAGATCACTATCAGTTTAATGTGTGTGGGATGTTGGAGATGACGCGTGTTAGCCTAGTTTAGCACAAAGACTGGAATAAGGGGAAACAGTAAATCAAAGGTTTACTATGACCAGTACATCCAAAAGAAATCAGCTGGGTGTGACCAGTAGATAAGGCCACATATTTATGTTTGCTGGTTTATAATCATCTATCTCTATAAGAAAGCATCAGCATCCAGTTTACACACACGCTTGTCAATGGTACTGCAGATTCTTTTGTGAAATCTGGTCAGACAAACTCTAATATCTCTCTTCCAAGTCAACGCTGAACCAGGCATTTTGCACACTAGTGGCCCCAAGTGGTCTCTATACATATTTTTACAGTGTCATGCAGGATTAATGTGGTCAGTGATCCCACTTATCGAACATATGGAAACTTTTTTTTTTTTTTAAACATATCCGACACCTGAAATATACAGTGAATCTACGGCATCTCAGTTTGTAGGGTATTTTTTTAAGTATTTTTATTTTTCACCGCACATTCAATTTCAGCAGCAGACCGCTGCCTGGAGCCGATGTCAGAGGGGGCCTGTTCAGAATATGTTCTGCTCTGGTACTTCCACCCTCGCTCAGGGGAATGCAGGCCGTTTGTGTACGGTGGCTGTGGTGGCAACAGAAATCAATTCCCCTCAAGACAAGAGTGCCAGAGTTGGTGCGGGATGGAGAGGAGAGGTAGGGGGAACCAATCAGATCACAGATTAAAGACATTGTAACAGCTAATCTTCTGTAAAAGGTTTTGGTTGTACAGTATTAATGGGAGGATACTATAAATAAATAAATACATGTTAATTAAGACAATACAATATTCTGCTTATCTCTTTATCGTAGCAATAAAAAACTGTATTTACATTTCCACAGGAACCAAACCCTGGTGAAGAAACTAGCAATCTCAAATAAGGAAATTATTTGTGTACATAACTGTGTAAAATTTTATAATTTTGTGTTTTGTATTGGATTTATTTATATATGTTAACGTCTGTTTCTTGATTTGTTTTTTATAGACAAAATGTTGAAAATCAAAATGTGAATTTTGTGATGTTTTTCATGTAGCCTCTGTTTCTGAAATAGACTGGCATTAGACTGAGTTTTTGAATGTCAAAAGTGACGAACATTCACACTGGCGAATTAAATCAGGCTTTTCTTGTGTGCCTTTGTCGTGCTCGTGTCTTCTCTCTCCATCTCTCTTTATGTAATGCTCAGTCACCTTTCCTATGTTTTTGTCAATTGCCCTGCCTCCTGTGCGGTGAGAAAAATAAGAAGCTGATAGCTGATTGCCTGCTGCTACCTCCACCACTACATATGTTCCTTTGGTAGGGGGTGTTATGGGTCAGGCTGGGAGCCACATGAGGGAGATCACGCGGGGATTGTTTTAGAGGACTCTCCATCAGACCGACGCAGCAGTAGCAGGGGATTCCTGCGTGGGTGTTGCGATGGGGGCAGCACGTACTCAAGGTTTTTTTTTTCTGGCAATGTGACACGTGAAAAAACACGACACAAGTTAGATTGTCAGGGTGTCATTGGTTGATGTTTTCCAGAGGGTGCCTTAGTATCAGTCTTCACTGCAACATGCTGCAGCAGCTCCACCACCAGGTTTCTTAAAATCAATTCCTCAAAAGGTGGCTCACTGATAGTAGTCACTATTTAAAGCAGAAATTCCTTTAGCCTCAAAGGGACAGTTGAGTCTTTCATCAACGAGGCTTTCTCTATATTAGTCACGATTCTGCTCTGTAATGTACTCCCACACGCGCAAAATGCTTCATAGATCTGCAAGATGTGGTCACGCAGTCTACAGTGACAGGCTGTTCTCGCTGAACCACACCCCCTGCCAACCACAACTAATCAAGACTAAAGGCAGATGCCACACTACAAAAACTGTTAGATCTACTTATGCTTGAAATTACATAACTCATTTCCAAAGGAAATAGATATTAAATCAATTTCTTGGTGGTTTCAAATCTTAAAAGGTGCCCTGGGGAGTTTTGTGTGTGTTTTTTAGGTCTAAAAAAAATGTGTCAATTGTGTTTCCTTCCACATAAAGCATAAGCAAAGACGAGTTTGAATTGTGCATTTTTTACTAACATTTGTTCTTGCTAGCAGTCTTCTTCACTGCCTTTGTTGGCTTATTGCTACGTTTCTTGGCGTGTTACCGAAAAGCGCGAAACTAACTGACAGGATGTGAATAAGGCTGCCTGCATGTTTATTTACTCATTCATTTGCACAATAAACAGAAAAGCCAAACCAAAACCATCAACTTTTTCAAACTGAGCCCCGTCCACATTAAACCAGTAAGAACAACAAGGACAAAGGCAAAAATAGAGAAATCTCTCACGTGAAATAACCCAAACTTTTTGTGTTCTTGTCGGACTCTGAACGCTCACAATAAAAAAAACTTTATACAACTTTATTTCCATCAGGAAAGAAGTGAAAGTATGTCAGCCTTTTGGTAGATATTCGTTCACTTGTTAAATATAAAGACTCAATACCAGGCGAGAAAAATGTTTGGTCAAAAACCCATCACACCTAGGGTGAGCAAAAGTTCTGAACACATCATGTTTCAAGCGACTAACAACATAATCCAGCGTAGTAATGAAAGTGTGATTCTTCCATTGAAGTTGAAGAGGAGCAATTAATTCCATTCCAGAGATCAATTGCAGAGCGGAAGCAAGAGTGGGAGGACATGCACAGTGTGTCACAGGCTGTTATTACTTCAGCTGTGAAAACTTTCAGTCATATTAATCCTGCAAGGAAGTTTCTCATTAGAGCTTGACCCAACACCCTTTGATCCTCTCACTCCTTCCAACTTGCTTTTGACATGGTCATTTACATCTCTGCAGGTTGTCCCCATTCCGTGTGTTTAATTAAAACACAATGTTCTCTAAATCTCAGGTATCTTTTTTTATTAAATAGCATGCAAATCATGCATACTGTGAAAAATGTTGAACTCTTTGAACCTGTCATACACGTCACACACAGTGACACAAGTGAAATGCATATTATTATTATTATTATTATTTTTATTTATTTTTTTAAATTATTATTATTATTATCATCATCATTATTATTATTATTATTATTAATAATAATATTATATTATTATATTATATTAATATTAATATTATTATATTATTTTTTTATTATTGTATTGAAAGCGATGACAATGTAAAGGGACCTACACTTTATTAGCTCTAACAAATGACTCTATCATTTACTTATGCCTTTTATCAGTCATTAATAGAAACACTTATGGTTGTTCCAGGTTGTCAAAAATACCTTTAGCTGTACTTTATTCTCCTCCACCATGAAACTATAGAGAGTTTATTACACAGTGCGGAACTCAAGAGCATGTATTGACTTTTTAGTTTATTATTCATTGCAGACTTGATGGGTTTTTACAAGTTGAGAAACTAGCTAAAGAATAACAGAGCTTTCTGGAGAGGATCAACACCAAATCCAATCAATGCAGAAGTTGATAACTGATATATAACATTAGTCAAAGGTTAATTAACTATTAATAAAGCAATTTGTTACAAGTATTATACAAATATATTCAATGTACTATCATATATGAGAAGACAAGCTTCAAACCCTCATATTTGAAAAGCTGGAAACGGCAAATGTTTGACATTTTTTCATTATAAATGACTAAAAACTATTTATTGCTTATCAAAATAGTAGCTGCCTGATCGCAGCTAATTTTGTGTAAAGTGTGTAAGCATTTCAGAATCAGAATCAGAATCAGAAAACCTTTATTCGTCCCACAGCGGCGAAATTTACAGCGCTACAGCAGCAAAGGGACAGTGCAGATAAAGGTTAAGTAACAAATGTATAAGTACAAGATATAAGTACAAAAAACACAACAAGTAAGTGGCAGGTTGACGTAATACAGAAAGTGAACAGTGAGAGTAATACTCTAGCAGCCAGTGGTAACAATAATACATAGTAAAAAGAGATATATTGCACATTGCACGTGATTGTATTGCACAGTAAGGTAAGTAAGTAAAAACAATAATAAATAGTAACAAATAGTAACAGGGTGTATTGCACATGAGCGGAGGAACAGTGGTGTCACAGCCACATTGAGTGTGTGGTGGTCTACCAGGGGCCGCGGTGATTGTACAGTCTGACTGCTGCAGGAAGGAAGGACCTGCGGTATCTCTCCGTGTGACACCGCGGGTGAAGCAGCCTGTCACTGATGGAGCTGCTCAGTGCTGACAAAGTGTCCTGGAGGGGGTGGGACATGTTGTCCAACAGGGACAACAGCTTGGCCATCATTCTCCTGTCTCCCACCACCTCCACAGTGTCCAGAGGGCTCCCCAGGACAGAGCTGGCCTTCTTTACCAGTCTGTTAAGTCTCTTCCTGTCAGCGAGATGCCGCTGCCCCAGCAGACCACACAATAAAAGATGGCTGATGCCACCACAGAGTCAAAAAAGGTCCTCAGGAGTGCCTCCTGCACTCCAAACGACCTCAGTCTCCTTAGCAGATAGAGTCGGCTCTGTCCTTTCTTTTACAGAGCCATAGAGTTGTCTGACCAGTCTAGTTTGTTGTTCAGGTGAACACCCAGATACTTGTAAGAGTTGTTTCTAATAACTATGCAAATGTATGTGACAAAATATCATTGAAACAACAAACAATGTATCTTTCACAGAGAGAAAGACTTAATGAGTTAAGACTTCAGTGACTTTGTATGACATTGGGTAAAAAATAAAAGAGTAGCGTTCATTTATTTTATATACTTGTAGTTTAAAGTGTTGCCTGAATGAAGGAACTGTCCATGGTTCTGAATGGAGCTGTCTGTTGTTTTCAACAAGACATTTTATATGGCATATAACATGTCTGTTGTTCTAAAAAATGTCTTTAATTGGCTAGCAAAGTGTTCATTTCAGGCGTAATACTGTAAAAACCATCACATGAAAGGTAAAACATACCCAAAAAAAAGTCTCAGGCTGCATAAAAATAGCAACGTTTTCTTTGTATCTGAGGTCGTGATGTCTTGTGTTCACCGACAGGAGGTCACATTTACCAACTTTTTTTTTTTTTTTAAATGTACCACTACATCACTGCATCACAACCAATGGGATACTTCAGAGCAAACCTAAATGTGAAGGGGATGACGTTGTTGCTGGCGTAGGGTTGCAGTTTGATGGCTCCTACTAAATGAATGCAGTGGGGATGGACACGCAAGACACACTGCTGGTCAAACAGTGCGCACTGCTGACCTCCGCGCGCATTATCAGTTTATCAGGATTTCTTATCACATATTTACTTCAGAGGATTGCTGCCAGTTTGGTTTTTCTTTGCAGGGATACGTGTTGGGTGACCTCTCTAACTGTATTCCTTATTGTAGGACACGAGTGGTAAGTTGTTCGAAAATGGTTGCTTTCATGTTTGTGACCCAATTGCACTTTTGTATAAAATAGACGTTAAATGTTCTTGTGCAAAGGCTTAAGCACTTTTCTGAAAACACAAGCTGAACTTGCGCTGAACTGTCGATCTTAGAACAAAATCTTAGACTCCTGAAACCATGTTTTTATGTAGAGAGGACGGATATTTGTTTAACGTAAAGGAACATGTTTGGTTATTGTGAGAGCAGTGTTAAGACTTATAACACCTTTTTTTTTTTTAGATCCACTTCATTGTCACCCCGTTTTCTGTCACTTACTTGAGAGCCATAGACTTAAGGACTGTTACAATAAAATACCCTATTAAGATAGACAAGGAGATTTTAAAGATTAAAGATGAAATAATGTGATGAAGTAAACATTGTTTCCCTCTCCCTCTTCACCTGTGTTGGTCCCAGAGGACACAGCATGCTGTCGTCCCTGAAGACCCTGCTGCTGCTCTCGGTCCTGTGCACGCCGACTTCCAGCCTGTGCCTCCGCCTCCGCCTCTACCACACCCGCTCCAACCTCCTGTGCGACGACCAGATGGTAGTCGGGGTCCGGAGCGACGAGGACGAGCTCCCCGTGGACGGCTGGGGGTCTCTCCTGCAGTCCGCAGAGTATCTCTCTTCCTCCTCCACCTCCGCCTCCTCTTCTGCGGAGTCCAGCCGGGAAAAAAGGACTTCAAGTCCCTCAAACTACCGCTTCATGAGCCGGACGAAGCTCCGAGGGCAGATGCTCCGCAACAGCATCAAGGGCGACCGGAGGAGCAGGCTGACCCTGTCTCTGGACGTCCCGACCAACATCATGAACGTCCTCTTTGATGTCGCCAAGGCCAAAAACCTGCGAGCCAAGGCGGCCGAGAACGCGCGCCTGCTGGCTCAGATTGGACGGAGAAAGTGAACATGTTGGACAACTTTAGATTTAACAGCCATGACCAGTGTTGGCCTCCTCGTTACTCAAATGTAATGAATTACTTATTATTCACTTTTAAAGTAATCTTATTGGTTTGTTTCTCCACTGGAAGATTGTTTTCTTTCCACTCACATTTCAGGTAAAAGAGGCATTTCTAGCATAATTCAGTTTCTCTCATGTGAAAGGTCCTTAGAAAGTCTTTCATTATTTTCATTTTATATTTTTGCTCCAATCAAAACACTGGGTAAAACTCCATTGGGATAATAAATTATGTGAACTAATGAAATTGTGTGATTAAAAGTTGGATGATGATTCTTGAAATGTTGTTTTAGGACAATATCCGGCTGATTCATATCATATAACTGTCAAATTTACAAAATTCTTTACTCTTAAATTGAATTTAATCTAAAAATATGTCTTTGTGGTAAGACTAATGCACATGTTTCTTATGCACTGTCAGAGATGTTCTACAAACAGTGTAACCATCTTAAATCAAGACATAATAGGGTCAAGAGCAATAAGGATGGAGTTATTTTACTTGTATTAAGATGATCGGTCATTTTAGGCAAGAAGACATGAGACATGTTTTGAATTGGATTTTAAGACTTGTGGACAAGATGGACATGAGCTGCAACAAAGCAGAACTGCATACAGTTAAGAAAAACCCTTAGTGTTTTTTTTGTCAGTAAAATTAATGTTTAATGTGCTCAGTTTGCCCAAGAGTATTCAAATTTTTAATCTTGGACTAAACAAGAAGAACAAAGCTGCTGTGATCATGAATTCTTAAATCCTTAGCAAAAGACCATGTTTTGTAATTCTGTTGCATAATCAAACCATTAGATTTTATATCATGATGTTTTTTTTTTCCCTCTTTGCTGCTTCATTTACTTAAGAAGTTTGCTGTTCAGACATTCACATGGGAGCCTATAATGATTCCAGAGTGGAAACATCCAAAGTGGAAAAACACTGAAATACTGTATAAACCAACTGCAAGATCATGAAATACAGTAAAATGCAAGTGCATGAGAATGTATGTGTTCATCAGATGTCTGTTATTTTTATACTCAAAATAAAGGATTATTTTTCCTCAAATAAAGCAGATGTAACTAACTACATTTGCCTTTTTTACGTACAGCATTTTGAACAATGGGATACATAATATATTCCTAGATATTATTCATTTACTATTCATGAGGATAATACTAGTATCGTAGGCCAATTTAGGCTTATCATATATATATATATATATATATATATATTGGTACAGCGTACCATGGCCATTGTGTAATAAGACATGTCAGTACAGAAAGGTTTATGTTTGTATGCTATATCATTATAAGACTTTAAGATATCAACTATCAACACCAGTATCAGTCAGGCTCTAAAATGTTACCAGTCGGATGCTTTTAATGGATAAGACGTTTTCTTTCTCCACTAAACTAAACACTGCGAGAGCTATTGGGTTTAATAGCTTGGGTGATGTTCACTTGCCTGAGACAAGACTCAAGACACAGAGCAGTGTCGACATCTGGTGGCCAGTCCAACTCAGAACACGCCACGTTGTGGATCAGATCTGTAGGTCACGCTGCTGATCAGGCAAATACATGTCAGTGAGCGCGTCCTCCTTTTTCATGCATTTGTATTGCATTTGTTACTGTTTTGAGTCATGTTGATGATTTCCCTGTTGCTCCCATGCAGGGCCAGTTTTAGTTCATTTGTGTCCTGCTACCTTCCCATGACGATGCCATCAACACGGTTGAATTACCACGCAGGTAAAGTGGGCAACTGCTCTGGTGCGCCAAACAATCAGGGATCCAAAGTCTCCAGGTTCACAGTGACATTTCGATTACATGCAAAGATATCTGGAATTACCAAAGCAAAATATAAGCTGAAATAAAAAAATCGTCTTTAAGGAGGCTCCTGCATGGTTTTCTGGAGTTTTAAAAAATCATAATGAAGCTGCCACAGCTGTCTGCTATGTGCTCTGGTTGATCCTTAAATGCAACAAGACAACACACAGCTATAGGTGTATAGCTATATTCAGTGGAGAGAAACACGTAAGTCCTTTGTATGTCCTGATTCATTCAAAGCTTGCATTAAAATCAACAGTTTCACATAAAAGCACAGTTATAATAACAATAGCAGCTAATTCATTGTTTGATATAATTTGCTGTTTGTTTTAAGTCTGTTTGTTTTATGTAAACAATATTATGCTGTTTGTTTTAACTTATGTTTTTACTGTTTTGTTTTAAGTCTGTTGTTTGTTTTTTTATGTTAAACTTTGTATGGTGCTGCCTTGACCAGGACTCCCTTGTAAAGGAGATTCTGAATCTCAATGGCAATATTCCTGTTAAATTAAGGTCAAATAAAAAATAAAAATGTGACGCTTTTACTTAATTTCTTTTCGGATATAGGACACCCAGAAACCGCAATGTAGTGGCCCCCTTTTGCTCAATTTGAATAACTGAATAAAGTTATGTTATCATAATTGTTATCGATCCTAATAAAGGACTTACTGAACATTAGTGATGATGAATCTCGTATAAACTGAACTCATGTAGCTTGTCCGCAGCGCCCTCTGTCGGCAATGACGTGAATTAATCTGACGTATCTTCCGTTGACGTGGACGTTGCAACCGGAAGTGAGTTTTCATTTTGGCTACGTGGAAGTAGCTTCTCTTCTGACCGAGGCAGAGAGCATCCTTTGCCCTCGTCCGTCTGCTCTATTCCGACATAATGATTAAAAAGTTTGATAAGAAGGACGAGGAGTCTGGTAAGATTGGAGAGTTATTACTTTAAAAAGGTAAAGCGTTTGTGAAATGTAAATTGTGTCTGGGCTGACAAGATGTTGGACGCATTGGAAGCTAACGCGGGGCTAGCCTGTTACAGTTAGCCAGCTAGCTAAAGTTAACAGGGTGAATTAACTCATCCGTTAATATTGGCTTGTATGCTATTTTATATTTATGTCACAGGTACTGAAGGTAAACTATAAACCAATCTGCAGTTGCATTAAAATGAATAACCGCTACTGTTGCATGTCACAATCACACTAGCACCAGCCCTAAGCGAAGTTTAGCGTTAGCATTGCAAGGCTGGACAGTGTCAGCTGGATATTGTGATGTTAGTTTTGCTCGTTATTTGACGTGGCATCTCTGAACATGAGCTCAAAATACAGATGTTTAAATCTAGCTGCAGGAATGATTTCAATTAAAGGAGATCTATCAACAGTATACACGTTTTGCTTACGTGTTTTTTTGTTTTGTTTTTTCGGGTTATTGTTCTAATAAGCATAATATTGTGTCACCCCGCGTCCTTAACGTTTGTTAGCTTTGAATTAAGTTCAATAAATTATTACAACAGTGTTTTGACTGCGCAGACGTCTGACTCTACTGTGTTGACATTTAGGAAGTGGGTCGAACCCTTTCCAGCATCTGGAGAAGAGTGCGGTGTTGCAGGAGGTAACGTTTGCTCTTGCTTAAAATAAGTTGGAGCATCATTTCCACCATTATTTATTGAATTATATCCATCATATTTGTATATTAGCTCTGTCTTTTTTTGTGCATTTTCTTTTTGCTAAAATAAATGAATAAATATTCTAATATAATAGGTTCTGCACTTATAAAAGACAAAAAGCATGGGTCAAAGAAACAATATCCTAACTATTGAAACTAAATAATGTGTCCCTCCTTGTTCGCAGGCGCGCATCTTTAATGAGACCCCTATCAACCCCAGAAGATGCCTCCACATTCTTACCAAGATTATCTACCTCCTCAATCAGGTAAATATTAGTTCAACAAAAATGTATCGTCACTTTTTATCGGCATGTATTGTGTTTCTGTTTGTCCACAAAGCTTAAGCTCTAACGTCTCTCTCACTGCTTTTTTTTTTGTCTTATTAAGGGAGAACATTTTGGGACCACAGAGGCCACGGAGGCCTTCTTCGCGATGACCAGGCTCTTTCAGTCCAATGACGTAAACTATCTTTCATTCATTCATTGGTTAATGCAGGGGTGCCCAAACTTTTTGGCTCAGGGGCCACATTGACGTAAAAAAATTGTCATACAGGCCAGCATGAATTTTACATGCTACCGACGAGGGGAATGCTTTTTTGTATTTCCTTTTATTTTGCTTTGTTTTACTATGCTGTCTGCTGCTAGGTAGATCTGATAACTGCCTGACCTGGATAAATGAAGGTTAAAATAAAAATAAATTAAATGCAAATAAAGTATTTTATGAAATTTGACTCAAACTCAAACAAATAAACAAAGAATCAACAAATAACATGTTTGCATTAATGCGAAGGGTGATACTGAGATCTCGACTGCAGTAAATGGGACAGGTCTGGCTCAAAAGCGGTGGTTTTAATCCGCAAGATGTCACGCAGGTGGGAGTCACTTAGTCTTGTCCTCACACGGTTCTTATTCATGTTCATAACTGAGAATGTCTTCTCGCACAAGTATGTCGAGCCAAACAAGCTCAACATTTTCTTAGCAAATGTTCGAATCTCTTGGAACCTGTCTTTATCCAGCTGCTGGTAAAAGTTGACAAGATGGAGTTGTTGGTGCCGGCTGCAACACTCCGTGTCACACTGCAGCTCAATGAGCTCCAACTGCAGGTGGGCTGGAACGTCACTGGGATCCACGGAAAAAGGAGAGGAAAAAAGCGTGATCTCCTTTTCAATAGTTGCAAAATCCCCGAAACGCTGTTGAAACTCCTCAGCCAGAGATGAGATGTTTGCAGCATACCTCCTCATTTGCGCGCTGATATTGTGCGCTGGAAAACGGGTCATTATTTCTTGCAGAGATTGGAAATGTGTGGTATTGGGTTGCGTTTGTGACAGGTGGCTTTGGAAAAGTAGCAGCTTGGTCCGAAAGGCTTTGATATGTGAATACAGTTGGCTTATCATTGCATTTTGCCCCTGAAGGCTCGTGTTCAGGGTGTTCAGATGTCGGGTTATGTCAACTAAAAATCCAAAATCAGCCAGCCAAACAGGATCGGTTAGTTCTGGCATCGGTTGTCCCTTTTTTGCCAAGAATTGTCCAATTTCCTCTTTAAGGGAGTAGAAACGCTGCAGTGCAGACCCCCGACTGAGCCATCTTACATCAGTGTGATACACAACATCTCCGTATTCAGCGTGGATATCCAGTAGAAATTGCTGAAACTGGCGGTGGCACAGGGCTTTGGAGCGAATATAATTAATAGCCTTTATCACCGGTTTCATAACGTGATCATATTTCAGATGTTTGGCACATAGAACTTGTTGGTGAATAATGCAATGGAGTTTTATAGCTTTACCTCCTTCTTCGCTAACTTTGTTACACACTAGGGTTGATAATCCACTGTGCTCGCCAACCATGGCAGGTGCGCCATCCGTAATAATCCCCGTGATTTTATTCCACTGTAGTTTTATGTCATCTACGGCGGAACAAACAGCAGCAAATAAATCTTTCCCTCTTGTTTGGTCCTTAAGACTCTGGAGGTCAAGTAGCTCTTCACGCACGTTCATTTCACTGTCCACTCCTCTCAAAAAAATCAGTAACTGAGCAGTGTCGGAAGCATCCGTGCTTTCGTCGCAGGCTAACGAAAAAAATTCAAACTCCACTCCTTTTGCCTCCAACTGTCTCTTAATATCAGATGAAACTTCTTCAATCCTTCGTGACACAGTGCTACGAGCCAGGCAAACATTGGCGAACTGTTGCTTTTTCTCAGGACAAATGTTCTCCACCATTTTCATCACACAGTCTTTAATAAATTCACCCTCAGTAAAAGGTTTGCAGTGCTTGGCAATCAGCGTTGCCACCTCATAACTTGCCTTTGTGGCATTTTCATTCGACTCACTGGCTCTTGTGAAAAAGTGTCGCTGTGCTGTTAAACCAGCTTCCAGTTGCTTCAATTTTTCACGGTGTTCGTTCCCAGTTAGCTTGTCGTAATTAGCATGTTTCGTCTGGTAGTGCCTCTTTATATTGAACTCCTTGAAAACAGCCACAGTCTCTTGGCAAATTAGGCAGACACAGTTGTTTCCAAACTCAGTGAAAAAATATTCCGATTTCCACTTGTCCTGGAAACGTTGGCCCTCGCTGTCAACTTTCCTTTTCTTACTTCCAGTTGCCATTTTAGAAATGGTCAAAAAACAGATCACGCGCAAAACGGGGTCGCGAGAGTTCGGCCACAAGTTTACTGCCATCCTGTGGTGAAATATAAAATTGCTTTTTTTACGCGTGTATTTTATACTGTGGACAACAGTACTGGCGGGCCACATATTATTGATTTTATGACAGAGGCTTCGGGCCAGTGGAAATATGAACACGGGCCGCATTTGGCCCGGGGGCCGGACTTTGGGCATGTCTGGGTTAATGGGTTAGATACTGTGTTTGGATTCCATTTTAGCACAAGCTGCATAACATCAGTCTGTACTTTTCAAATAGAAACATAGTAAGTTCATACTCTTTCTTTCTATCAGCAAACCCTGAGGAGGATGTGCTACCTGACCATCAAAGAGATGGCCAACATCTCTGAGGATGTCATCATTGTCACTAGCAGGTTTGTACCATCACGTTTAATGCCTTTGAATATCCCCTGTATGCAAATACAGATATCTTCAGCTGTTATCTTCCAGTGTGTACAAACTTTAGATTTCTCTCATGCTATGAAATCTGGTATATAGACAAGGTCTCTTTGACGATTTACATTTTTAAATATAACCACTCTGTGAATGTGTTTTTGTAACTGCTTTAATCTGTTCCCATTTATTTCAAGTCACAGTGTATTTAATTATTCCTGGTGTTTTACAGCCTGACCAAAGACATGACGGGGAAGGAAGATGTATACAGAGGACCCGCTATCAGAGCCCTCTGCAGGATTACAGACGTGAGTGCTTCTTCACTTTAGTTTCTTTCTTGCCCTGCTTCCCCAATATCTCCCTTCACCTTGCCATCTCATGCAGGAAAGAAATCGTCCTGTATATATTATTTAATTATTATAATTATGAACTAAAGCATTATTTGTTGAATTGTCCTTGTTTTTTCCACAGACCACCATGCTGCAGGCCATTGAGAGATACATGAAGCAGGCTATTGTTGACAAGGTGCCCAGTGTGTCCAGCTCAGCTCTGGTCTCCTCACTGGTAAAACATGTTCCAGTTTTTACATTTCCCTTATAAATCCAGAAATTACTTCAGAGAATGGGTCTGCATTTCAGATGTTATCCTCCTGATATTTTGTGCTTCTGTATAATTGAGATAACATTTAATAACTTGATATGATATCATTGCTGGTGGCTAATGGCTTTCTGTTTGTGTGTGTTCAGCACATGGTGAAGATGAGCTACGATGTGGTGAAGCGTTGGGTGAATGAAGCTCAGGAGGCTGCTTCCAGTGACAACATCATGGTCCAGGTGGGTAGTACAGACATGCGTCAGACTTAAGAATTCATGGTATTTTGAACCATCTATTGTGTGTGTGTGTGTAGAGGGAAAATGAATGTCAGTTAGTTCATATTAAAGTTTGTTCAGATTAAACAGAATTAATGATACATTGATGATTTACAGAGTTCAATTTCAAAGCTGTTGCTTGTGTGTGTCCCGTCTTCTAGTACCATGCCCTGGGTCTGTTGTATCACCTCAGGAAAAACGACCGTCTTGCTGTCACCAAGATGCTCAACAAGTTCACCAAGTCTGGTCTCAAGTCTCCATTTGCCTACTGCATGCTCATCAGGATCGCCAGCAAACTGCTGGACGAGACCGAGGGAGGGTGAGTGGACCTGCAGCAGTCTGATGCTCCAGCAGACACACGGACATCTTGGGACTTGCTCAGTACAGCTGATTCCCCACTGGGGAAGTGGCTTTAGAGAAGCTCATATTTTGTGTTTTGGGCTGTTGTCGTCTCATGCTATGTTGTCCACGGCCTGGTACGGCTCAGCTCAGCTCACTTTTGGCTCAAAGTACGTTTCCTTTTTTTGTTTTCACTGTACCCCTTTAGTGTAAGCAGGATTCTCAGCTGTGTCGCACTAGTGACAATTCTCTCTGACCAATCAGTGGTCTGCAGTGTTTTAACTCCACCTTCTAGTATCTGGTACTGGTACTAAAGCTGGTACTAAAAGAAAGTACCAGATACTATGACAACCTTTGCTAATGGAAAAAAAAAGCAAGTAGAGCTGTGCCGTACCATGCAGTGGAATTGCGGCATAAGGAACCTCTGAGTGGGACTAAAAACATGTGCAGTTTGATGTCTTGTAGTCGGGATCTTTACAGCATTGTTTGTGTCTTTGTTCTCAGGCACGACAGCCCCTTGTTCGACTTTATTGAGAGCTGCCTGAGGAACAAGAATGAGATGGTGGTGTATGAAGCTGCCTCTGCCATTGTCCATATGCCCAACTGTACTGCCCGGGAGCTGGCCCCTGCTGTGTCCGGTCAGTAGTTTACTCACACCTCATTTGTTTCATTTTACATTTCTGTCTGTATAGTTGACTGAAAGGACAGAATGATGTGTTGATGACTCTCTCTGTGAATGTATTTGTCTTCCTGCAGTGCTGCAGCTCTTCTGCAGCTCTCCCAAAGCAGCCTTGAGATACGCTGCAGTCAGGACCCTCAACAAGGT
The DNA here is from genome assembly GCA_943590825.1 of Bovichtus diacanthus. Taxonomy (NCBI): domain Eukaryota; kingdom Metazoa; phylum Chordata; class Actinopteri; order Perciformes; family Bovichtidae; genus Bovichtus; species Bovichtus diacanthus. The sequence goes on from CALSBV010010187.1 coordinate 1,579,356, forward strand.
ACAGCTTTACTCTCCATCCCTCCGGCTCGTGGATCATTTTATTTATGTCGTATAAGCAGAGAACTTTATTAATTCAATCAGTCAATATTGCTGAGCTATTCACAAATTGCATTATGTTAGAAGGCAGTATAAAAGTGGTTGTAGTTGTAGTTCTTTTAGATTTTTGACTGGATATTTAAAGCATGAAAGTGCTTTGCAGTACTTTATTATGCATCTGTCTTGACAACACACTGTTAACAAATGTATGATTAAAAACAGGCGGTTACACTGACATTTCCTTTGTGTCCACTAGGTGGCCATGAAGCATCCATCAGCCGTGACTGCGTGCAACTTGGACCTGGAGAATCTGATCACAGACTCAAACCGCAGCATCGCCACACTGGCCATCACCACTCTGCTCAAGACCGGCAGTGAGAGCAGCGTGGACCGACTCATGAAACAGATCTCCTCGTTTGTCTCCGAGATCTCGGACGAGTTCAAGGTCAGACACTTTAGGTTTAGTTTAGTTTTATCCGGTATTTGATAACACAGTACAACTAAATCCATACACATAGTGTTGGGGCATGCGAATGTGCCATGAGGTTTTTTATTTTATTTTTTATTTTCCAGGATTTCAGCTTCCTTTTTTAAATCCTGTTTTTTGTGTTCTATTTTTTGTTATCTAAACCTGTCGCTGATGCTTGCTTATTCCAGGTGGTGGTGGTGCAGGCCATCAGCGCTCTGTGCCAGAAGTATCCCAGGAAGCACAGCGTCATGATGAACTTCTTGTCCAACATGCTCAGAGATGATGTAAGTTGATCATTAACAGAACATTGACCTTTGGTCTTTGCCTTAAAGGGGAGCTTCCTTATCAGTGATATCTTTTCCTACACATAAAGAGATAAACAGAGCATACATCCGGGATAATTAGGAGGCTTTTGTCTGTTTGTCCACAGAATGTGTTTGGGTGATGCATATTACTTGGTTGTTATACAGTGTATGTTGCAGTTGTGTTTATGACTCGCACTCCTCTGCCTGCAGGGTGGTTTTGATTACAAGCGGGCCATCGTGGACTGCATCATCAGCATCATCGAGGAAAACCCAGAGAGCAAAGAGACGGGCTTGGCCCACCTGTGCGAGTTCATCGAGGACTGTGAGCACACTGTGCTCGCCACAAAGATCCTGCACCTACTGGGCAAGGAGGGCCCACGCACCCCCCAGCCCTCCAAGTACATCCGCTTCATCTTCAACCGGGTGGTGCTGGAGAGCGAGGCTGTTCGTGCAGGTGAGACAGCGTGGGATACTGTGTGGGCCTCATTATGTGGAATTTTTAGTAATGTCACTAATTTAATAATAATTTAATAGTGCTTGATTATAATAATCAACCTTTCTCGACTCTGGGGTATGACTTCTAACAGTCAAGTGTCTATGTCAGCACTATCCTTACTTTAGCAGAACATTAGTTACATGACATGCTGTGATTAATATTCACACTATTTTCATGGCATAACCAATTGAAACATTTGTTTCTTCTTCCAACCTCAGCTGCAGTCAGTGCTTTGGCTAAGTTTGGAGCTCAGAATGATGATCTGCTGCCGAGCGTCCTGGTTCTCATGCAGAGGTACTCATTGACTTTGATCCGTTTATATATTTCTTATGTGACTGTTTACCCCCACATTTCATACAAAAACAAGAATTGATAACATTGTTAATAGACTCTAACTATAATATACACCCTATACTATACATTTGTGATGGAATGAACGCGTGACGTAGTCTGACTTTAACACACGTGTCCGTTCTGGTAGGTGCATGATGGACAGTGATGATGAAGTGCGCGACAGAGCTACTTTCTACATGAACGTGCTACAGCAGAAGCAGAAGGCTCTGAATGCTGCCTACATCTTTAATGGTAAACACGCACACACAAACACACGCACACACACACGCACACTTGTTTGTGGTTCGTAGAAGTTGCCGGTCAAACTGTACAAACCATACATGCAGGCAGCTCGCAGGTCAAACACTCAGCAGGTGATGTTAGAAATGTCATATAAACGTCTCCTCTTCTGTGTGTTGCTCTCAGGTCTGTCTGTGTCCATCCCCGGCCTGGAGAAGTCTCTCCACCAGTACACGTTGGAGCCCTCAGAGAAACCTTTCGACATAAAGAGTGTCCCTCTGGCCACCACTCCTATCACAGAACACAAAACGGGTAAAACCACGTAGCCATTTACTCAACCGGGTTTAATATATGGCTGAGAAACTATCACGGTATCGGATAGTTAAGTCTGTTAAGGTTGTTTTTTTCTTTTTCTTCCCAGAAATCACTCCTGTTGCCACCAGTAAACTGCCTGAGAGGTTGACCCCGTCACGCCAGGACATTTACCAGGGTAAGATTATAAACTGACCGTCATCAGATTCAATGTTAGACACTGATGCTCACTTTCATACTCTGGCCTGATATTATTTAAGAAACTTAGTCTTGTATGTCTTCTGTCTTTGTTTTAATATGTCTCTGCTTTCCGGACATTTTTACAGAACAACTGGCGGCCATCACAGAGTTCCAGGGTCTCGGGCCGCTCTTCAAGTCCTCTGAGCAGGTGCAGCTGACGGAGGCTGAGACAGAATATGTGGTGCGCTGCGTCAAACACACCTTCGCCAGGCACATGGTGTTCCAGTTCGACTGCACAAACACCCTAAATGACCAGCTCCTGCAGAAGGTACCAGCTGAGAGGGGATCATTTGTGTTTTATTATCTTGGATTGTTCTGGCTAGATATTATTTTCTCATTCTTTATTTAGACTATTGATCCGTCTTGGCTGTGAAAAATAAACCTGTCTGAGAAAAGAAGAGAGTCCAGACAGTATTTGGAATTGTTTCTAAAGTAAAACCTGAGAACAGATTTGATGTGATTGTTGCGTGGCTGTCAGGTCGTAGTGCAGATGGAGCCATCGGAGTCCTACGAAGTGATACACTACATCCCCGCCGCTAACCTCCCCTACAGTCAGCCTGGGTCCTGCTACACTCTGGTCCGCCTGCCCGATGACGACCCCACCGCTGGTAGGAACACTGAGATGTTATTGGTCTAGCTGCAAACATTGTTTAACATCCAGAAAAAAGCTAATAGTACGGTTGAACAGCATTGACTGTATATAAGGAGATTTACGATGTTTCCCATCTTGCACAGTGTCTTGTACGTTCAGTTGTACTATGAAGTACCTGGTCAGAGACTGCGACCCCAACTCAGGAGAGCCAGACGATGACGGTTATGATGATGAATACGTGGTACGTGGTCACAACGCATCCGCAAACTATCAAAATAAAGATCAAGATCATTGACACTGATGAAAATACTATACTACTAATACTATTATATATAATAATAGTTTCCGTTTTGTCGTCTTTGTTCCATCTTTTTTTGAGTTCCTTGTCCTCCTCTGCCCTGCTCTTCTTTAGCTGGAGGATCTGGAGGTGACCGTTGCAGACCACATCCAGAAGGTTTTAAAACCGAACTTTGGAGCGGCGTGGGAAGAAGTGGGAGATGAATTTGAGAAGGAAGAGACTTTTGCCCTGGCGTCTGTACGGACTCTAGACGGTAAGTCAGAAATTGACGCACATTTTCTTTGAGTTGAATTGAAATATCAGCATTCACTAATGGTTGAAACGCTTGAGTCCAGGGTGAAGTTTCATTACTTTTTGCAAATAGCTGCTTCCAGAGTTACAGACACTGTCATTGAAGCTTTATGCAATAACTGACACCGAGTGTGTGTGTTACGTGACTCCTCTGTGGTTTTCTTGTACAGAGGCGGTGGGTAACATCATCAGCTTCCTGGGAATGCAGCCATGCGAACGCTCTGACAAAGTTCCCGAAAACAAGAACTCCCATGTCCTCTTCCTCGCTGGTGGGTGTTGGATGTCAGGATTTTTTTATTGCCTTCTAATAAAACAAATTTCGTAAATGTTTTCTCATGTTACTTTTTAAATGTTTTTGGACACCAGAAGTCATAACAACAAATAGCAGACTAAATTTAGATTTTAGTGAATTCCAAATTTGTAAATTTGAGTGTATAAAGTTCAATTAACAATACTGCAATAAGAAGGATCATTTACCTCCATAATTATTTAAAATGGTGTTTCATTAGATTTAAGACCATATTCTCTCATTTAGATACCTTCTCTATGAAACACAATCCTGTTAAACACAAACTGCTTCCAGATTTTATATAAAGAGATCTTAATTGGAATCTCAGGTGAATCAAGGCTTACAGGTGTGATTTGATTGGCCACTGATGGCTCTCCTTCCCGCTCCTCAGGTGTGTTTCGGGGAGGTCATGACGTGCTGGTTCGTGCTCGACTGGCGCTGGCTGACGGTGTCACCATGCAGGTGACTGTTCGCAGCGGTGAAGAGACGGTCGTCGACGTCATCCTGGCCTCCGTGGGCTAAAGCGCTCGCGGTGCAGCTCCGTGCCAACGCAACGACAAGACCTTTCATCTCAGCACGACAAACATCACTTTTCCACAGCTCTAAAAACTTAATGTATAATAATGTGATTATTATGCTGACACCATCCAACCTGAAAGACGACATAAATGTTTTATTACTTCTGAAGTATTTCTTCATTCTTTCTTTAAATACTGTCTGCTGATCCTCATGTTTTCTTTGCAGTAAGAATATTCTTCTGTCAAATCTTCAATAAATTCTGTCAAAGTACATCAAGTTTTATTCATTCACGCTTTAAAACATTTTTTTTTTTTTACAAAACTAGTTTTATTTGAAGAAAAGTTGACATTTAGGTTTTTCATTGACATCAACAAATGTAGAAAATCATATCAAAATTCTTTCAGAATGAATCTGATTTGCAGGACTCAAAAAAAGAAAATGGAGGGAATCAAAACTGTCCCACAGAAAAGTTAAATAATCACACAACCTAAAATAACTTTCATGCTGAAAGAGGGTGAAAATGAACACTGGCACCATCAGATTAGTCATTCATTTGCATCAAGTACAATTAGTCATGTTTCTAGCTCACATTTGATGTTTTTGATGGTAGTAATTGACATTTAGTGATAGATGCTGGTAAATTAGCCCATCACTAACTGATGCAGCACTACTCCTGGCTACAATCATCAGGAAAGCTCTGCACCACGTGACCATTTCTAATGTTGCAAAAGTACCAAACAGCTTGTTAAAGGTCTGAATTAATTCATGAACACGGAGCGTTGCATTTGGTATCTCTTCAGAAAGAGTGAATAAAATTGAAATATGCATTGAGGAAGCCTGTGGGATCTTCCAGCTGAGGATAGTGGCTGATGTGTTCATCTAAAACAGTGATCGTCGACCTCTGGACCAGCTGCCTGCAGGAACAGGAAACATTTGTGAGATAAACGTGATTAACAAAAAGCACAAAAGCACTGCTTAGTAGCTAGAACAAAAGTTGCTTTAGCCAGTAACAAATATTAGTAATGATTTTAGAAAATCAACTACTTTCATGGCCTAGTGGTTTAGGACACTGACCTTACAACCATAACTTTATAGGATCAAATCAAGTTTGGGATCTTGTTATTTGCATCTTTATTTTTCAGAACAATGTTTTTCAGTTTGTCCTCTTTAGCTGGATTCATAACAACAAACTAGATCCTTCACTCTGTGTTCACTGTGGTGTAGTGGAGATGTCATTGCTACAAGTGCCAGAAGGTTCTTGATTCAAATCCGGCCTTGAGCCTCTAATTTCAGTTTATCCTTTTGAAGACTTTATGCTGGATTAGTCCGAACACACTAGCTGTGAACCTGTAAATCTACTGTGGTGTAGTGGAAGTATCATTGAAGTCTCAGTCACAAGGTCAAAGGTTCAAATCCAGGTTGGAACTCTTTTTTTTAATTTGTATTCATGAATCCTTTCTGCTGCATGTAGGAGATAAAACTGGTTGTGCTATAGGAACAAAAGATGGTGTAGAGTAGAGGCGAGTGCCCCTCGTGCAGGAGATGGCCAGATCAAGACTGAGCTGACACAAATGAGATTCCAAACTGAGCATGAAAATCCTGAGTCAAGACTCAGAGGACAATGAGAGAGGAGCCCAAAGAACAGGACAAACCTAAGAGATTCCCAAAGGACAGGCAAACTTAACAGATGGTGGGACAATGGCACCAAGTCTCAAGACAGATTCCCAAGCCTCAGTCAAGTAAAAAGAGGAATTATAGGAAAAAACTTTCCTTTTTGAGTAAATTCAGATCAACCTGGAGTAGGACTTAAACCTTTCACGTAGGGGTTCCCTTCCTTCTCCACTGCACCACCAATTCCTTCACCGAGGTAGGACAAGTGCCCCAAAAAACTGAAATTGTTTCCTGAATTATGTCCAACTGTCATAGGCAAACAAGCTACGTGGAGACTTTTTACATTTTTACACCTTGTTAAGCTGAAAAAGAAGAGTTCAGATCTGTAAACTACACTTTTTCCCCACAATTTGTCCTCATTCACATTCAGCGAGTGAGCTGAACGAAGACCTGAAAGCAGATGAGTGTACTACAGATAATCTCAACGGGGGTTAAAGAATCAGAGGCGGGGGCACTCACTGGTAAAGACGGATGAACTCAGGGTGAGGGTTGACCGGGTCCAGGGGACCGTAGATCATGTGCACTGAAAGACAAGGAGGGATGAGAGGGTCATAGAGGAAAAGATGGAGGAGTGATACAAAAGGGAGGTCATAAAGGAGGGGTGCTTGATTTAAAACTGGAAGATAATATTCCAATTTTTGATGCATATATAGTTTGATGTTACTTGTATGTTGCAAGATGCCACATTGTTTTCTTTGCCACCCGATACTTGAATTGTCACATTTACTCACTGGCACGATGATTCAGAAACCCCGGCTAACGCCTTTTAGCTTTATTCACCACAAGGTCTGTGTCAGTAGCACACACTTCCCCCTCTGAGCTCAGGATCACAGATGGACTACGAGGCTTCCCGCATGCTAAGCAGCTTAGCGTCAGCGGCTCTCTGGCTGAGGTTGCTGGGTTAATACACCTTAAGGAAGTGTTTGGCTGCACAAGAGAACTTCCACCGTCTGATTTATTAACACGGTGCAACTCACGTGGGACGAAGGTGGAGGTGAGCGCGCCCACCCATCGCTCTCTGTGTTTCAATCTCTGGTTGATGTACTGCAGAATACTGAGAGAGAGAGAAGGAGAAAAAAAACTAAATGAGTAAACAAAGCAGCAAATAATGAAGGGAATTTGCACAGAAAACAAACACACACACACACCTGTCCATCACTAAGTTGCCATCGTTGTAGCGTAAACCCGTCCACATGTCCCAGAACTCAGCGTCTGTGGGCTGCGTGTACGGGCCGAACACGTCTCCAATGCTGCCAATCAACAAGAAAATCAAGAAAACAGCATCAACGATGGAAAGTAGATTCATGCAATTACATACTGGTACAAACATATATTTAAATCTCCCAATTTGGAATAAAACTCTGGTTCTCTCACCCTTTTTGGAAGATCATATAGTTGGTGAGACGCGTCAGAACTGGAGCCAGAAAACTGGAGTCCTTCAGAAGCTTTTGGAGGCAAAACAAGTTCCCAGTGAGAACTTTGACAGACAAACAGCTACACCAAATTCAGCACTTTAAAATCTTACATTACATAATTCCACATGAGATGAAGAAAACAAAAGGTGACTCACCGTCTGCAGCAAACGTGGGTAATGCGTTTCTGGGAATAATCCTGGTGGAAATAAAAGAGTCAGCACTGACTGTGACTTTCACAACAGAGCAATCAGATGTGGGTACATTTATAGTACTAATTCAAATATTCAGAGTGAGCTGCTCTGCACACAGAACAGAAAGGTTTCAAACCTGATACAATATGAACTCTGTACTCAGAAGACTAACAATGTTTTAGTCTTATTTGCAAATCTTATTTTGAGAGTATGAGCTCTTCTTAAAGGAATAATTCACCCACAAAATTATCATTTGTATACCTCGGATTCTTGAAAACTTTGTTTTCCTCGCATGGCTCCACGGTGAATAACGAATCAAAAAACGGAGAAAAGTCTTGATGAATTGAAGTAAATGGGGGCCGCGTTTAATAACGGCAAAACTACATCAAAACATCTGTTTACAACTCGTGCAGTATTATCTAAGTGCCATTTATCCAGTCACTACTTCCCAAAACAAAAGAGAGAAATAGTTTAAGGTTTTCCCAAAAATGCATGCATGTGGGAAGTAGTATGACTGAATAAATGACACTTAGATTAAACTGCACGAGTTGTGTGAGGGTTTGCAAGAGAAAAACAACAGTTCAAGGTAACACGGGGGCAGTAATTGATACACAAATGGTCATTTTGTGGCTGAAGAATTCCTTTAAGAAAGATGTATTATCAGAACTTAAAACCTCTGCTGTTGGTGCTGAGAAAAGCTGCTCCCTACAGCATGACCACAGACAATAGACTGCACTGTACCTCCATTAGAAAGACACAGGCTGTTAAAGGTCAGGTGACCTGAGCGGTTTTGGTCACTTCTGGTTTGAGAGCAGGACGGAGAAAAGAAAAAAAAAAAACAGACAGAGGAGTCGTAAAGCAATTCATCATTTTACTTGTTTTTTGACGATTAAAAGACATACACTGGCACACGCACACACACACACACACACCTGTAGAGCAGCTCCAGGGCCACAGTGTCTCCATAATCATGGGACACCAGATTCACTCGCTGGTTGCTCAGACCCAAGTGAGCCACCAGGGCCTCCACCACACTGGCCTGCTCGAAGATGGAGTACCTGTGGGGTCGCTGGGATGGTCAGGCACAAGGGAAAACGATTCATGAGTAAGTAAAGTAATAGAGCATCAGGCAGGAAACATCAGAAGTATGCTCTAACTGAATTCATCTACACAAAATGTACTCACAGGCTTGTCACTGAAGCCAAAGCCCAGGAAGTCCAGTGCAATGACTCGATGGAAGCGCTGAGTGAGTGGCTCCCAGATCTGTAGAGAAAAGACACACGTTTGTTTCCCAATGCTGCTTATGTGACTAGCTCGTGAGCGCGTGCAGCAGGTACCTTGTTCCAGTCGAAGCTGGAGGTGGGGAAGCCATGGAGCAGAATGATGACATCGGAGCTTCCCAAAGCACCATAGGAATCTAGTTTGAGGACAAAATAGAAATTCATGAATGATAAGCACATGTGTGGTATGTAAGGATGTCAGGGTGACAGAAAAAAACAAGACTAAACAAGGATAAAGTATGATAAGGTCTCTGGGGTTAGGGTATTAATTGACAACAATCTTAACCATCACTTTATTGATTTAGTCATTTATCAAGCAAAAGTGACAAACTTTTTACCGATTCCAGCTTTTCAAATGTTGGAATTTGCTGCTCGAGCGACAGAGAAATAATCACCAACTATTTTGATAATCCATTAATTGTTATAAATCATTTTTCATGCAAAAGAAAGTCAGATAATATTGTTTTCAGCCTCTCAAATACGGAGGTTTCCTGCTTTTTCTCCGTTTTATATCGTATTAAACTGAATATCTTATAAACACTCTCATATGAATGTAGGTTCTCAGGACATTTTCGGCCAACTAGTTGTTGCTGAAGAAGAATTTATTAACTTGCATCAAAGAAAAGGTGTCTGGTTGCTGGAAAAAGATCTCTATGTGGCTAAATAGCATGCCAACATTAATGAGTCATAACAAGGCTCCATGTGAGTTCTGCTTGACTGCAAAGCTTATTTGGAATTTTTAGGGCGTTATGTGCATATGATTGCATACTAGAAGGCTAGGCTGTATGAGTCATTTAGTTACCTTTTTTTTATTTAGTTAAATGTCCCACACATTGACTGTGAAACAGGTTGTTGTGAGTCGGCTGCTTGTTAGCTTAATACAAACGTCATCAGAGTGGATTATTCTGTTTGACTAAACGCTTTGATGGCAACAACTCTTTTAGTTGACACTTTTAGGGCTTTTTGTGGACCAAATTCATTTTTTTGAGTAAATAAAAGCATGTTATTAAACTATACATGTCTGGCCCTTGATGTGATTCTCATTTCCCAGTGTGGCCCTTAGTGAAGTTGAGTTTGACACACCTGCCATAGACTTTGAGAAACTGGAGGTGGACATCTTTCACTATTTCATGACATTCTATAGACTGAAGGAATAATCAAAATAATCGTTAGTTTCAGCCCTAACCTCAGTATCGTTGCTGAGCTTCAAAGTGGGGTCCATTTAGCAGCAATTCTTAAGCTTTCAATCATATCACATGATCTTTGGCCTTTTTAAGCCAACATTGATGAGAAATTATTTTCAGAAAAAGAAAATGAAATTTGGAACTATTTGGATCTACAATCCTAGGACAGTTGGGCAAACTTTATCTGCTGATGAAGAACATGTTATACGGTTGAAAGCCCCAGATCAGCCACTAAATGTCTCCTCAACTGTATCTCTTTGGGTTCCGTCAGTCAGACAAAGCAAGCAACTTGAAGCTGTCACCTCAGCCTCTTGTGATGGCAGTCTGTCACTTTTCTGACATACAAGTCCAACAAAGAGTCATGGATTGAAAAGATAATGCAGCCCGAGCCACAGTTGACTACATTTTTGACAAGCCAGGGAGGTAAATGGACAATATGTCTCTTACCTCTGTAGAAGATCTCCCTGTTTCTGAAGTGGAACACCTCCCCGGCGCTGTGCCACTTCTGCAGGGCAGGGGACAGGTGAGGGGGCGGGATGTGCAGGTACACGGCCACCAGCGGGATGCAGATCAAACCCACATGAACCCACCACTCTTTCATCTTGAGCTCAGCGGTGGGGGAGTCTCATTCCTGCCTCTGGGAGATGATGGAGTCACATGCAGCAGTGTAGTGAAGGACAGGTTAATATAACTCCCTCCAGGTGAGCTCATGCGTGGAGGAGTGACCAGGCTACCTACATTGTTTACATCATTATACAGCACGATAATCTAATGTGTGAGGGCTTCTCTGACAAGAAACAGCTAAGAAAACGCCGACTGAGATCATCTGTCACTCAAATAAGGATATAACGTTACAGTGAATTAGCTAAAATGTGGGATTTGAGGGGGGAATTCAATAACGTCAAACTCAAGAGAGCCAAACACAGCTCTTATCTTCCACTACACTCATTCTACAACGGGTTGTGTTTGTTTTAAGAGGCTGACACTGTAGAAAGATGCAGTACTTACAGAAATGTTGCGACCTGTCGTTAGCAGACCTTCGCCCAGTGTTAGAGTCCATTACTGCAGAAGAAATTCCTGCGGAGCGGAAAGGGAACGACGGTTTGCAGAGAAGAAGAAAAGTGCTGACGTCTCACTCTGTTGCTAGGCAGACTGAAGAAACCGAGCAGCGCGCTCCGTTTCCGTTGTCTTCACCTTTCACCCGTTAAGAAGCCAAAGACCGAGTGACTCATCTTAACAACACACAATCTTTGTTTAAAGGGCGACACTACAAACAGAGGCCCGGAGAATTATAGCGCCCTCTGCTGGTGTGGGTGTGTAATTACATCTACTCGTGAGATTAGAAATCTTTTTTTTTTCTGTATGAAAACATATTGATGACTAAATAAGCAACAATTAAAACTAAAAGTAAAAATACATAAAAAAAATAAAATCCATAGTTTTATTAATTAAGAGTTTAGCACTCAAAAATAGTGTGGGTGTGTTTTGATTAAAATTTGATTGATAGTTTGTGTGCAAACAAACACACAAATGTCCTCACAGTTCAATGAAAATCCTGATTGCTAAATACATAACATAACGTCATCATTTTCCCAACACAAATAAGGAAATAACGAAAATGTAGGCAGAAAAGTGTGTTCATGTAGGACCCCATTGCTTTGAGGGAGGGCAGTGAAGGCTTAAAATGACTGTATTATAATATAATATAATATATTTAATATAATATATAATATACTTACTATAATTACTGTTTCTAATTTATCTTTCTTTGTCTGTTAGGCAAAAAATATATATATATATTTTTTTACAGTAGGCACAAAACAAGCAATTTGAAGAAGTCAAAAATATTTGCCATAAAATAAAATTAAACAATTTTAGTAAGATTTCACTATTGAGCAGATTAAATTAATATATGCGCTTAGGGTGTGAAATTCATGTTATGGTCTACAGTTGAGAAAAAACTAAATATGGTCATAATACATTTGGCAATTGCACAGTTATGCAGAAAAGCAGCTTACTTGAGTGGAAATCACCCTCACTCAAGACCGAGATTTCTTGAAACATGTTTGCTTGCCTTCACTGCAGAAAGTCCATATATGAATACATAACTCCATTCCATAAATACATGGGAAATGAAAAACGTGGCCCTGCAATTAGGCTAAATACATTTTTTATTTTTAAAAACCATACACATTACTCGACAAGTTTCAAATGTAAATCCAATCACGATATCCATTTAAAATACTCAAGATAAACAGATATGAAGTACTTTTATTTCCAAATGTTAAAAGATAAAAAAATTATAATCCATAAAACAGATGGAAAAACATTCATTCCCATTACAGGAAGAAGCTACAGAACAAACTCCTCGTATGGATTCCGCTTGCCTTTTCAATTTCTCACTTTGTATGCAATCCTGGCTGCTATTTTATCATCTGTAAAACAAGTAAAACTAAGTATTTTCTCAGAGAACGTTGTGATTTAACATCTCCACTTCCTTCTCCTGTCCACAGCCCCTCAGGTGAAGATGGCCAGAAGGCTGCAGGAAGAATCTGCAGCCCGCTGCCCGAGTCTTCCTGTGTGGTTGACAAGCACCGTCCCAAACATTTATTGAAGTGTGTTAATATACAAACTAAAAGAGGCCTGTTCTCTTTCACATCATTTGCACCCTGAGATGAATATTCCAGAACAACACACATTTTAGTGGCCAAAACCCTCCCCATATAATGTGATTGGTGTCAAATCATCCAAAATTGGTTTAGTACGATGAAAGGTATAATCATCAGTATTGTCATAAAAATACAAAGGTATACTTTTTATTATGGATTTGTATCAAAATTATTTCCCCTAAGGAACGCTATGAAATAAAGTACCCTGTGCAGATAGATACCAGTGTATGCCTAGTCTTTATTCTTGAAAAATGCACATGTCCAATTCTTTAGCGTTTCCAGTACATCAGGTGTCAAAAATATTTTACAAACAAATCAAATGCAGTAACATTTATCCATGGTGAAAGGAGTCTTATGGACAGGGTTGAAAAAAACGAAAGAAAAAAAAAAAAAAAGCCTTTTTTTTCCCCCTCCGTTTTGGATTTTTAAAATGTCAACAAACCAGAACTCGGAGGAGTAAAATTATTTTTTTTCTAAAGGCATGATCTTAAAAATTTAATGAAATATGAAAATAATTCACTTTTTTTTTTTTTTTTTTTACCAAGACATTGTTTCGCTATCTAAATACACAAAGTCTGAAGTTAAAAGGTTCTTTCTTTACAGATTCCTTTTTAAATGCAATACTTTCTCTTTGCCTGAGTCAACAAATGTCAATATTGTACATTGGCAGGGGGCGTTTTGCTGAGAAAAACAAAAAAGTTCAAATAAAAATCACCGGTTAAAAAAAAAAAAAAAAAAAAAAAAAAAAAAAAAAAAAAAAAAAAAAAAGATGACCAGGGTCCATATTTATCAAGCATCCAGAGAGAGACAAAATGATTCACAACTGGCCCAGAATGATCAGAATAAGGTGTATTTGGTCCTACGTTTAGCTGTAGGAGTAACAGTGTTTTATAGGAGGAGTTACCTGCAGGTGGCAAATGATGGGACAAAGCATCGTCTAAATTGTTATTGTAGCCAAGGCACATTCACGTTTAGTGTATATGAACTTCTTATTGAAAAATAAATAAACGCACTGGCTGAATACAGCAATACAGCATTACTTTGGAAAAAAAAATACATTTTAGTGTTTAATGAACTTTGAATAAAACAGATTTTTAGCTTTGCATGCATAAATTAGTCATACACCCACAAGTTTTCCCTGCATCAAATAATCTGGATCAGACTTTTAAATATAACTAATAACTACTACAAGAAGACATTTTCATTTTACGGTGCAAAGTGTTGTAAAACCACAAAAATCTAAAAGGACAACTTGTACTTCCTGCTGAAAGCGACTGTAGGAGGCTTCATAAGGACCTCATGTCCCACTCCGAGGTAAGACTTTGTTTCAGCATGATTCTTGGTGTCAGTCTGAGATGCTTGCTAAATACGGGCCTAGATATATTCTTAACTCCCTTTAATGAGTGAACCTTTCAACATGTGGAAATCCTTGAACACAACATAATGAATGAAAAGAGAATCCAGAACTCCAGAAGGTTTTGTGCACATGAAAACTATCGAAGAAATGGAAGAAGTAAATATTTATAGCAATGTTAGTGGACAGAGGCCCGAATTGTCTTTCCCGTCCCGTCTCCTGTGAAAACACCTCGCCCGCTGGACCTCTTTTCTATACAAGCCTTAGTGTTTATCGGTTTGGCTAGAAGGTTCTACATTTATCTACAAATATATAACAAATAAAACTTGCAGGCAAAAATAGTTAAGTTTCAATAGAAACACCCTTTTTTTCCTGAAAATACAGCAGTATCTGAAATAATCCTCTCATTCATTTTTTATTCTGTTCCAGTTTTCTGCATCATACATCAGGAAGCTCTTTTGCCTACAAACAGAAAAAAAGTATCTACAAACTTTGTAAACAGACCTGCTTTTTCCAAAAACATAAATAACTCAAAATATTAACAGCCAATGGAGCAGAAATAAGTTTTGAATGAGCAAGGGCCAAAGAGATAAATATACAACACCATTCAGATAAAAGAGAAGCTAAAAGGTTCTTTCATAATTCTTACAGACGCTCTTCAAGCCAGGAGGGGGACCTCCTCTTCTCAATTAAAATAATAATAATAGAATAATAAAAACAGGTCACTTTCAATCTGAGTTTATAATCACCCCTTGTTTACCGAGAAAAACAAAAGTTACCAAGGAGGGAGGGGTGGAGACAGAGTCCTTGTGTTGCAGCGGGGTAATAATAAGAACCAAAAAAAAAAAAAAAAAAAAAGAAGACCAAAGCATCCACACCAAGCCGTACATTCCTCTGAATGTTTGCTGTTCTTTTAGTCCAGCCCAACCAAGCTCACACAAGACTCCGCTCTCCTTCTAGCCCTTCGTCTCTCTTCTCCAAGTGTTCGTTTGTTCTGTCTGAGTTGAGCTCCTTGGTGGCGGGTAGAAAAGTGGTGGTGACGCGTGGCGCGGGGTCAGATCAAAGGGAGGTCTCCAGGCTGTGTAGGGGGCTCCCCGGGGCCGAGGGGGTTCCTGATTTGGGGCCCTCTGGGAGGAGGTGGTTACTGCTCTCCACAGCGTTATTGTTCTGGTTTGGGGAGGGAAAGACCGGCGTGGTGGGGGCGACGGTGGTGGGCGAGGGTGAGGGGGAGGGCGGCGTTGGCGTGGCGTTGCGGGGGCTGGCGGAGTTGCGCTTGGTGGGAGCGTCGTCCTCCGCGTCGGTGTCATCTATGAGGGGAATATGGGGCTCAGAGTCCTCTATCCGAAATTCAGGGTGGGTCATGAAGTTGTGGATTGATGATCGCGACTCGGGCTTCTCCAGCCCCTCATAGAGGGAGATGGAGCTGCGGAATGCATTCACCACCCGGATCTGGAGGTAGGGAGAAGTGACAGCGAGCAGACATTTAGTGACATTCAGTGATGATATATGTGCGTTTTGAATTTTTACACCTGGATAACAGATACAAAACTGAGGGGGCAAGTTTTATTGGGTCAATAATAGGTGAGTTTTAGGGACAAAATAATTCAGTAAGGGGGAAAACTCTCGTGCAGGTGTGCAGTTATGTCGAGGTGTAAATTCACCACTTGTAATACCAGTTAACTGTAAGTTGTCTTACCCATTGTCTAGACTGCGTTAGCCTCAAAACCACCTTAAAGTTCATACCAGTTTAGCAAGTGTGAACAAGAGCAGCCTACATTCTTCAGTTAAATTCATTTCGGTTTTACTTCTGTCAGTGTGTCACTTCCTCCTTCTCTAAGTCTCCAATATACGGAAATCAAACTGTAGACATTTCACTGAATTTAAATCCTGCTAATGCCTACAAGTAAAAGCACGAGCTAGACTTGAGCGATAAAAAAGTGTGACAGACTGCCAGTTCAGACTGCAGCTTTGCTTAAAATAAAAGTGTTTCAGAGAAATAGAAAAACTTGACTTGCATCCGCTGGATGTAAACCTGATACTTGACTCTGTGGTTGTAGAAAAGCGTTTCTTCAAATTCATGTAGTAAATCAGTCAAGGTCTTGGGAAGGGTACATACCAGTGTCAAACCCAATGCAGTGTATGTTTTTTTGTGAGTTCAGTAGCAGGATGTCACAAAACACTTGGTAGAGGCCTGTGTCCGATTAATCAAAATGCAAAAAAAGGAAACCAAGAGACGAGAGGAATGCCGTTCTTTTGACAAGAACACATCCAAAGAGAAGAAAGGACAGAGGCTGGACACAAGAGTTTACTTTTGTTGGACATGCTTAGGAAAGAGTGAGGAGAGAGAAAGAAAGAGAGGAAGAGAGACAGAAAGAAAGAGAGGAACAGAGACAGAAAGAAAGACAGAGAGCGAGGAATAGAGACAGAAAGAAAAGAGACAGAGGAAGAGAGACAGAAAGAAGGAAGGGGTGGTCAGTTACAGCTTATGTTTGTGGAGGAAAAACAAAAAAGCTGCGGCAGCCAAGCATGTCTACAAGCTGGTATACATGTCAAAAACAGCACAAAGAGAAAAAACTCACAAACGAGACCAGAGACTTTGAACCCATGCAGAGCGCGGCGCTACCTTGTGTTCAATGGTAGTAAACCTTTGAGTATAGCCCATGACACATTTCACAGAATCTAAAGAAGAATATGTGGGGAGTCAGTGGTATTCATTCTTTTCAGGCAACACATTGCCAGGTGGACACATTCTGCCAACAAACAAGTATTCAACATAGAAAAACAAGAAAGAAAGTTCCAACTCTTTTCAAGGGCAACCTGAAAGGAAAAGTTCAAAAGTTTAGAATGGAGGCAGACGCGGGTCCAAGAGATTTCAAGGAGTCCCAGCTGAGACAGAGACCTAAACAGGACTGCAGCTTTGCATACTTTCACATCATGCCAGGGGAAAAACAACATTGGATGTGCTGTAAATGCGTTTGGGAGAGTCCCACGTGTTTACATTCAACAGCACAGTCATTTATTCCATTAAGCTCTTTTTTTTGAGGGACATCTGTAAGACATTTAAAATCCACGGCTGGTCAGATGGTGTTGCCTAGGAAGATCTGAAAGAGAGAGAGAGTCAACAGCCACACAGTTGTTGTTAGTGCACGGCCTTTGGAAATGGCATTATCAAAGCGATGTTCCCCGCTGAACGGATGATGTAACGGCTGCCAGATCTTTCAAAACTATGCACAACCTTGCATCCAAACACACGGTCATATAAAGTGCAGCTGCTCATCCACTATAGGGTGCTATTGGAGCCATCCCTTGCCACCCCCTCTCTTCACACACCCACTTTTCCACATACAAACAGCCACAGTTGGAGGAGAAAAGCTCATTATTTCACTGACTGACAAGACATCCACTGACACTCGGATACATTTTCTCACAGGAGGTCCCCGTCATGGTTTGTCTCTATTGTTTTAGGCCGTGATCATGGGCATATACTCAAAATATTTACCCGACTAGGGACTAGAGAGCTGCGACAAAGACCCATGGGTGCTGCAGGGGCACAGAGCAGACTGGGGCAGCTGCAGACAAACCTGGTGGCTGCGTCATTTTTGTCAAATAGTAGATACACATCACCCCCACCCTCCCAGAGATAACAGTAAAACCTTTCCATTTCCGAGACTGAAGCAGAAGCAGAACAGAAAACATGATGACACAGAGATAACACTTTGACACTAGAAGCGACCTGGTTACAAGGTACATACATATATATACAGCAGTGTTATCGAAGCAATATGGAAGATGTATAGTGTCTTTTTTTTTTTACGTGACATTAGGAGAGGCATGAGAGAGTAAAAGTGTCAACGTTAGGTGAGAAGAGTGGAGGACGAAGATGTTAAAAGAACAGAAGAGATAAAAAAAAAAAGAAAAAGAAAAAGAAAAGTCTCATGCACTAGAGGAGAACACGCACTCACACCCCACAGTGGCAGAAGCGGTGTTGGCGGCAGTGGCAGTAGTGGTAGTAGTGGATAAGGCTACATGTGTAGGGCTAGAAACATTGGTTACATCGTGCTGTTGTTGGCTGGAGTTGGAGGCCTGCCGCCTTAGAGCCCCCTGAAAGGAAGTTCCACTCTGGAACGCACTCACTACATCCATCTGCAAAGAATCAGACAGCATGACAGGAGAAAAGCCCAGAGGAAATAAAACACAACACAGCCAGAGGAGAGAGAAAAGAGAGAAAAAGAAAGAAAAGGCACCAGTAACCATAGAAAAAATATAACTTGGAAATTGGATTTCGGCATTATAGTTAAAAGAGAGAGGAAAAGGGGGATGTTGGGTTTAAAGGCACTGATCGGAGGGAGCTCTGACCTCACTTTCACTCTTTTTCTCTGCAGAATTCTTCCATACTTCCAGTTAATAGCCATGCCAATACTCTTTGAACATTCAGCTGTTTTATCGTGCTTCCCATCCAATCGCTTCTCATCAGTACCTTCAAACTAGTCGTGTTTTAGCAGAAAGATTCAGACCGAGTCAGAAATAGTCCAGAAGCAGAACAGAAAACTTAGAGGAAAAGGCTTTCGTTTTTAGGGCACGAGCCACTCTTTAAGAATGCCGAAGGAAAGAACATAGATTTTAAGCTGGAAGAGCAATAGAGAGGTAAAGGGTTTATGGCTTTTGATTCCCTTGGTGTTTGTGTGCCGTGCTCGTGGTGCACAGGAAGGTCTGTAGATTGTTACCTGAGTCTGGATGCGATTGAGGCCTCGGAACCAGAGGATCTGGCCTCGGCGAAGCTCCCGCTCGGCGTGGTCGATCTCATCATTGTCGTCCAGCTCGTCCAGCTCCTCGTCTGGAATCTCCTCTTTCTGGGTGCCGTGGCCCGCCGTTTTCAAGAATTTTAAGCGGCTGGTGGGTATCGAGGAGATTACCTGGAAGACATCAGGATTTACATGAGCAACTTATGATCATGTCCCACTCCTCAGCGTGGCAAAGAGGCATCTCATTACGAGCCAAGTTTCCAGCCAGTGACCCTGAAAATGAGTCTACAAGCCTCTCAAGATTTATTTATTTATTTTACATTTTATAGACAAATCGATTATTCTATTAATTAAATCATTATTTTTTTAAATAGCAGATTAATCGATAAGGAAAATAATTGTTAGTTGCAGCCCTACATCTATTTTAAACTCACCCCATCAATGAGATCAAGTGTACAACAGGGTAAAACAAATAAAATACATTTTAAGCTCACAATGCCTTACTGACTTTATTGATAAGCTACGGAAAATGCATTACCATTGCATTTAGTTTATTCTATTTAAAAGCGGAGGGCAGCAACAACTCATCACGGAGACTAGCTCAGCTTCTAAAGCCTTACTTTGAACAATCTGTGGTTTAAAACCAATAATCTTTTTCTGTCTACAACACAGACACAGTTTCAGTTCTACAACGGTCAGATCTTTGAACCTATAAACAGCCCAGCCCTGTGTGTCCTGTTAAAAAAAAACTTTTGCGACACCATTCTTGATTAATTGAATTGAGATTAGAAAATGCTGCTCTGTAAAATTAGTGTGGGCAGTCAGAGCAAACGAGGATTACATCAAACATTCATTACGACTCTGTCATCGCCCTCAACAGCGGTGATTAATCTCAACCCCTCTCAATTACAAACAGACAACTATTTTTATACACAATAAGGCAAACAATTCAAATAGAATACTCCAAATTAGTCGATTGAAAGTTGAATTACATTTTTAAATTGATAAAAAATAACCAGCATTGATAAAAAATGTATATAATAGTTTTGTTCACAGGAAAAAAAAAGCAAAGATCCAATGAATGTAAAAGGTCTTTGACATTGTGAATGCAGGTGGCGACATTACAATGTAAGCTTGGCTGAAGCTATGTACTGTGCAGTATAACTACACCACATGGTCCGTTTAAAATTCAAATATTTATTTTGAATTTGGGAGTTAACCCATTCACAGCAGTAGAACATACTGTACTGTTAATCCTCTCGACCACCTTTAGACACCCATTATGCCAACTCCAACACAGGGGGGCAGTGTCATACCATTTCTTTGTCTCAGGCCAACTGACGGTGAAGCTCAGCTGCATAGTCACTTCATACCTGTCCCCATAGTAGAGAGCCAAAGCCTAAGAAAGTGCACCATAGCCACTGGTCGATGGTCAGAGCCACACAGCTGAACGGCTTCCCACCAAACTGCACTATGACGATCTGGAGGAGCAGGAAGAGAGGCGGAATTAATTAGAGCGCAATATTTTAGATTTAACATTTGCAGGTCGCAAGTCTCTGGGACTGTATGAGTCACCAAGCACATTTACAAAAACCCCCAACAAGTTAGTTGGAAGACTCCAGTCTACTTTACCTGGATAATGAAGGTACCAAAGACAATACTACAGAAGATAAGGTTGTTGAAGATGCCTTCAAAGACATTCCTTTCACCATGGATCTTGCGGGCATTGATCTCGTTGAAAAGCTGCATCAGTACAAAGGTATTGAAGACAATGGTGTAGTGTTCAGAGGGGGGTGCGTGGAGGGGTGTATTCCTGCCGCTGTCGATATCAAAAATTTTCTCTCCTGCACAAACAGTCAGAGAGAATGTGTTAAAATAAACGGATGGACCAAGAACACAGTAGGTCCACTGGCTCTGTGCACCTGAAGAATTACACCCAGTATAGCTTCTTACCGGCAAACAGCAGAGTAAAGATGATGATTAGCTGGAACACTCCCTGACCCAGGATGTTCTTCATCATTGTGCGGGAGATGAGAGGCTTGTTGCGGCCATATGGCTTCCTTAGCAGCAGGGCTTCTGTAGGGGGCTCTGTGGCCAGGGCTAGTGAAGCAAAAGTGTCCATGATGAGGTTGACCCATAACATCTGGACTGCTTTCAGTGGAGAGTCCTGAAGGCAGAGGGAAAAGCACACAATTAGGTTGAGAAGAGGGGGAAAAGAGTAAGGAATTAACTAGAATTACCACCTTACTGTTGTATTTCTCTACCAACCAGTCAAGTTCCATTTTACAACCATGCCTGTCAGACGCGTCATCACTTCATAATGTCATCATATTAGACATTTGTGTTAAACTGTCATAATTAAAACGTGTTTTGTGAGGTAACCGTGACCTTGGATCACCAAATTCTAATCACTTCAAATGTGCCAAATTTTAAGAAATTCCCTGAAGGCGTTCTTGAGTTATCATGTTTAAGAGAATGGGTTGGACGTATTTATTTACAGATTTAGAGATGTACGTGCTGACAACCCAAAAAAACATAATGCCGCTGGCACGGAGGCATAAAAATAACCCACATATCACAGTCACAAATACTGTAAAATCTCAAAGACCATGGAAATTCAGAGCATCTATTAAAGATATATCAACTGACATGAACCAAATTGCAAATTATGCCCATGTCTGCAACACAACTGTCAGCCATTTGATTTCTATACACAAATACAAATGGTATAAAACATGAAGATTTACTGTTACAGGACAGGATTTTTCAAGACAATCAAAAATATATTGAATATTTAAGAAAGATCTGCAATATTCTGGTTGAGATAGAAAAGAAGACATTTAAAACACTGCATTAGGCTGCCGAGCCCAGTTTATGTTGACTATAAAAAAAACAGGATTTAAAAAATAATTTCTAATGCATGAGGAAAATAGAGACAAAATATCCAGTTTGAAGGTGCACAAAATCAGATTTCAATGCTTGATCTCCACAAGGTCATAAGGTCAACTGAAAACATCTTTGATTTAAGACAAGTTATTTCAGTTTATTGAGTCACAGTGTGAATTAGTGAACCAGTTCAACCACCTTCAGGCTAGAGACCGATGCTTTTTTTAAAATTATTAACACAAAACCAACTCTGTTGGTGCTAACCTGTGTGATGCAGGCTCCTGTAAATGCTACGATGACAGCCACCACATTGACAGTCAGCTGAAACTGGAGGAACTTGGAGATGCTGTCGTAGACGTTGCGTCCCCACATGACGGCCTTGACGATGCTGGAGAAATTGTCGTCAGTCAGGATGATGTCAGATGCCTCCTTGGCTACGTCTGTGCCGGCAATACCCTGGAGACAAACAAAGAGGATCAAGAATCTACCTGCATCTGATCACAACATAATTAACATTCTTACATTTCAAAATGACCAGCTGTACTGTAAATGAACTGTTAGCATCTTTAGTCAGAGTGACTAGACCTCTACTCAAGTTAAAGATAGTAAACGCAGAGAAAACTCACCATGGCAAAGCCCACATCAGCTTTCTTCAAGGCAGGACCATCATTGGTACCATCTCCTGTCACTGCTACTACTTGTCTTTGTTCTATCACTGTGCTGTCAATAATACCTAGAGAAAGAAAAACATACATTTTCAAAATGAAACCATGAAGCCCAAAACAATTAACTAGTGACAACACATCACATTTTACTCAAACCAGAATAACAGAACTACCTTTCACTAAGGTGTGTTTGTCTGTGGGGGAAGAGCGAGCCAGTACTCGTAGTTTGGGCCAGATCTTGTCAATGCGTTCTTGTTCAATCTAGAAACATGAGACAAAACCCTAATAGAATCCCAAAAGCACATTTTCAACAGTCTCTGAGGTACAGTATTTTGCTGAGGCCCACCTCTCCTTTCTCATTGCGTATCCTTCGGTTGAACTCTTTGCCCTCCAGGCAGATGAAGTCATCTCCAGGCAGTAGGATGCCACACTTGGTGGCGATGGCTCGAGCTGTGTTAATGTTGTCCCCAGTCACCATCCGCACTGTGATACCAGCGCGCTGGCATTTCCTGATGGCGTCTGGGACCTGCAGGAAAGCGGAAACACAATGAATGAGGAAATGCATGTTTTGCATATCACTGGGGATATTAAAATTAAAGTTCAGGTTTTGGTCATTAGTAATATCCAACTCTGCACCTCTACGCAGCTTTTATCTCATTGTTCAGGTTTAGGTTTATACAAAGACTGTATGCTGGAGTCTCACTGCTGTTTTCAAGCTCCTTCCAAACCACAGGCAATTGTTTCCAGCAAACAAGTTGAGTGCATGCTACTTGTACGGCACAAAATCGCAGAAATACAAGACATGAGTGACTGAAGAAGAAAGCTGAGAATCTAGCAAGAGCTAATGACCCAGTTCTGTTTCAGACATCCTTTTAGTTGTCTCACTCTGGAACCACTCCTTCAACAGCCTCAATATCAATATCTAAAATGGCTGAAGCAGCATCTCCTGTCAATCAATTGTCTTGCTTTACTCAGAAAGCCTGGGCGCCCAACAAAGTGAACATTAACATTAATGCTTCTTCATAAGTGCTTTTCTGATGGCCAAATAGCTTTGACACACCTTTCTCACATTGGAAAAGGAGGAGCTGTGTACAAGCGTTCTCGTAACTTTACGAAACAGTCACTCGCGCGTATTTCACGCCGTGATTGACCAGCTGTGCGGAGGTGAGAAAGGAGCCAGGGTTTGATTTTCTCTAGCTCTCTTTTTTCAATCTTGACCCAACTATTTCTGTCACTGAGTGGCAACACTACGAATGTCCAGGAGATAATGAAAATGTATCCCCCCCTCACTGTGATGGCTGGCTCATGCTAACTTCCTGAGTGTGGCTTTTTGGATCAGGTATAAACACTGATCCTTGGGCAGCGGATGCTAGCACAATACACGGAGTTGATAAGGTCAACAGCACAGGCCCAGAATCCAGTTACAAAGCTTTCAATTCCACCATGTCTAAGCAGTTGTTCCCCTGATTAAAGCAAATCCCTTTCATCTACGAAAATAAGTTCTCTGTATCCATTTAAATTAAAACAACTGTGATGTCACCTCCTGCTGATATGCGTCCCAACATGTGTAGCCACTAACCTCGGGTCTCACGGGGTCTTCAATGCCCACCACGCTGAGGCAAGTCAGTCCAGAGAGGATATCGTTTTCATTGTCCCAGTCAGGCTCACCCTCGGAGACAGGGAAATCTCTGTATGCAAGGCAGATGGTCCTCAGGCCCTCTGAGGCCATGGGCTCGATCACTTTCTTAACCATGTCATCTCTGTCCCGTGGGCGAAACACCTTGGACTCACCATTTGCTATCAGGATTTTATAGCACCTGGGGAGGTGAAAAAGGCATATATTACTATACAAATGTAGAGAGGAAGTTAAAAGGTGAAAAAGAAAAAAAGGTGTAAGAGGGCAAAAGAAGAAGAGATGGAGAAATATGGATGAAGGAGAGGACAAAGCCTTTGAATGGTTAACTGCAGTAGTAAGAAGTCACACTAAGCCCTCTGTGGGTTAAAAAGAAGCCTGCTTGGTTAAGAGGCTTACAGAGTTGTTACCGGCTCATTTTCTCAGCGCCTGTTTTTAAGTCGCAAAGTAAGGGGCTTGGGTGGGATGCACTTGAACTTCTTAGCTGCTTAAGCCATTACACATATCATTTACTGCAAAGTCTGGCCAGCTGAAACAAGTGAAAATAAATCAACAGAATAACCTTTTATTGAGTAGAATAATTTATGCGGACAGAACCGATCAGACTTCAGTATAAAATTCCAAGAGGAACACGGATATAAACATAAAGCATACGGTGCAATATATAACATTTTATACAAAGATGAAAGCCGGTTTCTTACTTTTTTAAGAGAATTTCTGAGGCCCCTTTGCTGAACATACGGTAGCTGCCATCAGCCATCTTCAACACAGTGCTCATAGACTTGCGGACTGAGTTAAAGGTGTAGACTTTGTATAATTTCTCTTCGGGGATCTCGTTGCGTATAGCCTGGTAGTCGCGTTTGAGGTCAGTTGAAAAGCCAAGCAAGGAACATTCGGTCTTGTTACCCACTTGCCGTGGCAGGCCGCCTTCTTTCTCTGGAGGCTTAAGGAAAAGATGGGAATACAGTTCATAAAGCCAAACACATGACAAGGCAATGGGGCTGTACAGAATAGTTCAAAGCTTTATTCTTAAAGTTGAAATTCTAATTTTAAATCAACACAGGTTCTTTTTTTTTTTTTTTTTTGCACGTCTATTCATTGCGTTTAAACCTGAAATTTATGCACAGTTGCAGATAAAGATTAAGCTACAGTAATATAATAAATATTATACTATTTGTAGAATTTGTGGTGGCTCCGTAGGATTGTTTTCCCGACTTGTGAGATCCAAACATTTCCAATAACTCCAGAGCGTTGCCCAAAAGTAAAAATATTGAAAATAGTTTGATGTAATAATTTCCAAAATCCACATGTTTTTACCTCACAAAATATTCAGTTTTAATCCATATTTGTTACCGTTTAAAAAACTAAATTTTTCCAGTTCAGTTTCATCAACGGGGCAGTCTAGCAGCAATCTAACAGCACTAAAAATGACATTTATTTAACACACAAAATCTATTCCTTTTTTCATAAAATATGACGATAAGACATGGGCTACGAATGTAAAAAAAAATGTAAAAATAAAAATGACATTCCGTACAGCCCTACAAAGCAATATTCATGGTGACATAATGTATTTCAAAGGCATATGTTTTCTCAGGCCTACCATGATCTTAGTAGTGTAGGCGCAATTGACTGCGATGCCAAGAATTAGCATGTCTAAAATGGAGGAGGGGATGTTCTCTGGTTCAGGGACCTTCTTGTAGTGCTTTTCAGCGATGAAAGCCTGCACCACAGTCATGCGGTTCATGGTGAGTGTACCAGTCTTGTCAGAGCAGATGGCGGTAGCGTTGCCCATGGTCTCACAGGCATCCAAGTGACGTACCAGATTGTTGTCTTTCATCATTTTCTGTAGGAAGATAAAACAATATATCAAATGATTAAACGCAACTAAATTCAGTATTTCTAAGCAGAATAATTTAACAGTATGTTTTCTGTGCTGAACCTTTTAACTTGTGGGCCAAATAAATGTGTGTAAAGGCTGCAAGATTGAATGAACAGTTGGATGAAGCCCTCTGTTGGCTAACAACCTCAGCAGAGGGGATCATGGCTTGGCTTTAGGGTATCATTTAGCCAAGTCTTCTTGTCTTAACAGCCTGGCCTGCTAGTTTTAATAGGCTAAAGTGTAAGCAGGTCAGCACTGGCCATAGTTCACTTGGCTAGGAGACTTTACCTTAACAGAGTATGCCAGGGAGATTGTTACAGCAAGGGGCAGGCCTTCGGGAACAGCCACCACCAGAACAGTGACGCCAATGATGAAGAATTTCACAAAGAACTGAATGTAAATGGGTGTGCAGTCCTTGACCCAGGGCAGATTCTGGATCCAGAAGGTATCTACTACAAACAGCACCACCAGGATGATGACAGTGATGGCTGACATAACCAGTCCTGAGGGGAATAAGAGAAAGAGAGAGAAAGGGAAGAAAGATCAATCATTCATATTGATATCAGTGATAACATGTTTAAAAAGAAAACATTATAGAATGTAGGACGTAGACAATAAAATGGCAGTGAATGAGGGGATATAAGAGTAAAATCCTATAGCATTCAGCAGTGCCGGAATCACATGTTTTTTTACATTAGATTTTTACATTACAGGTCATTCAGCAGAGCAAGTTACAGTGAACCAACTACAGGACAGACAGTCCCCTGGAGCAACTGGAGCCTGGTATTGAACTCACAAACTTCCGGTGTTCTATTTGTAAGCCTGACTACTAGACCACTGGACTACCACCACCAGTTTTTTTTTGTCCAACTCACCTGCTTTGCCGATCTGTACGGCTAGTTTGGTCAGTTTGCCCTGAAGAACAGACTTCTCTTTTTTCGGCAGGCTGGCTTTCTTCTTCTCCTCTGAGTCACCTCCCTCGTCGCTGTTCAGTGGCTGCATTTCCATTGCAGCACCATCCTGGGCTTTAGCTGCAGCAAAGAACAACAAAAAGTGAAACGACTCGACAGTTACACCTCATTGCCATTACATTTTAGTGTATGCACACATTCCACTGATGCACACACATTTAATGTACACAGTTAGATTTTTAAACAAAGCAACATTGTGTTCAATGTTTCCATGCCAGTTCCTGCATTAACTTGAAAGGCTTGCTAACTGTTTTTCTGTAAACAGTGCCACAGCACTGTCAATCAGATGTATTGGTCTTTTTGATATCTGGAACACATTACCAACTAAAATCAAATTCATCCCAGAAAGAAAATCATTCTGTATTGTGTGATGTGTATTTTATTGTATTTCCATATTTGTAGTGTATTGCGGTTTCATGACACTGAAAGCTCAACTAAATAGCACTAGCTGTAAACTCTCTGTGCATCACATCAGTTTCATGCTCACCTTTAATTATTTAAATGTTCTATATGTTCTCTTAGGGTTGTGTTGAGAAGAATAAGTTGATCAACAACAGGTCTGGACTAGATTTGATCTCGACGTTATTCGATAATATGATTTAGCAGATAACTACTCACAGCAAGTTGCTTCAGAACAGCATGACAAAAACACTGCATTATGGATTCATTTCAAGAGCAACACAACAAAGCACTATGTTTCAAGATAATAGATTAAATTAAAAGTGACTACCAAGAGCAAAAGAAATGTCACATAACTCAAAGGATTTGCATGCTTTTTTTTTGCTTCCCTTCTATCCATGGATACTTGGGAAATGTCACTGTAATTATGTTTGCAGTGATCTGACTGCACAGTAATTAGCTGGATGATTTGGAAGAGTAATTAGCATACTCCCACCTAGAGATTTAAAGAACAGGTTAACTAGCCAGTAGCATTGGGATCTGTCTGAGGAATCGCCTCCTCCTTCGACAGCAACCCCTGTTGCCAGTTAAATTCCCATAAATCTCTTTCATCTCTTCCTCAACATCCCTCAGGACCCCCCTCCCTCGCGTGCAGGACTGACAGGAATCCCAAACCCACGTCTAACCAGGTAACCTTGGAAACGCAAAGCCTCTAATGGCAAAGGAGGGAGGAGAGGCAGCCGGCAGGCCAGCGGGGGCTGGTCGCCGCATGTCACTTGCCATGATAAAATCATTAGCTCTGCCGGGCACTGCCGCTAACACTTTTCCATCTCTCCTTTTTGCTGATATTATTACTATTTGGGTGTCTTGTATCATTTCTGCACCCTTGCTTTTTATGAGCATAGGCAGCCCATGTACACTTTCTCAAAGCTTAAAGCTCCATGGTGTGGACAGTAGCATGGTATTTTGTGTGAATGTATGTAGCCGGAAGAGGAGGGGCATTAACACTGGGCTACTGCAGCTGCTGTGGACTGTGGCTTGTTCTGCTCTTACATGGCCTGTGTAATCTCAGTCTAAAGGATTACTGTTGATTCCTGGCAGGCAGAGGGAATCTGTGCACCAGGGACTAGTGCCAGGGTTGTGGTCACAGACACAAGCACAACTGATCATAGTGTCCCAGCAGGACAACACAAGCCTGGCTAGCTGGCTGAGTTACCACTAAACAGCCTCATTATCATTGGTGTCAGTCTGAAACTGTGAAAGACTTACAGTTTGACTCTAAATAGTTCAGATTGGGACATCGATATAAATCAAATTGTGGGGGCATGAGGAAGAGTCAGAGAGTCAGAGAGTCAGAGTCAGAGTCAGAGTCAGAGAGAGAGAGAGAGAGAGAGAGAGAGAGAGAGAGAGAGAGAGAGATGGGTGGGAAAGCAGATGTTCTGGCTCCAGAATTGTTGCATGGCTTTAATCTCTTCATCACTAATCGCTATAACTGGATTCAGTAGCACCTGCTGCTCAAAGCGCAATGTGCCAGGCAAGGCAGTACAATGGATAGGCAAGAACAGCCAGTACCAAGAATGAATGGGGACATGCAAAAATATGCAACTCCTCATTACTCGCAGAAAAACCACTGCAGACGTTTTTAACAAATTGAGACTTTGACATCCAGTGCTGTTAAACGTGAGGGAGACATCGATTAAGGTAAAGGTTAATACATTAAGGTGGGTGGCATTATATAGGGCTGTGTGTGTGTGTGCGTCTGTGTGTGTGGGCAAGCAACTTACCTTTCTTACGATTTTCCACAGATCCATCCTGCTTCTTGTCTGTGGAAAAATACAACATGCAGTCAGTTAATTGATGGGCAAGACAGTAACTGTATCATTAACCACTAATGTAAAATAGTATGCATGTATATTATGTACATAATTATGTCTGTTGTCTTTGATTAAAAAATTATTATTGCAATAAACCACTGCTGTGATTTCACGACAGAGATAGTACAACCATTTGTAGTGTCAACTTGGGCTGTGGGAAATTAGAAAAGGGCATTTTCTGACATTTTATAGACTAAGGGATTAACAAAGAAAATATTAGATCAGATTAATCGATCATGAAAAAATTTCAAAGTAATTGAGTCTCTTACAGCTTGGCCCTGGACCTCAAATCTGCAGCTGAGCTCCTAAAGAGGCACCACTAACATGTGGAAGTAGTCAAACTGTGTTCTTAGTGCCTTTCTGCTTTTAATATAAAAAGTCTCAATGGAAGATGATGGAATCTTTATGCAAGATTCAAAACTGGAGGTAAAAAAAATGGAAATGTCCACGCAACCGTGACCAACAGAACAGCGGGGATACTAACTTTTTCTCTGTTTCTTCTTCTCCTCCTTTTCCTTTTTCTTTTCCTCCTCGTCTTCTTCATCATCCTCGGCGCTCCCAAGTAAAGTGAAGATAATTCCAGTTTGCGAGTTGACACCCACAGCAGTGACCAACATTTTCCCTGAGCCTTCCATTACATGGGTGCCTTTGGACAGAGGAGGAAAATAAAATGTCAGTCAATAAGGGAGGGAGGGAAAGGGTATGTCCACAATCTGACTAAATGATACACACTACGTTTCCCTTTACTTCTAAGATCACATAAACCATGTTTCTGTACGGCTGTAGCTTTAACCCTGACCAGATGTAAATCTATAACTTATTTGTTGCTTTGACTTTTTCATTTTGCTTCAGACTAAATGTAGAGCTAGATTCCTTTGCTTACTGAGAAGGTGGTTTAGCCACAGGCATTCAAGTGACATGCTCAGCTACACACAAGAAGGAGGAAATAAATACAGGTTGTCAAATGGAGGCAATAAATACAAAAGGCATGGTGCGCTTTCAAGAAAAAACTGAAAGAAACACTGATGCAAATATCCCCCTAACCTTTAATCAACAGCCTTTAATCAAAAGCCAATTGTCAGTGTTGGGGAATTAATTGGAATCTGAAAGGCTACAACAGGGTTTCTCCAGAGATCTCTGGGTCTCCATCCCTCTCAAAATACAGGAAAATCTTATCAATTTATACAGAAAGAGCAAAATAACAGAAGAGAACACAAGCTTAAATCAGAGGAAAAGAGAGTGAAAACAGAGAGCGAGAGACTGAAAACTACAAAGCGTTTAAAAGTTCTCAAGCCACACACACACACACGGGCTGTGTGCACATGGACTCTCTTCACAGTAAAATTGAAGCTATTACAGCTTTACATCTGGGGTCCTTGATGGCTGTCAATTTATTAGACTGAGCAGCAGGACAGGGACACCAATTCATTTTCAATTCTAATCCAGTTCGTCACTAAAGCAATGCAAATTAGCATCACAACATTGGATACACATAAATGTAGATTTCCCCGCTGTGGGACCAATAAAGGATTTCTGATTCTAAAAATTTTTATCTAAAAGCATAAGCAAATTATCATCAGAACAGGAGTTTGGGAACTACTCTGAATACTGCTGAATTCTTGGGGTTCATTTATTTTCAATCCGCAGCTGCAAAGGTTCCTTTGTGAATAACCAAAGCTCAATAAAAAATGCAATTTGTGGTTTCATCTGTTTCTAGCTGATTTGAGTTAAGTGCTTTGTTTTCATATTGTATAAAGATTATTGGTGTAAATGAAACATTAAACAATGTTTTGAAGCTTGGAAGTGTAGGTGTCATGCCGTCAAATGGCCTCATTCAGTATATCATAGGTCTATACAAGTCTAAGAAGCTGAAGACCGCAGATGAAATATGAAAAAAAGTCTGTAAAAATTGTATTTTGATAAAAATGAAATTGCACAAAGGCAAAAAATAAGAGAAGAGAATAAAAGACTGGAGTCACATAAAGCCAGACTTTGAAGATGATGTGTATTGTATTATTTAAAATATCTCAGCTCAGTCAGTTTTGCAGATGTCTAGAAGCATTATAGATCATTTCTTAATAGCATGTTAACATATCAGTTAACAGAATCTTTGACTGTTATTCTGTCACCCAGCCGTGAGAGAACTTTTGATAAATAAAATGAAGGCTTCATGTTACCTGATAACAGCATTGGATCTTTTTCTTGTGTTTTCTTGACATGGTCCGACTCCCCTGTGAGCGAGCTCTCATCGATCTTCAGATCGTTGCCTTGGATGAGGACTCCGTCGGCAGGCAAAAGGTCACCTGAAACACACACACAGACAAAAGCCATCTTTAATTTGGAGGAACAATAGTGCCCAAAAAAATATGGGAATTGTGCAATTATTTTCAGAATGAATCTTGGATTACCAATATTCATCCAAAAAACTCTCTATAGTCTATCCAATGAAAAAAAACTAAAGCATTTTCATTAAATGAAATGACATCCATAACAAATCACAATCTCTTCTTACCATATTTTACTTGTGCAACGTCGCCGACCACAATCTCAGCCACAGGAATTTGGATAACTTGTCCTCCACGGACAACAGTAAATTTCTGTTCCTGCTCGATGCGGCTCTGGAGGCCCCTGAACTGCTTCTCTTTACTCCAGTCGTTAAATGCTGTCACCAGCACCACACAAATAACTGACAGAAGAATGGCGGCGCCCTCGATCCAGCCCGCTTCTGACTCATTTTCATCCTCCGCACCGCCAGCTGCCCTTCCACAGTCTGCGGAGGGACAGGGGGAAATCTTAACACATGTTCACCAACAACTCTCACATAAATCACTCCAGTTTATCACATCATCCCATCCCTCAGGCACAATGAGATGCACAAATTGAGAAAAATAAATGCAGTGTGAAACACTAAGAGAAGAGGGCATTTTTCATCAGATTTCACCATGAAATAAATTAACTATATGAATGAGTCAGGGACAAGCAACTGACAAACATTTGTTTAACATAAAACAGATTATCCAGGTCCAAAACTATTCAAATACAATTCTAAACATAAATAGGCTAATTTCCATAAACAGTACTGTTACATGGATTAATAAAAAAAAAAAGAATAGGAAACAGGATTGTAATGAAGTGCTGTTGCTTACGTTCTCTTTCGGCATCTGGAGGTCTATAAAAAGAAAGGCCTAGTGAAACTATGGCTGCCACTTCTAGGATAATCAGTGTGACATCCTGTAGCGCCTCCCACACTAACTGTAAGAAAGTTTTGGGCTTTTTGGGCGGTATTAAATTTTCCCCAAACACTGTTTTCCGCTTCTCGATGTCTCCAGGCTGTCCACTTAGACCTGGGGAGGGAAAGACAAGAGGACAAAGCATTTTATTGGCAAGATTTTCATTTAAAATCTATCTTGGAATTTAATGTTAGACTACAAGCATTAAATATTCACATCAAAGAGAAAGCCTTAATTATGTGCCATGGATGCATTACTGCAGACATTTAGTTCACAGGAAGAGAGCCAGTCTCAACAAAAAGTGAAAGCCAGTGAGCTCACTGAGCTGTGCTCTCTTTCCCAAAAAGGAATCAGCATTTCTGACAGGACACTGTGGAGGCGACAATGCTGGACAACAAAGACGCGTATTGTGTGTGCATGTCAAACATGTTCACCTCTTTCAGGCATGCAAAAGAATGCGAGAACAACAAAGGTCAAATCTAATCCCATAACCTGCCTTTTTCTTTCTTTCTTCTTTTTTTTTTTTTTTAGAAATACAATGACAAGAGGTTGAATCAGCTTTACACTCACAGGTGCTTATGCACTGCATGTACTACTGTCCTGTTAAAGTCATCTCTCTGACACATCACACGTCTGGTTGGCCTGAGACCCATTCATCTATGTGCACAGAGAGCATTCTGCAGCCACGCACTCAAATGCCTCCACATTCAAGGCCCAGTCACATATTCAAAAGGGCCTTCGCACATTTGATGATGCATGACAGTTTTTCAGTTCTATTCATGCCGTGCGGAGTGACTGTGTGGGGGTGGCTGTGGAGACTGGATGGAGCTGTGTGTGTGTGTGTGTGTGTGTGGCAGAGAGAAGGTGGAGCAGAATTGGGGGCCATGGAAGAGTGACTGTGTGAAACTGCTACTGACAGGCAAATGGGGGTGGGTGGGGGTGAGGGTGCAAGGGACTGAGACTAATAAAGAGTGGAGCTGCTGACTGACTGGCTGAAGGGAAGCTGCACTCGGAATAGCAGGGTCTTAATAGGGAAAAGTATCAGTCGGGTCAATGTATGGACAGACAGAGAGAAGGACAGACACACACAGACTAGAGGTACAATGCAAATCATGACACCACATTTGGATAATGAGTCTGTGCGGTGACAACAGCTTAGGGAATAAGGCACATTGTTCTTCTGCGAATGAGACAATTCTCCATCACAAACGCTGTCAAAATAGACCCCTGATGGTGGAGACTGAAGCAGAGAGAAGATTAACAGAATTATTTGTCATTTTTCAAGCTAAAATTCTCTAATTCCAGCTTCCTAAATGGGAAGATTGTCTGCTTTCATTAGTAGAATTTGTCCATTTATAAAACAAAACTTACTTTTAGTGTTCCTGCTATTTAATGAAATATCTACACACGCCTCACTCTCATGATTATTCTTTCCTTAATCTTCATTTTCACAACAATGTTGTACAATATGAGAGCATATTATTATTCTTGGCCATAATCTATGGGTATTATCTGATACCCAACACAAACAACTATCAATTCCATCTTTTTTCCACCTCTCACTTTTAGGCACTGTCAACATTTTCATAGCTTTCTGACACTAAGTGAAATGTCCATCCTCTCAAATATTATTAAACACAACCACTGCAGTAAAAGAAAATTTATTATGGGATTATCGAATGAATTGCTAAATCAGTGTTAAATCCTGTCCTTGAAAATGGTTCTGTTGGTAACCGCTTTTCACTTCCCAAAAAAATAAATACATCATTATAATGAACACAAAATTTCTGTCAATTAAGCAGACTGGTGCTTGTTGTGTACTAGCATGCGTTTAGATTTTATTCAATTAAAACATGGCCTCTAGGTTTCATATTTCTTTACCCGTTGCTCAATTTAAACACGTTTTGGTCTACTTAGTTAAAAGAAGAAAATAATCCTTAAGCATTCGACATTACAACCCAACGCTGACGCATACTTTTCTAAAAGAGGGGTGAGAAGGATGGCACAGCGTATTAAAAAGGCCGTGGGGTTTATCCTGCATAGCTGCCTGTTGCTGCTCCCTGGTTGTCTCTCACCGTCTGCTTTGATTCTCTACACCTCTAATGAAAACATGCTGACAGCTAATACCCCATTCAATTTTACACCACATTTCCTCTTTGCATTAGAGCAATAAATACAAGTGACAGAGGACGATCGTCACGTCGCCCCTCCATTGGATACACAAACAGAAAATAAGTTGGCCTTGGCCCCTCACATCATTTTAGCACCCAGAGTGTGTCTCAAGTCAAGCAGCTAATCATTAACCATTTAATTTGGATGCTTGTCCCCAGCTGACCCCTCTGAGTACTGTCATTTCAGCCAGCAGTGAAGGGTCAGGGCAAGCCTTCACTCTGGGCCTGTCAAAATTTAATTAAATAGGGTAACAATTTCTCTTTTACTGCCTTTACATAACTGAGTAGGCAGAGATGTGCCAACACACTGTCCAGTACAATGACACACCCCTCACTGAACAAACTATTTCAAAGCAATCTGACCATGAGAATATGTTATGTTTCATGCACATCAGAACCCACTTCGTGTAAATAAAATGCAGCAGAGATGAATCATTTTCTTACTTGTGGTAAATCTCATGGTAAGAATTGCAAGTATGACGAAAGGGATTTGCAAGAATGACAGAGTGGAACTCAGCTGTAGTTTCCTTTCTCCTACATACAGTCCCCGTCTGAATGACAGAAGTGTGGCATGACATTTATGTAAGGCATACAAACGTGCTTTTCAAGTTGTATCAGACAAATTGTTAGTTTACTTAGGGAGTAAAGAGTATAGAGTAAAATGAGACGAAGGTGTTTACATTGCTGAGAGGTTGACCCCAAATGTGGGTATGTTATTTTGATATTATGCTAATCAGAGTCTAACAAGGATAACTGGATTGTGGGTTTTTCCATTATTTCTTCTCAAGTTATAGAATTACTTCATCATGTAAAGACCAGAGTTTTAGGGTTTACACAAATTATTATTATTTAAAACTTTCATTTATCAAGTGAAACAACTGACACAATGAGGGGAAATAAAGTCCACTCAAATGCTAAAAGCATGTATGGGCACTTCAAACAGGTACATCTTTCACTTTCCCTGCTAAGTTATAAAAATGAGTTGGTTTCTATAAAACACTGAAATAATATTTGAGGTTCTTTTTTTTTTTTTTTTTTTAAAACTTCCATTAGCCGTACTTCTAGTAATTACTTCCCAATGCTGCATTCCCATTTACAGGTGATTAGGGTGTTGTTGCACAAAAGCAGATTGTGTGCTAATAAGCAGGGAATTACTATAGCATGAGAATTTCCCCTCTAAAAATAGTGATGGATGGAAATTGTCATGCAATTTCACCGAATACACTTGAAATTAATATAACCCTACTCAGGAATTCTGGGAAGACCACTGAATGAGATAACCTGGCAAACCAAACCTGGCAAGCCATACCGGAGAAGCAGGATAGACTACGGATTATGGCCAAGTATCTATAAAAACACTAAATATCTGAACGGTTTGTGCTAGAGTCTGACCCATCACTGAATGCTGAAAAGGGGAATAACGAACACAAATGTGGCTTAAATGATCTACTTCACAGCTGAAGGTTCTAAAAAAACACCAAATCCATAAGAATTGCCAAAACCTAGGACACCTGTGCCACTGTTAAAAACCAAACACCAGGACAAACAGGAAAGCAATTGTTCTCACAAATCACAGCTTTCAATCCAAAGATTACAAGTTGATCAGCGTACCAGCCCGGCTCCCAGTAAACAGAAGCAGAGTCGGGCCATATGCTATATCCTCCCACTGGCTAAAGCCCATTTAAGCACATAATGTTGAATTCAGACATGAAGACAAGCAACGGCAGCCCCCTGTAGAGTAAACTATCATTTAACAGTCTGAACCTTCCCATGGGGGGGGTGTGGTGTCTGGAATGATAGATACAGAGAGCCTGTCTGCTTTTGTGAATTGCAGTCAAATTGCGCAAGCCTCTCAGCCCACTGTCGATTGGATCAATAGGCTGGAACCCAAATATTTGACTACACTAAAATAGAAAATCAATAGGGAATAACGGTGAAAGAGAAAAATAGGGAAACACTGTCAATGATATTGATGCGAAGTGGCCTTGCCAATTCATAAGTGTCATTATGCAGAGGAAACAGAGGGTCCCATTGGGAGGAAATAAATGCTGCTCTATTAGTAGGGTTTGCTGAAACTATTGATACTATGTGTGTGATATATATATATTTTTTAAACAATATTAGAGCTGAAAATTCCAGACACCTCTTTTTTAATTTATTTTTTTACTGCATTCTTAAGCATCAACGGGTTTGTGTGCCCACATAAATCATCCCCAAACCTAAATACAGACATCTGGGTACAGAATACTATGTCCCTGAGCTGTGACAGTCAATGCTGAGAAAATGTGGTAAAAGGGTGGGAGTTTGTTGTAACAATACCCCAGTGATTAAGTATTGCTCTTACAAACAGCTGGGGGACTCACGAGGGACAAATTAAAAAAAACAAGAATGTTTACAACTGATGCCGCAAAGGCTCAGAAGTCCTGACTCATCAAACAAGACCTGGAAAAATAAGTAGATTGCTTCCCTTGACAAGTCCGTCAGTCCAAGAAAAGGATCCGACACTTCCATAACGCAACTCAAAAGAGCCTTTTCATTGGACTCTCCCTGCCTGGTAAGCACCCATGGGATTCAAACTCCATGCCCCCGAGCATGCAGTTAAAATGTGTCATCTCTAAGCCCACGCCAAGGTAACCCTTTGTTACTTTCGCAGGCTTGACAAAGCTTCCTACAAGAGCCATAGAGGACTTTATACAAACGTTTTCACAAGATGACTAGTACTGCTCATGACTGATTTTGATGTGTAAAAAGTTCCCCTTTAAATGTTACAGATAGCTATATAACCAACACCACAAGTAGAAAAAGGCAGATTAACAGAGAGGGGAAACTTAACTGGTACTTATTTCATAACGGTTAATTGCTCAAGCAGAGAAAGCACCAGAAAAAGAAAAAAAACAATCTGCATGCATACAGGAAGTGAACTCAAATATAAATAACACCAGACCAAAAGCCAGAGCTTCAGGTAGTGGTGAGCTCTCTTTCCAGCACACATGGGGCTCTCCACCCCATAAAAACAAAGATAGACAGCAAACTACAAAAAACTAGGAGACATGTGAAAAACAAATCGTTGGTTAAAAAATATCATCCCTTAGTTTTGGTATGTCCCACCTGTGATTAATTCCCTTCAGACTTTAACTTTTATTTTTATTATTATTATACAGAACAGTGACTGGGATAGACAAAGGTAATATTTGAATAAGCATTTGACAGTGTTCAGTTTCACAATTTAGAAAGTACATTGTACAGCGTGCCTAATTCACTCTTTTCCAACTCAGAGCATTGGTATGTTAAATATCAAAATCAATTCTAATCACAGCCCACTGAATTAAAACCTAACAGATCTGGGAGATCTTAGATGTTATATACCCAGCCTTATGTGGTTGCATGGAAATGGCAGCAATGAATGATGAATTACATTTAGCCTAATCCAAAAAGACCATGCTGAAAACTGGTCAAAGTAGAGTGGTACAGCCATGCACAGCTGCAACAGAGAAGTTCAGTCAAACTTCTTTGGTTGAAAAAAAAGAGCTTGGAAATGTGACGGATTAGCAAAGGATTGGTTTAAGAGGTTCAAGAAATGACCAAGCAACTAATTAGAAATCCCTTTTCAATTGTCAAGCTCCTGTAATCTTAAATGATGGCTTAATTTCCCAAACTAGTGACGAATGAGCTGATTGAAACTGGAAGTGTCAAAACTCAGTGGCTGCGTACCAAGTGAAACAGCACCTGCTGCGAGGGGAAACTAAATGTGGACCTATTCAATCGTATCAGTAGAATGCAGTTGCAAATCACTACATAAGTAAAAGCAAAAAGTTAAAAAAAAGAAGCTGCCTCTCCTTTGTAAAGTAGCAAGCCGTTTTATCAAAAGATTTTTGTTTTTATTAGGAATCATAATCTAATATTCTCTCAGTCTTAAAAACATGTTTGATGATCTGCAGATGATGAATACAGACTGCTGATAAGCAGTGTACATCTCTAGCAGAGGTTGAAAGTAGTTCTATATTCCAAATATGCTTTCAGTATTCTGTTACTTTACCGACTCGCACACCTACAGAGCAGCCAATACCAAGTTCTTCTTTGTGCTCTATATTAACATGCTCAAAGAGATAATGGGCCTCGAGAAGCCACATTCTTTTAGTAGCATACACTAGGTAGAGTGAGCGAGGGAAGACAAGTACACTCTCACTTAATGACACAACCAATGTTGCGCATGCTACAAATATGACAGGACTCCAACTTAACAAAAGCCACACGCATGTTTGGAAAACTCGCCCTCTTTCTCTCAACAGCCAAGTTCCTATTAAGCCATTTTTCCTCAGTTCAGACAATGACCTACAGGCCTGTTTATTAGACAAAAGCATAGTGTGCCCTGTACACCATATTGTAAATAAATGAAAGGGCAAGGATTTATAGAGAGGTAGTGATTCTTGAATAAGAGATGCTTTATAGAATGGAATTTATTGCTTCCCTTTTGGTTTGTTCAAGCCCAGGACATTTTTTGCTTGCTTTGAGACACTGCACACAGAGGACTGTTGCTGCTACAGTGAATATGCGGTGCCGTTTTAATCTGGGATCAAACTGAAAATCCCCTCCCATAAGAGTTCAGTCAAGGTCATCCTGGCGATTAGGCGGACTGTCTATAGAGAGACAAACTGAGACAGAGAGAAAAGTAGAAGGGGAAAAACAGAGGTGCTTTCAACCACCATTGCCCTCATGGGGTTCTACTGTAACCTAACTAGTAGTTTTTCAAAAAACTCTTAGAAAAGTCCTATCTTAATGGTGAAGAGTTTGGTGGCGAAAGAGTAACACAGAGGAGACATTCAAAAGATGAACTCACTCCTTGCCTAACATGTTCAAGTCATTACTACCCAGGCTTACAGTCTCCCGTTTTGTCCGCCACATGTACCTGCAGCCTGGTGCTGTGCCCAGGCAGACAGCTGGTCTGTCTGAAGCCTACACACAGAGACACCCAGACACGCACACACAGAGACACAGAGGTGAAACGGGAGAGAGGGGGGGTGTGGGGGACATATCCACAGGCCTTGAAATAGAGCAGGACTGGCCCAGGTCAGAGCCTGCCTGCCCAGCCACCTGTCTGGCATATGAGTTTTCCAAGGAAGTGATGTCAAGGTATCTACAATGTGAAGGATATGGCCAATGACACGCTTCCTAAACTATGTGTACAGCACATTAGCATTCCAACAGCACTCGCTACTAGCACTGTTGCAAAAACATCCTGTATTTAATCCAATTAAATGTCATTATGTTGAGTGTAGTGAAAACATTACTCTACCATCTATAGGTGATGTTTTTAACCGGTTGCAGAGTCCTTGAATATCCTCATAAGATTCCCCAATTTTGCCTATCGCCTCAGCGCCTCTCAGTTCCATAAGGGAGCGCAGGTCTTTGAGCGAGCAGCCAAACTCTCCATCGTGGTTGGCCTCCACCATGGAGTTCTTCACCCCGCTGTACGAGTTGTTCGCCATTGTCTCGCTGCCTCCCCACTCTATTGCAAAGCGTTGCTGCTTCGGCTCAACGGTGGGGGTAAAAAAAAAAGGGAAAAGTGTTGTCCTGGAAAAGCTTAAATCCTCAAGAGAGCGAACACAGTGGTAGTTCCCATAAACAGCTGACGGGACCTTCAGAGGCAGCTGGAGTCATACGGCAGGTAGCAGGGCAGGGATATTACAAAACAAGCCATTTCCCTAGGAGAGCTGAGTTCCTAGTCTTTCATGGTGACTGAGGATCACCCACAGAGGAGGAGATCACCATGCATGCAGATCTGAAAGAGAAGAGCAGACGTACAACATTTTTTAGTAACACTACCAAGTGTTTTTCACATGTACAGCAGGGTTCCCCATACATTTATTTATGTCACACTGATAACAAATGACATATTGGCACAAACTGTGTCATAAACCCTGAAATGGAAGTTTTCCTGGATTATGCATCTTGTTGCTATTTTCATTACAGCCGTGTTATCGCAAGCAAGTAAGCCAGCAAGGTTGAATTCATGATTTCTTTTTGCTGATCTCCACTAACCTTGATCTATAGATGGAAGATACATTTGGACTTAATTGCCATACCATCATCGTTGTGGTTTCCCTTTGTTGTGATCAACCTATTACTGTATGTTAACTATGATGCTTACCCAATGAGCATATTATTGTTGAGTGGACCTTTCTGACATCTGTAAAGACTTATTTTCAACGTAGCATTTGTATGTTACCATTTGTGTTACTTCCCCTTTCGCTCATCACACAGCTACAGTACACTATTACACTAGACACTTGAAACATGTTAATGCTGCATAAGAGCAAACATGGAAACCCTTCGACAAAACCACTTGGCTTTTGAGACAAGTAGCAAAGTAATTAGCAAAACTGCCTACAGTCATTGCCAAGAGATTTTGATTAGCTGTGCTTGAGTTGTAATAAAATATAGTAATAAGTTTGTCATCCGGACAAAACTCTTGTCAAATAATGTGCACTCTGCTCTCAGTACGTGAGCAGAGTGGAGCATTAGCATTCAGTAAACACTCTGAGCTGCTCCCAGGGTTTTTCCTGCATAGAAAGTTTAAG
Organism: Bovichtus diacanthus; assembly: GCA_943590825.1. Classification (NCBI taxonomy): domain Eukaryota; kingdom Metazoa; phylum Chordata; class Actinopteri; order Perciformes; family Bovichtidae; genus Bovichtus; species Bovichtus diacanthus. Next base: position 1,620,571 of record CALSBV010010187.1, read on the forward strand.
GGTAGTCCTTTCCCATCTGCAATGTTCATCTACTGTTAATACAATTCAACACTTCTCACAGCTGCTTCACATTAAAAAGTGCTTCAGCAGCGGCATCTGACCCGTTTCTGGACTTTGTTGGATTTAAATTGACTCATTGTGTTTGGTTATAGGTAACCTACTTATAGACCTTTAACCATAGCAAACCAAGTAAACCACAATACAACAATTCTATCTATTAGTTTGTACTGTCTTGTACAGTTGCAACTACTCTATCGTTTACTTTAAAATGGGACTCTCACTCCTATGAGAAAAGTTCAGTGATCTTACTTTTAAATACAGAGTAGAACATTACAAATACTTTACACACTATATGGCAAATATGTCATGATAAGGAACAGCAATTTCTTCCTCTGGTAAAACCAAGAAAAGCATTCAAAAGTCAAATCCTTTAAATAAATACCCAGAAGATTGTATCACAGTACCCAGTCATGTTAAACAACATACAGTAGGTGCGACATTGAAAACAATTAATAATTATCAGATACCCCAGCCATCAAAAGCTACCAGCTTCCATGCAGTGTAACTGGTGGGGTAGCGTAGTGAGCAGAGACCAAGTGACTGATTACCTCAGGAAAAGCCTTTTGTTTAATCTAATTACGACTATCTGTGGCATCAGGGAGCTCCATGGTGCTCTACATGGGAGAGTCCATTCTAATGAGAGGCTGCTGTCCATTCAGCTTTAATCAGTCTAACACAATGAGGCTGATTCATATCTACCAAGGTGATAGGAATTTGTCTTGGTGCAGCTCAGATAGAAACAGAACTATGACCATACAACATCACAATACATTACAAAGGCTGAAGTATAGCGGGTGTCCATGTGTTTTAAGGAGTACTTGATTTGATAAATTTCTTAAAACTGGATTTTTTTAGAAAGATTCAACAAGATGATCTTGATTCCTGATACCCTGACAAAATATACTTTCTATGCTATGTAAGACTGTGATTCCAACTGAAAAGTAAGGTTGTGGTAGTCTAATGGTCTAGTAATCAAACTTTCAAATAGAACACCGGAAGGTCGTGAGTTCAATACCAGGCTGCCACCATTGTGCTTAACCTTGAGTTGCTCCAGGTGACTGTCCCTGTAGTTAGTTCAATATAAGTTGCTCTGGATAAGAGCGTCTATTAAATGACCTGTTAAATGGTTGTTAAAAGCATTGAGACTTTTTTTTTTTTAAACCCCCCTGTGTTTAAAACGATAAGATCGGCGTTAATTAAAAGATCTACACTCAAATTTTCAATCCAAGGCTGCACGGATGAAACAACGGGGAAGATAATCAACTGTTTCTAGACCTGTGACTGTTACAGCATGGAACCCACCACGTGACTGGAGGCAGAGGCACCAACAGGCAACAGCGCTACGTGAGTGGATGTCAGAACAGCCAGCCAGCGATCTGTCACTGTTATTAAAGAAGCACGCTACAGTTAGCAACGGCAATAATACTAAACGGTAAAAGCAATAATATCTAGAGATGCCCCGATTGATTGGACACCGGTCGAAAGTGGACAGTTGTCAGCTGATTGGCCATGACTGATGACCGGCTGATTAGTCTCATATATCCATATTTTTAAAACTGTTTTGCCAGTCACACAGTGGCACAAACGTCACAACCACACACAACATGCATGGATGTCGGCACGCATTACAGTAACAAACGCATCATGTGGTTGGTGTGGAAGTTCTCCAGCGTGAGTGGAGAAGACATAAAGCTCGCAATTTCTAACACCTGCAAGTCCAAAATAAGCCCTGGAGGAACAATCTCAAAAACATTTGGAACAACTATGTTGTTATAAAAGATATGTTGCACCTGGTTTTCTTTTGGGAAAGTAAAACACGCTAGATAAAGTGGGACATACTGCAATTCATTATTCGTTGGATTTTCTCCAGTAACCTTGAGAACAGGTCCTGTAACTTGTGGCAGTTAATGCAAGTTATTTAATAGTCAATGTTTTATTATGAACAGACTATTAACATTAATACAAATGTGTTGTATCGTGTACATTCTGGTTTGGTGACAGCTTTACTGCCCAGGGAACCTGGACTCAGCCATGTGATCCATAAAGAAAAGGCACCATTGCAGGCAGGCAGTGATGTTTTGACTTGTGTGAGGAAAAAAGCTGCAGATTTTACTCACTTTCTGCTCTAAAAAAAAAAAAGGTATAACAAAGACCAAAACACTATAATTCTGTCTTTACGCCAAACAAGACCTTAACCATGCAACTCCAAAATTCAAAATATGTCAGAACAGAACTGGGGCGAAGATGTAGAACGAGAGAAAATGTAGCCTTTATTATTGCTCACTCCACAAATGAATGCTTGCAGCTTATTCCATTGAGATTCTTGGAAACTATTCTGTCACATGTTGCGATTCTATTTGGAGCCATCTGCCATGGAAAACGGGACAGAATTTATTATTTATTACACAGCATAATTGCAGGGCCGGGTGTATTACTGAGGTGGGAGAGTTCGCAGAAATCCTTATTTTGAAGAGGAAACACTTGTGTACCGACCACAGCTTTAGGGCGAGGTCTTCAATGCATGTTGACAACTTGTCTTTTCAAACCACTGTTCTGATGTACATGAGAAATATTAAATGCTCTTATAGACAGATATGCAAGGGAATGTCAAAAGCATAGTTTATGATTCATTTTATTGTAATATTACATTTCACATTTTAACAGTACTAAAACCCAACATTTACTCATTGGTTAAAAAGGGTCATTATTTCCCATATGCCTGACACCTTCAAATTAAAAACTGAATAAAGAATTTGGAAATGACGACTTCCCACTTGTAGTGGATTCAGTGCGTCGCCAATTCCCAGTGTACACATCCCAACGCTCTGTCACATCTAAGAACAAGAGTTGTTTTGTTACCAAGCCTTTGAGTTCCTTGTAACAGTAGCCCTTTTCACAAAGTCCTACAAAAGAACAAGTGAGTTTCAGGAGTCATAGCTAAACTGCATGTCATCTTGCACCTTGCACATGTAGCTTTGTAAATGGGTAAATGGTCGCTAAACAACTTATCTTAAAATAGAAGGGATATTTCACTTGTCTTGGGTAACACATGGGCAGAGCACAGCCTATAGTAATGAATGCCTCCTCCATATTCCTGTCTTCATGTCTTACTTCATGAGCTCTCTCCCACATTCACACCCCCTAACCCCACGAGCAGCAACAACGCCAAGATGAAAGAAGTGCCAACATTTGCTGCGCTGCGACAGTTTCGTGTTGCGGAGCAGGTCACATGTCACAACAGTGGAAAATCATTGTGATTGGATCTCCAAGCCAACAGCTGGCATGGTATGGTTGAATGACAGAGGCTAAGGTTAACCCTTTCCACACAACAGCAGCAAAACCACAGTTCAGCATGAATACGAGGCGGTTTAACTCAAGGACCAGAGTCTTGAAAGTCACAAGTCTCTTCTCTACCCAGGCTATTTGCGGCTGCTATCACACATTAGATGCACACTAAAGCCCCCACCCAGAAGGCATTGGCAAGTGGAAACAAGTGCATCGGACAACAGTGGTGAGCATCTTAGAAATATACTCATTGTTTCCACGCTAAGGAAACCCTCTGGCAGTTTGTACACCTCTACGTGCCAACAACTCGATGCAAGTCAAGGATAGCAATTCTAGGGATCCCTCTGCAATGGAGCTGCCTAATGCGAGGGGTAGTATTTTTAGCTTCCCCCAGACTGCCCCCTCCCCCTACTGCTAGCCGTTGCTGAACTGGGTCAGGCCATGTAAATGTGGAGGGTACAAAGCAGAGACACCCAGCCCTCCTTGTGTTGCATGACTCGCAGCTGAGAGCGCCACTTCATCCCCCAGACTGAAACCTCTACACGGCTCTTAAACTCCATCAGGCTGCCAATTCATTCCAACGCCGTCAGAGGTGTCACCATCAACACACTTGTTCTCTCCAGCTTTTCTTGCTTTATGTATGGAGGGGCATGTAATCGAAAATAATAATAAAACAATAATTTTTTGTTCACCCAGATCTATGGTGCTGAATTTTTTTTGTCATGCAACACTGCAGTTTTTAATGCGACTCAACAAATCATTGTTCTTTTTGCTGTTGAACCTTTGGGTCCATTTGTTTTTTTACGTGGAAATATACATAACAAAATCCATGCAGGTGAAGCACATGCTAGCCTGAAACTGGGGCAGGATTTTGTCTCCTTACATCATAAACACAGAAAAGAAATACATTCTATCTTTTGGTCCACAAAATGTCCTTACACTTCAATTATGGGAGGCATTTAGACACCTGGAGAAGGACATGCTGCTGAAGAGTGCTCATAAATTACATTTGAAAAAACATGTCCATGAAAAGAGCCTGTCAAAAAATCAAATCAAGATCTCATTCAATCCCTCCACGCTCAAGTGAAGGCGAGTTTTTCCTTTTAAGTGTGTTCTTGTTTAAACGTGTCACAATCAAAATACAGCTGATGCGAAAATGTGACTTTTAATGTGAATCACTTAGCATTTTAAACACCTCATCAATACAGTGTGTAAGATGTCACACAGTTTATTGCACTGGACTTCTAATCTCATTGTGACGATATCTGCGTATATGCTGTGAGGTCACATAGATGGCACAATCCTGTTCTTCTCATGTGATCAACAATTTCCAAGCACTGCCGAGTCCTGGGCGACACACACACTTTTTTTTCACACCATTAAAAAAGTAAGTTTTTTTTGCAGGACCAAATACACTATAAAACATTTTAAGTACCAAATATAAATGACATTTCCAGCTTTTGCATTGGCAATACTGTAAAGTCATCTTTAAACCGTGACTGTGAAAATATTATACTATTTTTCCTTTAGAGGGAAGAAAACAAGAAGGGATGGTTTTATTTAGCCGTTTAGAGTCCTTCGTGTCCAGAGGATGGAAAATATTCCAAAATGAAGCATCTTTCATCAAGCCACTTTGAAGATGAGAGGCTCTATGTGTTCTTTGTTATGCGTGATTCTATATAGCAGCTCAGTGGCCTGAGGTCCTGCTGCCCTGCCATTTGCTGCCACAGTCTGACCTTGCTGTCCTTACCATTAATTTCAGGACACACTAGAGTTGAGCGTTAAAGTCATTTCACCACGACCTGTGGTAGGGAATGCAATTTGTAATAGCCAGACATATGTACGCAATGCTATTACAGACGAAGATGGAAGTAAATGAATTCTGAAAGCAAATGCATGCGAGGACTAGGTTGCTAGACAGCACTTTTAAATTCATCCGGTGAAAGTCAGCTGTGACTGAGCCCCTGCTGTAATGGCGGCATCACCAGAAAGCCCAACACAAAAATCTGCCGGTGGATTTGTGTGTAGACGGACAGAAATGTGCTCTAAATACCACTAACCTGACATCTCAAAGTTCTGATAGATCATTTGAAATGTTATTTTTCTTATTTAGTGCCACTCAAGTAAGGCCTTAAGAAGGTATAATATGCAACCTTTTCCTAAATAACAACATACAGACTCATACAAAAATAATCTCCCTCAATAGTCACTTATGACCCAGTAGAAAAGAGTGGTGGCGTATGCATCTGTGGAAACCCTGCCCTCCGCCTGTATTTTCTTCTTACACACTTTGCTGTGTTCGGGACGTTTCTGGGCATCAACAAAGAGCCTTTGGGCCCCACATGGGTGTGTAACTCTCAGCCAATAAGCACGGTGTGCAGCCCGTTCTCATTCCCAGCTTGTATACCGTGGCTTTGTCACACCCCTCGGCGACTGATACAGAGGCAGAAGCACCATTTAGCGTGTATACAAAGCGGCGGAGAACACTGTGTTTTATGTGCTTCGATACATATCATCTTTAAGATTCGCCTTTATTCTTCAAATTCACCACCATTTCCGTCCAAGCGCACCTCCTTCCTAAACATTCAAACAGTGCTTAAATCATGAGAAATGCGGCACTTTAAAGTGAACGACACCAGGTCTATTTTTATATAAAAAAAAAAAAAGAATAGATTGTTTATCATTCAAAAGTCTGTCTAGTAATAACATTGTCATATACTATTTTAGTTGCTTTTTGCGAGTCGACATAAATGTAACCGATTGTGTTACGTCTGCATATGATATCTTCTCACGTCGATTGCAGGCCCCTGAATTGAATCAAAATCGTATCATGGCAGACGTTGTGATATCAGCAAATATCATGTCGTTGTCCAAAGAATCGATATAATATTGTATCGTGATGAAACTTGTGATTTACACCCCTAAGGGTAGCCATTAGCCTTTCTCCACTGGCCTGGTAGCAGGGATTCAGAAAACTGCTACAGTGAGTTTGGATTTGTGGAGAAGATTATATTGAGACTGTTGGAGTCCAGCAGTATTAGTTATGTTGTTCTATATACTCAATGATGAGGCTATAAAGTTGAATAATAATCTGTTATTTTTACGTCTATAGAGCAGACACTAATAGGAGAGCTCAATCTTCTACACTACTTAAAAATAATAATAATAATTTTGATTAGTGGCATGTCAAGCCATGAAGCCCACCAGCTTTCCAGAAATGCCAAAACTAACATAGAAACATACAGACTGGCTTGTAGCCTAGTTAGACCTTCTAGCTGTTTTGATGACTAATTCCTGATATTTTGCAACGTGTGCCTTCGAATTGTTTTAGTGAGCAGGATCATAGTTCATCCAATTACTTTTGCCATTTTTTCAAAGTATAGCCCCCTTGGTCTCCCTGCAACTATAGCGTCAACTCCTGTGTTTTAAAAAGGCAAATTAATTGTAGTCACACACCTGTGAAGTCCGTTTCTACTGTTTTGTTAAGCCAAATTTGAATGAACAAGTAGTAATGAACGAGTCAAACTCCACGTTACCTAAAACCTCTGCTTAGAGTAACCTTGGACTTACAATCCACACAGAAAGAAAGATAAGCAAAACTTCATCATAAGTAAATAGTACCATAAATATGTTGTTCTCGTAGATGGTTAAAAAAAAAAAAAAAAGAAAAAAAAAAAAGGCTATATTTAACTTTCCATATCAATGTCACCTTAGATTAATGACCTAGTGGTTTTTATAGAGAAATATAGACAGAGGACACGTGATAGCAATTGTTGCTATTAAAAATATTACTTAATTTGTGGATGCTATGATTATAATTGACTCAAGTGCAGAGCATGACAATGAAATCAGTGGACATATGAAGCAGCTGTAAGGGAGACTCAGCCGTGATGAGTTAGGGACAGACTTGACAGGCGAGAACTGCCTGGAAGAAAGTGTACTCAGTATACTGCAGTGACTATCGCTATGCGACCACTAAAAACGCCTGTGCCAGAGAAGCGAACAGCACTTAGTTTAACAGCAAACTATGATGTTATATTAGTAGAAATTGCATACTCTCAGTCTCCAGCATTGCTAATAAACCGTATGTGCACCGCATAAAGGATAAAAACCTCGAGTTGTAGTCTTCAAAGGTTGTCGGCCTAGATATGCAAGCCATCAAACTGAACCGCACAGCAAATGAGGTCAAGTGATCTTGCGTCTGAGGTACAAACACATTCAAATTTTTTTTACAAAATAATTGTAACAAATACTGACTCATATCCTTCAGGGCGAGCAGTACAGTAAACAGTCAGACATTACGAAAAAGCAAGGTATAGCAAGGAATAAGAAAAGATATTTTTGGCATTCTTGAGTGACAGCAACAGTCTGAGTTCAAAGGGCTCAGACACAGCGGCAGATTGTGTTACTGATGGTTTAAGTGAATCATTGAACAAACTCTTGAATCTCTATATGATGAGCTAGACAGCTTTAAGGCAATATCACTCATTGCTAAACCTAGAAAATAATTTTCTAATGTAGTAAAATCTAGAAAATTCAAACATATTACTATTCAAAACTGAAATTGAATGCCATAAACTGTCATTACATCAAGCATACACTCTGCAACAAGGCATTGCTTATATGCTTGGCCATGGAATAGCTTAGCTGACACTATATTATGCAATACGTCTATGATAACTACAGTTACTGGAACACCTTGTCTTATTGAATCACAGTCTATTCACTTTAAGCTCAAGCTAAATTCTGTGTTCAAATGCATTTGGATAAAACTGCAACACTATTTGCAATCCACTGTAGGATCACAAGTCATTACACAAACTCAGGGAGACAAGGCTGGCGCTGCAGCAAACCCGGTGCTTTTTAATTGGATAAGGAGTGATCCCTTCAAATAGACACCAAAAGGTGCTCAGGCGCTGCACTCCACATCAACCTGGAAACGTGCAGGCGATGTAAGCGAGTGCGAAGCTATAATACATTGACCATTAAAAAAAAAGGTCAAGAATGTAACGTTAATATACGTAATAAACTTGCAGTAGCTGGAAAGCTTCGGGAATACGAGATGCATTACCGTTATAAAAAGGTAACTGCCATGGTAATTTAAAGCGACATGCTAAGATCAAGGTTTAGCCGAATTGCAGTTGCCGTGCTCGTCATAAAGTGAACGTTTTTTCTTAAAATAGTGTTATAGCTTGCACTGATGAAAGTGGCAGGTTTCCATTATGACATTATGAGATATGTGACAAATCCAGGCGGAAAAAAAAATTCGGCATAACACCGGCAAATGATATTCCCCGAATGGATGCATAACGTGGGGAGACGATTTCCATTGAATTAAACATTTACTGTATCCACACTCTAGTGACAGTCAGTCGACACGATGACTTATAACGTACCTACACGGTTGTAAGCTCCCAGAATTGTCCGCGTGAGCAAACGCAGCGCCTGGAGTCCAATACCGCTCGATGTCGGTTCACAATTTCACCCCACTAACGTTATCTCACCGACATTATCATGATGTCTGTTAAAGCTTCCACATGACGTTAAACAGGCTGAATGACAGGTCGTAAAATGCACCCCATTGTAACTCTGGGATTTGTACGTTAGAATGAAATACCTCCTCGCAACGTTACACGAGTCCATATTTTAAGTCGCTTCACAGGCAGTGTATGAAGGATGAGCCTCAAAGTCTAAACGGCAATCTGCTGTCCACGAGAGACCGTAGCGTGGAGACCAACGCAAAAGGAAAGGCAACGTTCCCGGCTAGCGTATAATGTTAGCCAACTAGCTCCCATGCATTAGCTTATGCTGATTCCAAATAAGTGAAATACGCAAAGGGTACTTCTAAAAGACTGACAAGTCGAAATACTTAACCCAGTGCAATGCATAACTCTAAGTTAACTCAAATCAATTAAAGAAAATATGGCAGCATCCTGGGTGATAAGCTACCTGGGTTGGAAATCGAGACGCCCAATGTCAGTATCTCTCCAAGATATACCGTTGGCTAACCATGTTAGCTTCGTTTAAAGCTAACTAACCGAGGCAGCTACACCACCGGTGGCTGGCCCTCGTTGTTCATTGCACAAAAAAATGACTTCCCCTGGCAGGGTTTTCTAAGCAGCACATACAACCATTGGAAGCAGCCCTCATCTTGAGGCTTTTTGTCGCTCTAGAACAGAAATATAACCAAAAATACTCACTCCGTTCTCTGAAGAGCACCCCAGGTCCCTTTCTCTCTGTAACTCCCCCTCAGTCTCACCAAAGACTAGACTCTCTCCCCTGATCTGAGGTAAAATCCCGCCCACTGCGCTGTCACAACCACAACCAAAGTCTCCAGCCAGAACAGTCAAGATAGTTACCATCTAATCTGAGCCCACGGAAAACCCACGTCCGCTTGACCGGAAACCAAATGACACTTGCGTACAGCTATTTGAGCTATAAAGGGAACTGGCAGGATGCTATTGAGCAAATGCATATACGTATTCCCGGTGAATACCGTAGTCATTCATAAAATATAACTTCATCATAGAACAGGTGCAGACCAAAGCACCTGCCTTGTTTAATAATTTAAAGAAATGTATTTATATCGTAACGCTATCATCCCTTTTCTAAGAACATGAAATGTGAAAGGACACTGGACACAACGTTGGACACAAAACCAGCCAATAGATAGCTTGCTCCAGTTTCTCTAACGTAGATTTTGACGAAGGCGGAAGTAATCTGATGGGCATTATCTCGCCTCGCCTTGTTCCTTTCTGTCACAACATCGCCGGGGACATGTGATGCACGTCAAAAGGAGGATGGGTATGGGCCGCTGGTGTGGATTCCCATTGGCTGAACCAGCATATCAGTCGCCTATGGAAACGGTTACGTCATGATCCCCTCGTACTCTCTCTTTGCTCCCGTGTAGCTTTATAATAACAGGATTATTCAACAGCCCCCCACCCCCCATCATATGATGCAGCCTGTAAAAAGTACACACCGAAAGCTCTCTGCCGCATCGTTTCTGCTGTCTGCCTGCCTAAACTCCACCTAGGCTACACACAGGCTCTTCCCTCGGCGCCTAATCAAACCTGACGTCATTCTTTCCATGACGTAGCTATTTTTTTTCTTCTTCTGCGGATTCAATGCCTGTATTCTTTGCGATTCTTTAGTCCTGTTGAGAAGGAGACACACAGTTGGCAATCTGCCTTCCTATTACTGGGGCCAACCAACAGTGAAATGCAATGAACTACATTGCATTACTTTGTAAGCAGCGGTTCATCTTTCCTTTTACCTATCCCTTAGACTTCTATTATGCAATAAAAACAAAAAAACAGAGTAACCACAGGATCTGCTTCACAGTTATGATGTGGCAAAAATCACCCCATACGTTGTAAGAGAAATGTATGTAAAGTAGTATGAGGTGCAAAGCCCCAGCAGCCAGATAAGTCAATGAATTAGAAATACAAAGTGCATGATAAAGAATGTCCAATATGTGCATGAGACCAGTTACAGCCTTTTTACAGTCACCTCGACTTTGCACAAAACCGTCTTTAGTCAAACTGCTCTATCTAAAGTTATATCACCACGTGTTGGACCCTAAGGTTAAAAAAGACATGAGTGGTGGTAGATGATAAACAGACAACAACTCTGGTTGAGGTCAAACCTCAGTGTAATATACTTGCTGCCTTGACATAATGGGATTTATCATTAACACAACAGCCCTAAGTGCACAGAAGCATTTGCCTCTTCAGATTTGTAAACAGGACAGGGGAAAAGTTCAACATGTTTATATGCCTGTGTGCAATTTCAAAATTGGAAAATGTCGTTTCAGAACTTGTCGACTCAGATCTACATCAAGGGGAGAAAAGAGATTTGGAAAGAAAGAGGAAGAGAAGGAGCAGGAAAAAAAACATAATTTTGTAAGTTGAATTGTGCAACTGTTTGGTCTTGTGCTTTATGTGGGTTCAGTCAAACGCAGAAAGAGGAACAATAAGTCAAGATGCACAGATGGACAAAAATATGTATATGATAGATCGATCGCTCAATCAGCACCTGTCCTCCCATTCACAAACATCAAACCAATCTCTTTAAACCACAACAGACATCTGATTAGTACACATTAGAGACATTATAATATATTAGATATTTAACCCTGGATTCTGTAATGTAGTCGCATTTTGTTGTGGTAAAATTGAGTGGAATTTTGACTAATGTTTGCAAAAGCAGCCGTCAGTGAGATGATGCAGTCACTCCAGTCTGGGTGTCACATATGCTTCCCAACATCCTTCACACATTTTTCGCTGTCGGTCAATCTTCTGCTGTCAAACCTCAAACCGGAGCTGTTGTACGCCAGCGCTTCACTGCGGATGCTTTTCTTGTTCAACCAACAGTAACGCAGCCCTCAGCTGAGCTAGGACTGGCAAACAGGATGTAGAGATGAGAGTTTTTTTTTTTTTAAATTTTTTTTTTACTTCTGCCATTTTTTCAGTTCGCTGTCAGTGGTTTTGGTGGCTTCCTGATTGGCAGCCGGCAGTATTTTGTATTTGTTCAACCCTAAGAAGATGTCCCTGCAACATGACACTGATGCCGCCCATTTCTCTGTCTATCTTTGGCTGTCCATCAGTCGGCTGATGTTCCTTGCGGAAGCAAGGGGATTAGAGCTGCAACTAATAGTCGACTAATCCATTAGTCGATCAAGACGCCCTTAACAAGAATCTAAAGGTAGGAATCTTAATGTAGCTATGCTGGCTCAATCCAGTGGGAACTACATCTTAATTCGTATAAAAAACAAAGTTATTGGCTAAGTTGCAACTGCTCCAAGCCAAAACAAGTCCTGCACATTCGAGGGCAAACTGTAGTTTTTTTACACTTTGTTTTTTTTGAGAGATTTAATGTGATAATTATTGATCCCCAGAGATGCTAGTTTGTGACCGCCAGACTGAGCCCGGTTAGCCGTTTCCCCCAGTTTCCAGTCTTTGTGCTAAGCTAAGCTAAGCAGCTGCTGGCTGAAGCCTAACATTTAAGTGACAGATATGAGAGTAGTATCTATCTTCCCATCTAACGTCAGAAAGCAAATAAGCACAAAATCCGACTATTTCATTAAAATGCATTATATTTAAAAACGACCTTAAGTATGTAAGACATAACAAAATATCACACAAACATGAGAAGAAACACACACACACACACACAATAACACTATTAACTATAACAATAATACGCTATTAGAAGAGTTCATATAATTGTATGTGTATTAAGTAAAAACAGCATTCTTCTTGCAGAAATCACTTTCCATGACAACATTTTCCTTCCAGTCAGCTGCTGATGTTTTTAGTGTTTATTCTTTATCTAAATATGACTGACAATAAATTGGTATTCTGCCTTGTGTCATCAGAGCCTGTTTGTTTAGTTGAAACCAGTTAATCTCTGCTTCAATCCATTTAAACACTCTGGGACCGCACAAGCGATCAAGGCGATGAAGCCCTACACGAAGAACCTTTTGGCTGTATTCAAACAACAACTGTGAACTGTACGGTCTTCTGACTTCTTAATGGACACAGATAATTATTTACTCCTGGAAATAAAAAAAAAGAAAAGAACGGAGGGTAGAGCAGCAATTTCAGGAAATAAATGAAAGCATAAAAACTGAAGTTTTTTTTTTAATTGAGAAGACCAATCATTTTGCCCACAGCTGTTGTCTCAGTCTTCCTGTTGAGTCAGTTTCTCAGTGGAAATTTGCCATATGCTCTGGAGCATCTTGTGAACTACTGTAAATGTCAAGTGTCATTAGCCTGTGTGCATGCTAATGTGTTATTCGTGCTGTCTGAGTAAGCATTAATGATGACGCCAAAACTCTCCCCAAAAGAAGATGTGGCCTTCAGGTTAACTTTTGCATTCATCAAAACATAAGCACTTTATTGATTCAGGTTTAAAGAGAACACGTGGTTTTACGGAGGTAGAAAACGTTAGGCAAAAGTGTTTGTCACATTTGAGAATAAAAAGGATCGCTGTAGTTGAGTGTGCGCTGCACGTGTGTGCGTTCATCCCAACATAGAACTTTAATTACCGGGGTAACTACACACCAAAAGACAAGATAGCTTGACAAATAATTGCAGGTTCAGTCGAAGAGTGTCTAGCAACTGACACCGCGTGAACGTGTCTGCTGTTCTAATTGAGAGAGGAACTTAGTTGCGGACTCGTCATCTTATCACAGTTTTAGATAGCAGGCTGCTCTGAGCTGATTAAGACGTTTGCACAAGTAACAATGTACCGTGGAAAAGCCGAAGAGAACGGAAAAAATAAATAATCATGAGCCCTGGAGATTATCTGTTATTTCCTAAACAATGTTTAAATAAACATATGAGTGTGCTGAAAATGCCTATGGTGCACTTGGAGATCATGTGCCTCTTGAGCCAGAGCAAGTGGAAAATGCGTACGTGAAGATGTCTCATTAGTGTACTTACATAACCAGGTCGCTATCAGTGAGGACACGCTGTATGAATATTGCTTCCTCTGGTCAACCGATCTTTCTACACCACTTTGTTTCTTGAGCGGACGTCGGATTTTCCACTGGCTCAGCACTTTGGCAAAGAGTTAGACGTGGGGGGGGTGGGGGGGGGCTTCCTTCTTTTGAAGAGGAAGAGGAAAAATTGTGTCGCATACTTGCAGAGAAAGACTGCTGATCGGGGGCTGATGTGTGAGAATTTTCCGATTGCAAGTTAATGAAATGTCCTGTTAACCAATTCCTTGCCTGTATTTCTCAGTCTAGAGAATGTGTCATCTACTTGGCCTTAAGTGTAAGAAGGCTGCATAAACATTAGACTGTTTGGACCTATTATTCAAGCAGGACGGTAGCTATAGTTTATATTAAGGATGGGTCTCGCCAATCGTAATAACAAACCTTTCTTATCTAACACGTCATTAGTCTGCCACAATTACTGTAATCACCTTTGTCCTGAAATCCACAAGAGTCCAAACATTGGTTTATGTCTGCTGGAGGAATCATCAATTATATGATTAACAGTCACACTCTGCTGACTGGCGAAACAACTGGAGGCGCAGACACATGAATTACACCTAAAGGCCCTGTTCAGACCTGGTATTAACACGCGTCTTTTGTGATGCGATCACAGGTGGACAGCTCTTAAGTACGTCAGTTCACACCTGCCGTTAGAATGTGTTTCCACATGCGTCTCCAGTTACCACTTGTGATCGTGTCTCACTTCCTCGCTCTAGATGTAAACATGTACATCAATTGTGTTTGCATACACAACATACATAATGAACATTGTTTTTGTTAGCGGTGGGTTGTGTGTGTGTGTGTATAAATGTCAGTTGTTACTCTCACATAAACCCTACATTATTACAGAAACATGCGATGAGCACTGCCTCCAGGATGGGCGGACTTTTCCTGTTTGTAATATTTTCTGGTACATTTCTAATTGCCTTCAATTTACACATGCAATGTGGCCCAGGACACGTTCATGTACACACTGCTAAAAGAATGTGGCCATATGCGGCACAGACCAACTCCGAATGTGGACGGAGTGATCGGATCTCAATGCTTCTCGGGTGCATTCACACCTGTACTCAAGAGCTGTCCACCTGTGATCAGATCACAGAAGACACATGTTAATACCAGATCTGAACAGGGCCTGTGATGCAGATAGACATCTAAGAGAAGATCTGAAGTGAGACCTTGTTAAGCAGTCACACACACAAAGACCCCTTGTGTGAAGGAAAGCTGAGAGAAGTGCGGTGGTGTTAAGGAGGGGTCTATCATGACTGAGCTGCTCGCCCTAGGCTTGTGCATGTTTGTGTTTCCAACTACCCTGGAATTTACTGCAGGCACTGGCGAGGGCAGTCACAGAGAGGTGAATGGCCCGTAGGATAAAGGCCAGAGTTGTTGGGAAAAGAGTCGCAGGGAAAAACAGAGGAACAAGAGAAACAGAAGTTGTAGAAAAGGACATTTTGGAACAAAAGCACAGAACGGACAGACAAGGAGTTATTGTAAAAGAGTCAGCAAATAAGTGTGGACTGAAAATAGAGATAGTAAAACAAAAGCTGTGTGTGCGGCACGATAGGGTGTGTGTGTGTAAAGGGAAGGAGACAGTGGTCTTACTCAGCCCTGAGCCAGCAGCATTGAGATTATCTGGCCAAGTTTCCACTCGCAAACAATAATTCACCTCAAGTGCCCATTGAGGTTAGACTTTGTCAGGACAGCGACCCACCCAGCCCAATATGAGGGTGTGTGAGTGGAAGAGACTTTGTATGGTTAAAGTATGCCTTCCCCATATAAACTTGTGTGTGTGAAGTCATAGAGGAGCCGTAGAAGGCTGTTAGCGGGTTTGAGGGGGTAGTGCCACTGCCCCGTAGGACATGTTTTCCATGGTCTGTTTTCCGCAGATATCTTCTGTATTTACATTTGGCTCGGCTAGCGGTGGAGCTGGAAAGTGTATTTCATCCAGGCCAGTGAACATTTACATGTCATAAAATGTAGGGCATATAAATAGTCTTGATTCAATTACGGGCAAGGCAGAAAAACCACCTGAGATTCCACATTTAGACTCAACGCAGCGCTCATGGAAAAACGTTGCCATTGGAGTACAAAAATATTGCAGAATCAAACACTAGCGTTGTGTGTTTCAGGCTCAAAAACAAAGTTAGTTAGACATAAAAGGTACACATGATAAGAAAAGGTAACTGATTAAAGTTGTATACGTGATAAGTAAAAGAGATCATTGTAAAAGAGAGGAACTAGTGAGCTTTCTGGCAGAGGTGACTTTGGATAAATTAGTGGCAAAGGCAGTAATTAAGAATCGTTTTCACTGTGTTTAGTTGTTCAGTTAGGCGTGGAGCCCAGCAGCCTTATGAATCTGCTGTTCTCTTCCCCCCAAAGTGTGAGCAGTGCCACCGGGGGACCAGGCAAAACTATTAATGGCAACTTAATTACAGTGCCACATCTGATTTTTGCTTAACCCACAGAATGTGCAGAGAGCAAGAGAAGGGGCACATTAAAAGTGCTTGCTTCCTCAAGCCGGCACAGAGCTTCTGCAGTGTCCAAAGCAGAGTGGCATAGACTGGGCACAGATGGGGCATAGAGGAGTAGATCCAATGGGAACTCAGTGCCCTTTACACCCCATTTCTTCCCTTTCGCATGGGGGCTTTTCCCCTGGGAGGGAAAGAAGGCACGTGGAGGAAGAGAGGAAGGGAGGGTTGCAGACTAGGATCTATGATTCTTGGTGCAAAAGAACCCGAGAGCACATGTGAGCACACACTCGTGATGCACATACGCACACAAACACACACCTTGCCCTGCAGTAGGTAACAACGCTGACCTTCCTACCATAAGGAAGATAACAAGTGAGCATATGTGTGTCTGGTTGAGAGCGAGGGAGGTGGAAGGTTTCAAAGAGAAGCAGAGTGTGATGTGAGAGATGGAAACAAGTCAAGTAGAGCTGCAACGATTAGTCAACAGAAATTTCTTTTGACAGAAAAATAATCGGCAACTATTTTTGAGGTTTTGATAATGGATTAATCGTTAAAGTAATTCTTCAGGCAGAAATGGTGCTGTTTTCAGCCTCTCACATGTGAAGATGCTGTGCTTTTCTCTGTTTCATATCATATTAAACTGAATATCTTTAAGTTTTGGAAGACATTTAAAGAAATCCCATTTGGTCTTTGAGAAACTGGGATGGATATTTTTCAATATTTTCTGACATCTTATATACTTTACGGTAAATCGAGAAAATAATAGGCAGATTAATCTAAAATGATAATAATCATTGCTTGCAGCCCTAAAGACAAGAAATGAGTGTCAGTACAAAAGCTCAGGAATTGTATTGGCACTAAAAAAAATCCAACAATACTTAGTAATACACAAGCAATGTGAGACAAGCATCAAGTTCATTCAAATGATGCGGTGATGAACGGAGGATCTGCAATATTATGTGGGTAACAACAGACACAATCCATAAAGAACAAGTCATCCTTATAGGATTAAAGGATTTCACAAATTTCTACTGTCTGTTTCATTCTATTGCTTAAAACCAATATGACATGTTGCTCCAGAAGAGATGTAAATGTGGGGGAAATTATAGCCCTGCTTACTTACATGTCATATCCCCATCATCATTACCACTGGTACACCCCTTACCCCGATTTAGAGAGAGAGGGAGAGGGAGAGAGGCAGATCCAGCATGATCCTACCATAGCAGATGGATATGTCAGATATGCCTGCTTGGGCTTATGGAGATGCTTAGTGGTAAATGTAATGACCTGTGTTGGTTTGTGTGTGTGCGTGTGTGGTTGTGGGTGTGTGTGTGTGCCTCTACCCCTCAATCCACTGTTCCAATTACCCTGGGCCTGTCTGGGGAAAACTTTGCTGTGACAGAAAGGCCGGACAGAGCCAGAGCCAGTTATACTGTAACTTTGATTCTCCATTCCTGATTGAGAGACCAGAGAGAGGGGACTTTAGTCAGACTGAGACAGAAAGAACCAAACAACTCTGTTTACGTTGTGGGTTAAAATGACAAATTACCAACTACTATGGCTGACAAGATGACAGGCTAGAGAAAATACTTTAAACTGTTCCCTACCAAAACTGTGCAACTCTGTCCATCTCTTGGAGTATTATCAGCTGCATGACTAATCATTTGATGGCTTCAGCTTTGTGGTTTGGGCGAGGACTACTCTTCTTCAAAAGGGAACAAAAAATCCTCTTCCCATTCAAACACATCAGTTGTCTTATAGATCGAACACAATAGTGCTGACCTGGTTCACTGCAATTGAGGAAGTCAGTTTGGTCTACTTCAGTTTAAAAAGAACACAAAGTGTCCTCCAATTAAATTACAGAACACACTGACAAGGTTCAACAAGGCAGTGGTTCAATTCTTCTGAGTCACAACACGCACATGGTCCTTTACCATTTTCCATTTTGTGTTCGTTAATTACAAACTTTCTAAAATGTATTTAGGCACAGATGACCTTTTCGATAGGCCGTGTGGTGATCCGGTTGACGAGAAGGTTTTCCTTTCATCCCTGCTAGACTGCACAATTCCCTTTAAACAAATTCAGTTTGTTTAATTTTACTGAGAAATATTGCCATGAACCTCCTCCCCTCTTGTCTTTCAGTCCTCTTGTCCCTCTCCTCTAAAGTCGCAACCTTCAACTGCTGTCCAACGGTTAATGGAAACTTTCCTTTCTGCTAGTGTGTCGTGAAGAAAAACACCCATCCCTAGTGTGATGCATCAGGAGCCTGGAGGAAGGAGGGCATGTTTGTCAAAGCTCTTTTGGTGGGCTTCCTGTTTTGACCTACAGGAGAGCAAGGATTTGTGTGTGTGTGTGTGGATGTATGTGTGTGTATATTCTGTTTGGGGCGGAGGTGTTTGGACTCTACCCGGCGTGTTCTCGGAAGGCTTTTTTCCCCCCAAGCCACCTGTGATGTAACGAGTACGCCTCATTTCACTAATGAGCGACACAATGACACAAGTAATAACTGGGAATCGTATCTGTGGAATGGCTCACATTCAGTCACGGAGCGTTGAGGCTGCTCTCTCCATCGTCGTACTTCTCCTTGGTATTTGTTAAATGTTCACTGATGCAGTCTATCCATTAGCCTTGTCTATGTAAAATTCCACTCAGATCTCCAGTATGTGAGAAACCATAGAAACAGACTGGCCTTTGTTTCTTGTGCTCGGGAAAGTGTCCTGTGAGCTGAACTGAGTAATACTGCTGTGGCAGATGACTGGGCCACTCACACATTCAGTGACAAAGGAAAAAAATGGGTGAAAATAACATTAATAAAAAGGTGTGACATTTTTTGAAGGGCTGAAGATGATTTTCCATTAACTCTTCTTTCTAATAAACTCTTATAAACTCTCTTAAATTGTGACGTTTTGGAAAACCACTTCATGTTGGTATGGTGTCTGTCCTGCACTAGTTCTTGCTAGGAATAGTTAAAGGAATAGTTCGACATTTTGGGTAAACATGCCTATATGCTTTTTTTGCCAGGATTTAGATGTCTCTACAGTAAATACATATTGTATGTAGCTGAAGCCAGCAGTCTGTTAGCTTAGCTTAGCATAAAGAATGGAGGAACAGCTAGCTTGGGTCTATCCAAAGGTAATAAAATCAGCTAACCAGCACCTCTAGAACTCACTAATCAAAATGGAATATTTCATTTATTTAATCTGTACAATAAACAAGGGACTCTTTTTTGAATACTTCAGGAAGTATACAGAAATAGTCTGCCACATAACACCCCATAAAACGGTGAATTGTTCACTTCACAAGCATATTTCCCAAAATGTTGAACTATTCCTCGACAGCTAGATTCACATTTAGGTCTAGTTGGAGTAGTCTGCTCATAGCCTAGTTAAGGGCTACCCTACTTTCAGCCCCAATAGCCCAGTTATGAAAACACCCAGAAGAGTCTCTCCGTGTGAACAGAGTCCAAATAAGTAATGGCAACTCTGAGCTAACGCTGGAACTACACTCGCCCTAAAATAAAGAGGGAATAGTGAGCAGAGTTTTCATAGGGAGCCAGAACTGGGATGGGATATATTACATGAATATTTCAGGCATCTATCTGACAAGCTTGTCCTCAGTGATCTTTCTCAAGGACACCTTGGCAGGACACATGGCTGTTAATGAGCACTGACTGCTGTTGTAGGGATGAAACTTGTGAGTGAGAAGTTATGAGACGCTACTGCATAATAAGAATGTTGTTTCAGTCTGACCTCAGTTATTCCTCCACAACTAAAAACCATATCATAGTTTGGCAAAATCCCCCCAAAGAATCTTTAAAAAATTATTTTACAAGGCCTTGTTGTGTATCTGTGAGAGTCACTGTCAAGTTTAGTGACTCAACTATACTTAACACTATTGATGGTATGACAAAAATGTCAGACTTTTGCCATTATATGTGAGAAATATCCTGCTGAATGTGTGATAGTATCATCAGCTCTCCTTTAATTACAGCATGTCTCGCTGTTTTCAAGGTCTGGTTGGCGAACATTAGCCAAGACCGTTGATGTGCTCCAGGCTGGAACGAAACATGGGTTCTTTCCAGTTTACTTCCCAATGTCAAACAAATGCCTCTTAACTGTCAAATGCAGGGGAGCAGTGACTAAATACATTCCCCAGAGCAATAGCATCGAGGAACTCCTTGCTATAAAAGGGAAAAAAGGACTGAGGGGAGACTCGGGTCAGAGGCTGCAAGTCATCATTAGTGTTATTATCTGGAACCTGTTGGATGTGCTGCAAGCTGGCACATTGCCAGTTTCAGTCGATGGTAATTGCTATCATTATGGATAGACTGTTTGCTCAAGGTATAAACTGTGGTGTGCTGATGTGAAATGGAAACGATCAACTGATAGGAACACCAAGCAAGATAAAATAAATATGAGGGCTTGTTTTAGGAGTTTTAAATCATCACATAGTTTCCCTTCTTTTGTATGTCTTATTAACCTCCTGCTGCGTCATTATAATCCTTCACTTCTTTCCTCTTGTTTTCTGACTCACCACCCCATCTTTGCTCCATCTCTTCTAGATGCTCCTGCTCCCCCGTTTATGTAGGTCATAGAGAGATGATAGAGAAGCTCCAGGGTGGTGGAGGTTTCTGGCAGGGCGGCGGCGGCGATGGCAGTGGCGTTAGTGGTGGAAGGGGAGAGCACTGGGAGCATCGGTTCCGGAGCCATGAGGCATTGTACCTGCTCATCCAAAATGGATGAGGGCCAGCAATAATGGATGAGGCTGGTGAGTAACCTGAGGATGCGGTGGGACATGGAGACTTGCTTCAGACTCAGCCTCCTTTTCCTCCTCCTTGTTCTCAGAAAACACGGAACATGATGCTCACCCGGACACGGACACATTGAAAACAAACATGGCGGCAATCAAACAAATCCATAATGTCTAGGGATACATTTAAGAGGGAACACTGTAATGAAGACAGTGGAGGCCCATGTTCTATGTTTTCTAAATGGACTACATTTTTAATCCAAAATGAAGTGGAGCTACTTTCTTTATTAATTCAAGATCTGATGTTTATGTATTTATTACTTGTGCACAAAAAATTGGGCACTATAAATTTTAAAGTGGCTATAAGCTAGGGCTGTCCTCGACTAAAGAAGTTGTGAGTCGACCATCAATTAGTTGATTTAATCGACATATCTGTAAACTGAGTTTCTCCACAAAGAATCATGCAAAAGCACCACTTTAAAGAGATGTGCTCATACGTTTCCTGGAAATAAGTCATTCAGCATGAATAAGACCAAAAGACCAAAGCGACCAATTGTCACCTAATCGACTAAAAGAGGTCAGCCCTGCTGTAATTGATATTTTTATAATAATGTATCAATTAACAATTTGAAAGGAGTCGCTTGTTGGATGAATTTAAGGAGGATTATCACCGAAATCTGCAGCCCCCTCGGCTTTACGGAGCTTTATAGTAAGTTTCAGTTCATTGTTTAGCTGACGCACCCGCTGCTGTTTTAGTTTACTCTCACTGCTCCCCTGCCATCGCAACAATCAGCTGTTTTCAGCAAAGAAGCTCTAAAAACCCACTGTAAACGACCTGCTCAGCAGCACCTAACAGCAGATAGACACAGTTAGCAATTAGCTGGTGAACACAGTGGAGCATTTAGCAGCTGAAGAGAAGGGTTTGTCCCTCGGGAGTTGGTAGAGACCAAAAACAGAGCTAAAACAGAGTGAATACATTCACCAGATGGCCAGAAACACGACTCTAAATGAAAGCCGATGTTGCTCTGTAACTCCTGGAACAGTTTTCTAATAAGTCCACCACGTTAACATAAAAGATGACCATATGTCTTGTAAAAGAGGTTTTAATCTCAATGTGACTTCCTAGTTAAATAAAGCTTATATATGTCAAAGTTGTGTTCACAGCTTGTTTATGCAAAGTTGCCCAAAAAAAAAAACAGTTATTGCAAATTTAAATCTCATTGTTCAGCTACATATTGCAAAAGCCTCTGATACTCAGTCCATGAGTATTAAGTTGAATTAAAAGGACGCTCATAAATACTTCAGCTTAAATATTTTAACAGAGAGTCTACATGGTCGGTAAGAAGTGGTCATTTACAGCATCATGAACATTGTGGTATCCAGTATTTTTGGAGCTTTACTCATCCTTGGGATTAAAAGTAAGAATAAAGTAAGTCTGCTGCTTATTATTTGACTATTATTTTTTCAATCTGTCTCTTGTCGGTCCCCAGACTTGTAAATGCAGAACTAGATCTTTTAAGGCAGCCTTCAATTTAGCCAACTTACTGTTCATAACTTAAATTAGGTGGGATGAATCAGCCTGCGTTCCTACAGCTAAGTATTAACTGTCCACGATGAGATCTTTGAGTCAGCTGGCGCCTACAAAGGCAGCACTGTACCCAAACAGCTGCCACTGCCCACACCAGCCCCATAGTTCACTGCAGTCATTTGAAATTCAATACCCCAGGGCCCATCCCACCTTACAGTAGCAATCAATGACCAGCACTTTTGACAGGCGACACTGCTGTCTGCTGAGTAGAGTGTGACAGATGGGAAACAGGGATGGCTCTGTGTGTAGGAGGGACAGTGGGTGGGGGGACTAGTGAACTAGTCAGGCTCGTCCTCAGTCACACTGACAATAGCCTGCTTAGTCACACACCTGATGGACTGCGATAAAGAGTGTGTTTGTGTGTATGAGAGGGCGACTGACTCATGACTGCACCAAGGGTGGGACCCTGAAAAGACAGATTGTACTGCCCTCTGCACTCTTCCCTGTTCTCCTCGTGATGCTGGTCCCCTTCCCCAACTCCAAAAACGATGCGCTCCATTTATTTAAGTGGCTGCCGATTGATTTCTGCAGGTGCACATTACTGGAGGTAATGTCATTGGTGAGTGGGCCGAGAGCTAATGAACCTTTAGGTGTGAAAGTAAAAAGGATTTCCAACATACTCTGTGTGATTACATAGCAAAGCTTTTGGCTGTGGGTGTGTAGGCACAAATATGCCAGAAAATTGATCATGCACTGGCAGCACAAAACCATGAAAGCATGAATCGTGAGTCAGGCGGAGAGAAATAGGTGTTGGTACAGAATGAGTGTGACTATCAGGGAAAATGAGAAAGAGAGAGGGAAAACAAGCGGATACATCCACGGCTCGGTAGATAAAAAGCAAACTGTAACAATAGGACAGTCATTCAC
This sequence comes from Bovichtus diacanthus, assembly GCA_943590825.1. NCBI lineage: Eukaryota > Metazoa > Chordata > Actinopteri > Perciformes > Bovichtidae > Bovichtus > Bovichtus diacanthus. The sequence goes on from CALSBV010010187.1 coordinate 1,644,095, forward strand.
AAAAAGCCTGTGATGTTCAGCAGAGAAAGCTGTGGAGGAGGGCTGACATCTTACTCTTGTAACTGAAAGATTCACAGCCTTAACGTTTTGTTCACCAACATAAAAACCAAATGTTTCATGTTCCATATCTATCATCTCGTATATGAGAATGTTTCAAATGTGGATAGACATACTGTGTATGTGTTATGTATCGACCCGGGAGACATATTCCCATCCCAGGATTTGCATGTAACCTAGGTGTCAATGTGCTTCAGGTTTCATGACCTGAAGTCAGATACATTGTTCTACATTGTTGGCCCAAACTTGATTGCTGATTAGTTCATCAGCAAACATACAATTTATATCTACCATGAAGGCACCAGAACTGTCCGCATATATTATTAGGTGCACTTGAATACAGCTACTGTTGATTCTAATTAATGGGTTGAAATCTTGACAAAAACGCAGAGTAGCTGGTAGAGTTGGCAGCTTAAGCATTAATATCTAACACAGCCAGAGAAATGTCTGATTCCTAACTCCCACAGCTCTACTTTTATATACACTTGCAATCAAAACAGAAATTATAACCAGTAACCAAAGTTTATAACGATCCTCAGACTGCAGCAGATAAACCTCTGTGTTTATGACTATTATAAAGTGTTCCTTGCTTTTCCGCTCTGCATGAGTGTTTAAAGGCCATATGTGGGTCTCTGTATGTATGGGATGCTCTTAAAGTCAAGGAAAGGTCAACAAACAGTATAAATATGAAACAGCACTTGCAGCAACACCAGACTTAGAGTCCAACAGTATCTAAAGCCGACTCTATGTTTGTGTATGCATACATACATTAACTACGTATTCTTCCCTGCACAAACAACAAAAAAGACTTGTTCAATTTCTGTTGCGACACTGACAATGCAAGGCCATGAAATCACACTTCCATTTGACACACTCAGATTGCACATTCAGTGTCAGGGAAATGATTTCTGTAAATCCATTTCTTGAATGTCTCGAATGACACATCGTGTGGCTGCACCCCAATGGACCTCTTGTGATGCACTTCATTAGTACTCTTTAACTGAATCACACGTTCGCAAGATAACACTAGTGCATTGAACCGGAATGCAGATAACCAATTGCATTGAATACACCATCTATTCACGTGATTTGTCATTTTGAACGCTTATTCGAATTTTTGCTGAAGGGGAATCTACCTTTTAGACATTGCTGGCCCTGACTCAGACTTCTTTAATTGATTTTGAATTTCATTAGTCATTCTGTAGAGGGAGCGTTACATCCCAGATTAATATTTGCACATATTTGTATTAACATCTATGGAGTAGTTTTGTGGTTGCATTCGGAAGCTAGTCTGGTAGCTCACCTGGTAGAGTAGCCAGTTTGACTGCAGATACATTAAAACAAGCAAGTAAAGCTAATAAAAATCTAAATCGTCGTCAGAAGTCAATGGGCTCCACGTTCGCCCAATGCGTCCCACCTCTTTTGCTCTACACACGGGCTGTTTACCTACGAGCAACAAAAGCTCGCTCAAACGTGATTGGTCAATACTACTTGGACTACAAATGGAAACTAGAACACTTCTGATACCAAAATCTTGTCCCGCATATCTGTTTACAGAGATTATTGAAAACTCAAATATATTTAATCTACTGTCATATATGGCAAAAAGAGGGAGGAAATACTCACATTCGAGGGTCTGAAACCAGTCTGTGCACATGTATGTGAGTGTGTGTTGACAGCAGAGCATCTGATTTGATGTATACTTTACGACTGCTACTACCAATATTGTTTCCTTTTCAAAACCCTCTACAGCAAAGAGTGGATCTTTAATACTGTATACTGTGTGCAGTATGAGAACCAGTAACGTGTTCGAAAATTCCCATTTGCTGTTCTAAATGAACGTATTTAAGACAAACTATTCCACTGGGGGCATAGCCCTTTTCTGCAACATATCAAATTATTTGGTAGAAGAGATATTTGACATCTTCAGTATGATTAAACAGGAAGATGAAAAATTCTCCCATCAATCGGATTGGAAGTGACACTGGCAAGGTCCCTCTGATTGGATGTTTAACTACTGACAGTGATTGATGAGTCATCACGGGCAGAATAAGCCACCTGTGACGGCGGCGTCACCTTTGGGTCGATTCCTCCTTAGATTAAACACCAGCTGAATTGTGGGTAGGCAAGGATGGGACATCATGGTGGGAATATTTTGTTTAAAATCGAAATCTTTATTTAAATGTATTCATGGGAAACGACAGCAGCCCTCGTGTTGGAAATGAGCTTACTTTGTTATGCAGCCCCTGCAGATACCCACTCAGTCGAACACGTGCACTGAAATACACAGACACACTGCTGCTTACCCCGACAGGTCATTTCATTTCACTGGTAAGAGACAGCTTTACATCCTTGAGCTTAAAGCTCCCCGCACAGCCACCTCCCCCTACACACATGGATTTGACACAATAGCAATAGAGTACTAGAGTATAAATACGAGTATGACTTTATGGTTCATGTTTGCTCAATGGTGGCATCAGCATGAATCATTTGTTACAATTAAATTCTTGCTCTGCTCGACGTTGATAAGCGCTGCTGGAGCAGATTTTTGATATTTGATCAATATAAGGGGCTTTAAGTGCTCATCTGTGTGTGCTGATATTCCAGAATGATAATGATTATCAGAACAACAATTAATTCATTATTCTGTGTGAAATATTTGATCTGTTCTTTGCAATCTTTCACGTTCACCGACACAGACTGAAAGTTTTGAGAAATGAGCGAAACAGATTGCCTGTGAATTCTAGCTCACAAGTTTTCAAAAAGACACAACACAAACACAATTACACCCTCATACATGAAACACTGCAGCTTGTGATCTGGTCATATTAGACACATCAGAAGAAACGTTTTTATTGTCACCAAATCCTCCGGTTAATTTTCAATATCTAATGTCCCGATGTGCTGTGGCTGCATCTGGTAATCCACAGTGATGTGATTGGTGAATATCTCAATATAGTGACCTATTTTCTAGTAAGTTAACACGGCTGGCATGCCAGCATGGCTTAACTGATCATGTAAACCCGTAACTAGATGAGTCTCTTGTGTTGCAATAATGTAATATGTGCCGCTGTTTTGGTGCACATGAGTATTTATACTCAGAAGCAGCACAAATGTGTGTATGATAGCTACTCGTGTGTGTGTCAATGTGTGTGTGTATCTGTGTGTGTGTGTGTATGCGCGCGCATTTGTCTCAGTGTGTTTGTTTCCATGTGGTGACGTGTACGGCAAAGGCACAGCTTAAGGCTTCAAGGAGGAGATGTTAGCTTGTCCTTTTATTGTATGCGGCGTCGCCACGGCAACACAACAGGAAGCAGTGCGTCTGTAGAGAGGATGTGACCCCTGCAATAGAATCAAAGGTAGCATCACTCTACTTCTACAACTTCACAACTCTCTTAGTGTAGCGGACGAACACACACACACAATGTCTAAATTGAGGCGCACATGTTTGTATATATCAGAATGCAGGTTTTTTGACAGACGCAGGACAACCCTGGAAAGCAACAGGAGTGTGTGTTGTGTCCTCACTGGGACACGAACGTAACAGGATAGGGGAAGGGGTTGTGCCTACCCTTGAGCACAAAACACTTTATAAATAACTAAGAGACACATGCCCACGGCTCATTAACATTATCATTCCAACACACATGCTGGTACATACAGACACACATACAGAGACACAGACACACACACACAGACACACACACAAGAGACACAGACACACAAACACACACACACAGACACAGAGAGACACACACACACACACACACACACACACACACACACACAGAGACACACAGACACAGAGAGACACACACACACACACACATACAGACACACACACACACAAACACGACATTCAAGATATTAATAACTGTCAACATGTGTGATAAGAAGGAGCCGCTACAGAAAGCAAAACTCGGAGTATGTTTGCGCAGTATGTGTGGCAACAAGTTCCACACTAACAACCCACTCTCCACAGATATACAAAACATTAAAGAAAGACATTAAAGCAAAGATGTGGTGCCAACTTTATGGTTTAGATGTAGGCCTACTTTGAGGTAAGTGTGATATAAATGTTGGATCAAAGCACAAAATTGATACTTTTGGTTCGTTTTCTATTTAGACTGGCTGGGTTTCGCAATCCACAAATTAAAGTGGACCAAAAAAAATAGATAATTTGCTGAGCTGCATGTACAAAGGAGCAGTGGCAGAAATGTGTTTGCAGAAGTCTTTCTTATTGGTCAGAAATTTGGCAGTGGAAAATGTAAACAGGGTAATCAACAAAGCGCAAGGAAAACACTAACCGAGCAGCATGGAGCAGAATGTCCTGCAGATACGCAAGGTGATACTGGCAGCATTATCGGACTTCTGCAGAAGACCAAGTCGGTTCTCTTCCTCTCATGTTGTTTACTTGTCTCCATCTCAACAAACGCCTGAGCAGGCAGCCCAATCCACTGTATTTTGGTTCACTTCCAGAAATTTGGGAGAGATTAAGTTCTCACTGCAATCGTACCGCACTATGGTCCACTTGGAAACGGTCAGCGACTGCTTGCGAGAGGTGGTCTCGGGCCGCTCCGAGTGAAGCCTTAGTTGTTTTGGTCCGCACCAGAGTACAACTGCCCAAATGAACTGCACCAGAGGTTGAGCGGGACCAGAGTTCTATTAAAAACGGACTAAATGTTGGCTAGTGACAGTCTACAGCCACGCCCGTGGCTCTGTGAGGCTGTACTTTCAGTCAGCATGTTCCCAATGACCATGCTAACACCGACATTGTCATCCATCGAGCTACACTGCTAAAGTAGCTTATGAAACATCTGTCGGCTCATTAATTTTTTAATTTATCCTCCATACCAGCAATATCCATAACACATTCCACATGAGTCAATGATTCTGTAAAACAGCATCATGTTTCCTTAAGAGCAGTCTGTAAAATAACTTTTAAGGTCACACCGCTCCTTCATGACTCTAAATCAGCTGATACTCAAAACTAAACTACTTGAATGAGACTTTCTGTAGACAGAGATGCAAAAGGAGAGCATTTATTTAATGTACTTATATATATATAAACATTACTGTTCATTAAAAACTATCAGCACAAGTGACAGATGCCTTTTTCTGAACAATAACCATCCATTTAGCTGCGGTGTAAAAGGGACGCTGCATCTTCCACACTTCATACAAAAATGAGGCCAAGGCCACTATCACTGGGGGGGGTGAGAAAATGAGTGGCGAGTGAGAAAGAGAGTGAGAGAAGTGTCTTGGTTAGTGCAACTCAGCTACTGTGACTGAAAGAATGTCAATTAGGAGAAAAAGGGATGTAGGAATGTGAAATCGCAGGGATGAGGGCTGGGATGGGGTATAATCAGAAATGAATGCCCCTGCGATCAGCAAATAACCACAAGTTTTGGTTTGGATTCTGAATTGAGTGAATCGAATGCGACTTGATCACGACAAGCACCGATGTGTGTCACCACTGTGGTGAAATGAGAACTGGCAAGGACAGGTTGCAGCTGGGGGATGGGCGGTGAGTGAGGGAGAGACCAATGGAAGACAGTGCGGAGGTGCAGGTGCACCATGGGTAACAATGCGGATGACAGAAAATAGACAAGTATCTTCCACTTCAACTGATGTCTTTTCTCAGGTTGACAGACTGAGAAAAAGACGTCCAAAGACGTGAAAGAAACAATCTTTATTTAATAAAAAAAAAAAGGTTTTACCCGACTTGTAAAATGAACGAGTAGGATGATGCTGTCTGAGTGTGTGTGTGTGTGTGTGTGTATTTTACTCATCGACTGAACACAATTTTCAGCTACGACAGACTTTAAGTGACATCAATAGCGCAAATAAACGCAAAAATGACAGGCCAAGCTGACATATTCAAATTGTCCAAAACCAAAAAGAACCAAGAAGATAACCAGCAAATATTCACATTTCAGAAGCTGTAACCAATGCATTTGTGGCCTCAAATATTACTTTAATTAGAAGAATTAATCAAAAATTGTTGCTGCAAAATCTGCTATGAAAAGAATGCAAACTTAATATATATATATATATATATATATATATGCTTTGTCTTTGAATGCAATTTACATTTTTATAAATTTCATTCAATCATTTATAAAATATAGTATCCCCACACATTAATGAATGATTCTTCCAGTATTCCTATATAGAAATATATAATGTGATATATTACATATGACCAATTATTTGAATAATGAAAAGCTGGTCACGTGTCCTCTCTACAGATGTATGCAAGGCTACAATAATAAATTATGTTTTTTGAAAAAGTGTTTTAGAATCGAAGCAAATGTACAAACCTCAAATATACTATATATTTTTTGAGCCTCAGTGTGAGGATTTGCTTGAATGAATGAAGACATTTCTATGTTTTAATGTCTGCGTGAGTGCATATAAAGACTTTTCATGGCAACTTCTACCTGTAGATATGAAGTACTACTTTAAACATGCCTTTATATAGAGTAGTGAGAGTCATCTACATCATGTCAGGTACAGCACACTGCTGGTAGTGCAGCAAGAATCCAGGCTGCAGCCCACTGTCCACATTCTTTTTGGGAATATTAAAATTTTCAGACTTTTTTCCGTCCGTAAAGAATGCAGATTGTCAGCCAGCATGATTATGTGTGTGTTTGAGTGTGTGTACAGTAGGTCTGTAGGGGTCTGTCCTGAACTGACCCAGGTCCAGTGATAACATCATTACGCTGCAGAGCTACTACCTCCACCAGCCAGCCTGCCGTTTCCAAGGCAATGAACAGGACCGCTCACTTTCCACCTCAAACGCATTACAAGATGTGTGTGCGTGTGTGTGTGTGCTGTGTGTCGTCTTGGCCATTGCACATTTACATACAGTACATGAGAGAGGTAGTATATGTCTGTCTGGTGGGTTGTTCAGGTTAAACAACGGTGTGCATCTGTGTAAGGCTGAGTAATGGAGGGCTAAAAAGAAATCTGCATCATCAGAAGCTGATAGACTCACAGTGCCTCAGGGCAGAAGAAGAAAATAAAAACCCACACACAAATACAATCTTATTGTAGCTGCTGAAATACACAGTACAGATTATATGAAATACATTTCTGTGACGGCCCCCTTCCTCGCTCTGTGCGTGCCTGTCAGCTGCTGATACAGGAATTCAGAGGACATTTTACAAGCCGCTGTGCTGACACCGGGAATTTTCCACATTTTTAACCAGGTCTCAAATTAGTGAGAAGCCAACCATAAGTACATTTGTGTGTGTGTGTTTGTGTGCATGTGTGTGTGTGTGTGTGTGGGGGGGGGGGCTGGTAGCTCCTGCGAGGTCTCCAGGTAATGAGAACCAGGCCAACTCGGCTCGGATAATGACTGCCGAGATATTGTGTTCCTATTATACACTTGCCTTAGAATCTTTATGATGGATTTAATTGGATAAAACAAGCAGGAGGAATGTGTGCTTCTAAGTGTGTGTGCTTATGTGTGTGTGTGTGTGGGTATGTGTGTGCGTGTGTGCTTGCAGGCCCCTCTTAAAGCTGTTTGGGTGGTTATTGATCAGTAATTAACTGAGGCTAAATTGCTTGAAATGGCCTCTGCAGACCTGTGAGATGCGCTTATGTGTAGTTGGGGGGGAAAAGCAAATATGATACAAATGAAATGCTTGCAAATATATAGAACATCTAATAAACAAGTAAGTTAATCGAGTTAAATAGAAGGTAATGCGGTTTTGTGACTGCTGAATCATAGAAATGAGATTATGCAAATATGAAAGTGAATCAGAATAGAAATAACAGTCACAGGGCTGTGGGTGTGTGTGAAGGATACAAAAAATAAGCATGAGAACTTCTGTGTACATACAGTGTTTGTTTATCTGTATTAGACCTGCAATTATCAGTTGAAAATGAACTCATGAATAATAGTCATTACACTTTGGCATGTTTAAAATCTTCAAACGGGAAACCATTTTCAAACTTTTTGTCACACATTGCTTTTAAAGAAAAATGCCATCTAATAAACTCACTGTCAAATACGCCTCCACGAAAAAATAAGACTGGAGGAAGGCGGGAGAACGAGGGAAGAGATGGAAATAACAAAAGATGAGACAGAGGTTGTTCATTTGTCTCTCAGTGACAACAACGGCTGCACATGATACAGGTCGGCTTTCATTGAGCAATGGAAACATGATGTAAGGGGCGAAAGCCAAGCAGTGTGTGTGTGTGTGTGTGTGTGTGGCAACAGGGCACACAAAGACATTTAAGTGTGAGAGAATCTAAATCGAACAAGGATAGATGACAATGAATGGAACAGACAGACAGATAGTGGGATTAACTAGCACAAAGAGTGAAAACGTATGTCTGAGAGTTCCAACTAAATTGAATCTGGCATGTTCCCAGACTGTAGTCACACACAGTGCTACAATCAAACTCTGCTACTTCAGGTCTGTTCGTTTAGGGTGCTAATTAAGATATATATATATTTTTTTATCTAACTGATGGCATTAAATCGCTCAAAATTCAGTAAAGGGTTAAACAGTTAATTATTAACGTCCCTATTTTGTTTAATGGCGTTTACACCAGATGAAGGAGCTCAGGAGTCATGGTGGGTTCAGATAAGAACTGTGAAGTACATATAAATACACATAAACATAATGTGTTGAATGCACAAGACAGAGCGGCTACAAAGCAGCATGACACATAGACAAGACAAACAGGTGCAGGCTGACTGTATGTTGGTTATGTAGGCTCAAGGGGAGTCATGGGACAGGTGCCTGAGCAACAGTTGCTTTGTAAGAGCCCACATGCCAGGACTATATTATTAATATCCCATATTTCAGAATATTTCTTATAAAAAAGGGTAAACATTGAATAGTCGCATCCATGCAAGCCTGGAAAGACCCCTGTACACTGTGCCCTTAAAAATAATGTTGACCGAAGGCTAAAAAATATGAAAGAATAATGACATTTCTTCACTGTGAACATTGGCACACAAACGGCAATTTCAAACCTGTTGTTGCCGTAGCTACTTCAGCTACCCTTGATGGCAAACATTATTCACTCATATGTCCTTGGAGTTAAAGCTCTTCTCTTTTTTTAAATGCGTATGTCTATAGACACACAATGGTCTTTTACAGCTATCACAATAAACTGTTGATGTGTTCATTATTTTCCATCTATTTTATACGGAACTATTTTATCGCTCTCAAGAGTTATATTTTAGACTGAACGCATTGTCGATACAAACAATATACTCCACGTGTATTTAAATGTGTGTCTGCGTCATCGCACGGTAGGTACATGTTCATCTGTACACCAGCTCTGTCTGTGTGTACATCCTCTCTCTATCCGCTGCAAATGACAAAGTGATGATTGGTCAGCAAACGAGTAGACAGCAGGTAGGAAAAAGAGTTGGGCAACAGCCAGGTATGCTGGGATTGATGAGTCCCTGGGCAAGCAGATGTCCTTCCAGAGCATCTGTGTCAAAGAGTATACTGCTTAGTGAGGAAAAATGTGAGAAAGAAAGTGAGAAAAGGAGTCAGGAAGTGATAAAAAAAAAAGAATCCACATGGGAGTAAGTGATGACAATGTGTTTCACATTGAAAGTATAAGTTTACTTCTGTTGAACGGCAGGAGGAATGAGGCCTTTGGTTGTTCATCCCATTTTGTGTAAAAATATGTGTTATACTTTAAATAATAGTTCAACATTTTGGGAAATACGCTTATACGTACAATAAATATGAAGCTACAGCAGCAGCTGGTTCGCTGGTGTTTCTGTTTCTCTGTTAGCTAAAGATAGTTCTGCACATATGTTCCACATAAAACTACAATCTGCTGTCTTTACACTTCAATTTCTGTACAGAGTAGACAAATAAGATTAAATAATAATTAGTGAGCCTTTGAGGTGCTGGTAGGCAGATTTTGTTAGCCGTTTCTAGTTTGTTGCTAAGCTAATCGGCTGCTGCAGCTTCATACATTTCCAGAAATCTTCACATTTAAAAGCTGGAACCAACAAATGTTCAGTGGCTTTTGCTTGAAATATTACAATCAACAATTAATTGATTTTGATTGAATTGAAGGATTGTCTATTAATCTTCTGTCAAATGACTAACCAATGAATCCTTTCAGTACGAAACCACAAACACATATCCTGTTTTCAGTCCTGGCACCTCTACACACTGTACCTGCTCTGCTGTCTTTCGTTCGGTAGGTAACAAAATGCTCTCTTGCGCTGATACTAATAAAAGTCTCCTGTGTCAGAATTTAGGAATTACGTTTTTTTTGCCGTTTGCTGTGTGGGAAACTTCGCACAGATTTAGTTTGCAAACTTAAGGCTCAGCAATTTCGGCATGGACAAGGTTTATATAAGTAAAGAAAAGTGGATGAGGAAAAACTGCAGAGGATTTTAGATTTCAGATTCAATTTGGATGGCAGATCTGTGAAGATACAGCCCAAGGCAATGTCCTGTGGGCCTCCCACACAGCCAGAAGCCAACTAGCTGTGTAGGAGTGAGACAGACTGATTGAAATTTGCCTCAAAGCGCCGCTCTGCCCTCGCTGACATGCAGAGGGTAGACTTCGTCCGATTACTTTGTGAGGTGAAAAGCGCTCACTTTCATTGGACTGTGATGTACTGTTGGTTGATGTGTCTGTGGGAGTGTATGTTTCTGTCTGTAGCAAGGAAAGTGAGAGACACACAGAAAGAGAGAGAGAAGAGTGAGGATACCACTAATGGTAAGAACAGGTAAAAGCAGTGTTTTGTTTTTTTTAAAGACTTTTGCAGGGTACTCTGTCATTTCAGAAAGGACATTTCTCAACTAGTACTAGTTTTGCAGGCTGCCTACTCTAACCTAGAGAAAGAAAAAAAAAACTAAGCTGCTTTTGGCTGCCAGATTGACAAGCCAGTGATTCACCCTTACTCATGGGGAGGATGTGGCAACCGTAATATGACAGGAAATAGTTTCACACAGAATTGCAATTTTGCAATGGAAGATCTTCCGTTGTTGAAGCCTTAACTTTCTCTAGAATAAGACAAAAAACGCTCCTTTCACAACCACAAAGGCTTGGAATACACTAACTCTTGGGACCTTGCACTCCCGAAACAGTTAGAGAGTGTGAAATAGAAGTTCCTGGGACCCTGGGAACCTCATTAACTGTGTTTATTATCATCCAGAGGTAGTTTACCTGATCTCATAGTGACTGGATGAAAAGCACATTTTCTATGCAGTGTTCAGTCAGTTCCTCCTTCTTGCCAACAGGGAATTATCTAATTTCATCCTTCCAGTTTATTTATTTTCCCTCAAATACAGAACATAAACACCTTTTATTGGGTCTAGGGAGTTCATAGAGGGCTCCTAATAAAAGTATGGTTTAGATTAGAGCGCTGTGTGTGAATGTGAGCGAGAGGGGGAGATGGTGCAGACAGGGGTGGCACAGCTGATTCTATCACAGGATCTACTTCCTCTCCACAGGCTTTCTGATTCCTGTTGTGTTGCCATGGTGCTGCATACAAAAGAGGACAAGCTACTCTTCTCCAGGAAGCCATAAATAATTGATTGGCAAGTGGCTTAATCAGCCCTGAGGCTGCCTAGCAATTCCGCAGCTAATTCCACAGCTGGCTATAAATAACTCATTACGCTAATTATGGTATGTGAGCACACAGCTAGCCTGCGAGCGCAAACACAGTCAAGCATGACTACTGTGGGTTCAAACACGGTGTCCGTATGGCAATGTTCAAGTTATAAACTTCTAGCAGCAGCTTGCAGAACGCACTGCTGCTAAGATGAAGGAGTGAGAGGAGCCTGGAAACTTTTTGAAACTAAATGTCTGCCTTCCTCGCGGTCTTGGACGAAGAAATCCTGGCAGAGTATGTTTAATAAAGATTAACTGCTCGCATCCCCTTATGCTTGACAAGGACAGTGAATGTGATTCTTCATGACACCAACCTATCAGAACTCTCTAACCATGACAGGCATCTCCTGCTGCGACTTTGACACATCTCAATACCACTCTCATTTTGATGGAGCCTGTCTTCCAGATGGCCGGCGGTGACAAGAGGATTCAGATGATAGTAAAGTAGAAGGAGAAGCACTTAAGAGACCTGGGAGAGGTCTTTCTCCTGTGGGCAAAGCAATAATGACCTTACTGTCTCTGTCTATTTCAATAGCACTCCAGTTTCCATCTATTTTAATCACATCCAGACTTCCTGCTAATGACAGGAAGTGCTGATAATGCACAGGAAAGAGTCACAACGCACCGTGAAGGCTGTATTTTGGAAAACACTCCCACCTTCAGATGTTTATTGCCTACTGAAGACGTGAGGAGAGGTGGAACACAAAACACGCTGACGTCAACCCCTACGTTTGACGGACAGTTAAGAATGGTAAGCGATCGAATCAAAAGGGAGCACACATACAAACAAACACACAACCTTTTAGTACAGTTAGTTCCTAGGGGCAAAGATAACCCTCTTCGTGAGAGACTGAGCATTTGAGGACCCTCTATAACAATCCGCTACCACTAAAGCGGTCTTCTTCCACAGAATTACAATTTCGCCTACTCTACACCATTCATGCCTCTCTCGTCCTGTTTCATGTTTAAACACTCAAAGTTCCAGACAGAGACAATTTAAGAATCTTGAGGCAAAATCTCTTAACTCTCCACGAGTGTCCCAGGAACACAGTGTACTGTGCTGTTTAATGGTTTCATAGGACAGGTTAGGGCTTTGCATTTGCCCATGAAACAGCAAAGGATTCACTGCGGACGGAGAGTAGATTACATCAGAGTGGAGACCCAGCTACTGACTGAGCTAACAGCTTATTTAGTTAGTGCATTAGCAGTGAGGCTTTAGGCTAATGTTAGCTGGTCTTTCTCTTGATCTGCTGGTCGGTCCATCACTTTAGTCCGCATTGAAATATGTCAACAACTATTGGATTGAACCATGACATTTTCTACAGATATTCATCCAGTGGACGAATCCTAATAAACTTGGTGATCCCCTGTTTATTCTTCTAATACCACCATGAGGTTGTCATTTTTGGTTTTGGTGATTGTGTGACATTTTTCCTCAAGCGCCATCATCGGGCCAACGTTTTTACTTATTCAGTAATATAGCCTGGCATTGACTGGATTTACTTGCACTAAATTTGGCACACACATTCATGGTTCTAAAACGATGAAATACAATCCAGGAAGTCAAGTTTGACCAACTGATCCATGAATTTGAAGTTATCTACCAGGATGTGAGTTTGCATGGATGCCTGATGATGTTGCAAAATTTGAGCCAGATTCAAGTTTTTTTCCAGACAACCCTGTGTTGGCATCCCTGCTGCCCTGCCTGCCTGGCCTCATTCAAATTAATTCCTGTGCCAGTGGAAACCCTGGTTGTTACCAAAATGAAATGTGTACATTTATCTTTTTTTTAGGACAACTCACACTCATCTTGTTAGCTTCAGCGCTACAATATTAGATTAGTCTTGTAAACTGAAGTATTAGACAAACGGAAATATTGGAAAAGTCCAATAACCTAAGCAATGGTTTATCCTCTGGAGACCACAAAAGTCGGTACCAAATTTTGTTGCAATCCGTGGAGATATTTGATATCTGACCAAACCTTTGCCGTCCCCTGAGCTCTGCTGCTATTGTGGCTAGAAACATAACAGTTTTCTTCTGACACATGCAATTGATCTGTCACAACACAATGGCTCTGTTCATATAATTTTATGCAAAGATGAAGAAAATAAGCGGGAGCTTGTTGGTGGCCTCAATATTCTCTGAGACATCCATCAAAAGGCCTAGTTGAAATGATCAAGCTCTTCTCCCACCTTTTTGTCAGCTTTTATAAATGACCCTCAGGTGTATTGGAATGGGATGAATAAATCAGGTTGACACATAATGCAACAGAAGATTTATACACGTGTTCTATTAATAGACCCTTGCGCCGAATGTGTGGTGCGTACAAATAATTATGCAATCATGCTCGATGACCTCATTTCATGACGACCCCGAGGGTAAACATGCCCTCACGCAACTTGTGAATAAACATTCATTTTCATAGCCTCATTGTACTGTATGGGTTAACCACTGGGGATGCTTTTATGTACATGACCGCATCTTAACACTCATCGCAGAAACTGGGAAGCCTTATGCTCTTCAGACCATAAAAGTCATTTTGTTAAGAGTTGATCTTTATCAAAAGGACTACAGAGGAGCTCGGGGTTAAGGGAGCTGTAGGGGGAAGGTCAAAAATAACCAGCAAAGAAGGGAGGGTGACATGGGTAGAGTTATTTCCTTTTCCTGAAGTCATTGCCAAATATGGTTGTGGAGCTAGGAATCTTTATTTTCCTCTGCTCTTTGCAGAGATTGTGCCATCAGTCATTTGGTTAGAGGTGCATTAGAAACATACTGTATTTCCAGTTCAAGAGAGAGTTATTTCCGCCCTGGGCAGATTGCTGCCAGAGAGTGGGGTCCAAATAGCCCATCCTGCACTGTGGCTCGCGACATGAGGCTGACCACGTCTCCATCTGGCATTACTGCTTCCTACCCAGGATGCACAGCAGTACAGAAGAAGAGGAGGGCTCAGAGAATAGTGTCAGTAGGAGATGATGGGTGGAGGCAATATTTTCTGGTGTTTGGTAGTGAAGAGGATGTACATCAAAACAGGGGCTAGAAAATGCAAACACAGCGTACACACACGTGAGCTAACCCTCCTGATCCCTCCCTAGTGACAGTTGTGTTGCTTCAGGACTCACGACAGGCTGTGTGTGCGTGTGCGTGTGTGACGTAACATAAGCCCTCGCTATGCCCAGATTCTGCACAGCTGGGTTTCTCAGTATTCCAGATTACAATACGTCACAGCTTCGCTCTCAACCCTCCCTTCTGCCCTGCACACATCTACTTTCCACACATGCACAAACCAACTCCAGTGATGTCATTGAATTTGCTTTTGTCTTCTCTCCATCTGCCTCCCTATCTC
Organism: Bovichtus diacanthus; assembly: GCA_943590825.1. Classification (NCBI taxonomy): domain Eukaryota; kingdom Metazoa; phylum Chordata; class Actinopteri; order Perciformes; family Bovichtidae; genus Bovichtus; species Bovichtus diacanthus. The sequence continues at coordinate 1,659,110 of CALSBV010010187.1, forward strand.
AGTTTCTCTAGCATGCATGCACATTTGTTTACCCTTGCTCCTGTCAGTTAGGCTCTGCATATTTATCTCCCCTCATCTCTTTTTTTTTGTTTCAGTTCTAAATTTTGCTTTATTTTGGGATATTCCTCCCTGACTGTCCCTCTTTCTGTCTCTTTCTGTCTAACCCACACAGCTTGCGTAAAGGTTTGCGAGAACATAACAAACCACTGGCCAGATGTCAAGCCTTTGTGTGAGTTATTTGTAACAAAACACATCCTGGGAAGGGAACAAATACTTAAAATCCAATTAAATTCTTTGTTTTAGGAAAAAGGAGAGGATGAAAAAAAAAAAAAAAAAAAGTCTTAGATTTTAAAACTAAAGCTTTTCTTCATTTAGGTATTCTACATCTGCAATACATTTCCTATGAGGCATTTTCCAAAATAAAACAATGACAAACCTTGTTTTCCATCAACAGTGAGGGTTGCCTTTACTTTTCAGTCTAAGAGTACACCTTAGACTGAAAAGTAAAGGCAACCCTCAATGTTGATGCTTGAGTGTGTTAGTTGGTTTTTCACTTTGTTTAGTAGAATAATTTCTCTGGTTTCAATAGAAGTTATAAGGTTAAAATTGTGTGTAAAATAGTGCTTTTACAGGCCCATGACTATCCTGCATGTCAGCCTGACATTAACTTTGGTTTATTGGACTGTCTACTAGGGATTTAAATGAATATAAATACATTATTAGCATATGAACAGATAATGGCTCTTAACGGATACAAACAGCATCAGGAATGTTCAGAATGTTCTGGATGATGCCAGACTGATGTTGCACAAAGGTTGAAGCCCAATGAAGCCTTGCAATTTGAAGACTTGATGGTAGATGGGAAAGTGACAAGCTAAACTTATGGAAAGTGTGCTTTTAAGATTTTTGTCAATAGCCTCTTAATTTTTCATGCATAAACACTTCAAACCGAATTATTTTCATTTGGACCGTATCCAATTATATACTCAACCTCCATTTTTGATGAAGAGTGCTGCTTCTCAGATTGTCCTTGTTTCTTCTTGTGGGTGAGTATATTATTCTTTCAACATCTAAAATGTACTTTTGTTTTCTGTAAATCCCATTAAAGCACAAATTCTTTACAAATGGAAGAAAGTGGCATTGACCTTCACCCTTGCTCTCTCTGAATCTGTAGGGATTTATTAAGAAACATGTTTCCTGCTTTTAAGCGGACAAAACTGCAGGTTTGCACTGAATCACAGAAATAACAACACCCAATTACATACGCCTTTTTTCTTTCACGATTTCTCTTTTTCTATCACAGTGATGTCCACGTGTCTGAGTGAGACCATCCTGCTCGACACGTATATTTTCCGTAAGATTCGGCCAATTTCCCAGAGGATTGTAGCCATTTAACCCAGCTATCACGTAGTCTCTCTTGCTCTTAGCTTGACGAGCTTTCAGTTTTCCTGCAAGGTTATCGTTTATTCCATGTGCCCTGTTGTTAAAGAACGTATACTCTGGAGGAGAGGAGACGAAGGAACAGGGAGAGAAGAAGCAAGGAGGTGAGAAAAGTGGAGGAATATAACGAGAGGTGACGAAATGAGAGAAAAGATGGTGGGGGTGAGGAACGTGTGAGAAACACACAGATACTGACAGAAGCACACACACAAACAAACACAAGTAGAGTTGTTGGCTAAGCTGTGTGCCATGCCAGGGAATGGGATGATAGTGGACTGCAGGGGGTTTGATAGAGGCATTTGGCTGGTCTGATCCCTGCGTCTGTGTGTGCGTGCATGCATGCTTACGTGTGTGTGTGTGTGTGTGTGTGTGTGTGTGTGCATGCTTACGCGTGTGTACGTACGTGCGTGCATGCATGCTTACGTGCATGCACGCATGCTTACGGTAGAGAGAGAGAGAGAGAGAGAGAGAGAGAGAGAGAGAGAGAGAGAGA
>CALSBV010010187.1:1661052-1678777 GCA_943590825.1 Bovichtus diacanthus
AGAGAGAGAGAGAGAGAGAGAGAGAGAGAGAGAGAGAGAGAGAGAGATTGCACTCAATCATGGTATGGTATACGACAGTGCACACATACAAGGCAGGCAGATAAACACACACACACACACATAAACCCACAATAAACCCTACACCATCAGACACACCAGGATTAGACTCCCCTCACTCCCTCTCACTTCACTCACTCACACACACACACACACACACACAGCAGGGATTACAGTGCCACCACAGCTCTACTAACTTCTAATGGTTTTCGAGGCATCACGAGAGTCATAAGTATCAAACCATGACACACAGACATGAGTAAAATACTGACATGCTTCTTGCCATGACACCATATCACAGTATTTTTAAAGTACACAGGGTCCAAATACTAAACTGAATTAATCACAAGAAGTTTGCTGTACATTTCAAGGAGTTAGATAGAATTAATACGCCATTAATTTCAGGTAGTTGATACAAAGTTGGTGTTGCCCAGAGAGCAGGTTGTACCATCTTTGGCCCGTACACCTGAAGGTTTGATACAACACACTTCCTTTTAGAGCAGTGAGTCTTGCGTTTAGTCTTGCTTCAAATTTGATTGATATTTTAATTGTAATTTAGCACACTCTTCAGGTATATGGCAACACTGGTACTTTTGAATCATAGCGAGACGACGGCTGCATTCCAAATCCGATACTTTTCTTTTTACTTTGAGAATATACTGCAGCTGCTCTTACAAAGTATGTCCCGTTGCCTTGAACTTAGACCCTCTTGCTCATATCACTGTGCAAAGCATTGCGGGTCAGAATAGCCCAAAAAGCATGCTAGGTTGGATACTGCTAAATGCAACCGGTTGCAGTAGGACATTCTGGTATTTTTGGCACACAGCATTTGACATTCTAGGTATTAGGACATACTAAGTCTTTTTCTGGCATACTAAATAGTATGGTAGTATGGGTTTGGAACGTACCGTAAGAGTCCACAGCCATGCTAGCAGCTCTGTGAAGCTGTACTTACGTCAGAAGGCTAATATGCTCAATATAACAATGCTTACATGCTGATGTTAAGCAGGTATAATGTTCGCTATGCTCACCATCTTAGCTTCCGTGTGTGCACGCTCACATTTGCTAATTAGCACTAAATGAGCTGAGGTTGATGGGAACGATTTTAGTTTTGCAGGAACTTAATCTGACCTTAACCTAACCTGCTACAAACACTGCGCTCCTATTCCAATCGAGGGTTCATCTTTTGGACGGATATATGGGCTACGGGCAATTGGTGGGGTGCATTGCCGGTTGTTGTTTTTTTGGGCATTTTTAGTGGCGATTTGTGTCATTTTATATTGCTAAATTAATAGTGTGCAGAGCCAGAATATTTTCGCATTTCACTCAGTGAGTTAAGGGTTTATTTCGACCAAACAAGAGTTGGTAATTGTTGGAAAAGTGGAAAGTCTAATCGAGACGGTTTTGGCGAGTCTTATTTTGTTTCTGTCGAGTTTGAATGTAGTGTACTTTACGATGGGTTAACAAGGCACTTAGTGGTCTTAGTTCAGTGAAAGAGAGATACTTGAATTCAGAACGTGTACAGTTGTATTTTTACTGTGTAAAAAGGAAAATTGGTGTAATATATATCCTTTCGTGACATTCTGATCCCACTTTTTAGCCACATCCTATATACTCATATTCTTATCTGAAGAGAGGCCTTATGTTTGGAATCATGCTACTTAAACCGCAGCATGTATACAGAGGTCCAAGGTTAAGCACCATGATTAAACAAAGGCACCCACTCAAATAAACAGCATGGCGGTGCCACTGAAGGAAATGTTTGATTAATTCAGGGAGAGACTGCTGCACAAACATAAATGCTCTGTTTTTCAGCTGCACTGTGCTTCATTTTTAAACAATTCCACACATTCACACCTGGGTGCTGCCAAGTATAACCGCGGCCTACTGCTGGCTACTGAGCTGCTCCACTGAAACAGCTGGGATGTTGGAACAGGCTACGAAACATTGCAAACCTAGAGTTAAAGCATCAACTGTCATTAAAATTGGAATGATCTGCTTTTGCGGCACGCAGTCCAGCCTTGTGAAGTTGCGTTTTCAAGTATAGTCAACGATGGTTTGCTGCTTCGGTTTGTGTTCATGTTGTGGAGCGCCAGATTGTACATGCAACAGATGTGGATACATTCATGCATAAGCATACAAAGAACACAAATAATTTAACTGTAACATTATGCTGTTAACTGCACACACTTGCGTATTAGAGCGGCATTTTCAGGGTCAAGTGCAAAGTCTGTGAATAGGTTTATACTCCATTACTTCAACAGATCAAGGAATAAAAAGCACTTCAATCGTCAAATTACAATACTTGAGAACAATTTGCAAGTATAACAGTTGAATCGCTGTGTCTACATACATTTCCCTTCAAATTTTAAATAAAGGTATTCTAATAAACAGGAAGTTTTCTCCTCCTCTCTCATCCAGCTCAAGTCATCCCCTGGGTCGAGCTAACATTGCCTTACACATACTCACCATCTATCCATAAATACTGAGAGGGAAAAGGATATCACAACAACGAGCCGTGGCCGGAGTGTCGGGAAGCTTACATCATTACCTGTCTCAGTGCCATGGCTCATCATGCTGTGCTTTGAGGGGCGGCACAAGTGTTAACGCGTTGCCACGGAGCGATATCTCTGTCGAGACATACGGGGTGGTGAGCCCGTCATGCCCTGACACAGGCGAGCAGCTAAACTCTAAGTGCTGAGTGAGTGGAATGCCAAGGTCCCATAAGCCCCCGGGACAATTAGGGAAGGAAGTGGAGATTCCACCCGCGACCAAGTGTGTGTTTGTGTGCGTGAGTTGGGAGACTCAGTGGGAGTTCAAGAGCTCATTTTCAGCCAGAGAGGTAACCAGTGAGCAAATGAGTTCATGTGCAGTGAAGACAACGAGAAGGATAAGACAGCAAAGTTCAATCTGCCTACCTTCTACATAACACACCACTTTCCCTGCGCATAAACAAACACCACTACATCGACACACACCCACTTGCTACGCTACCAACAAACACACGTGCAGCTTAGCCTTGTCGCTGGAGTGTTGGTCAGTCCACCACTTTGGTCCAGACTGAAATATCTCAACAACTGTACAATGTACTGCCACAACATGTTGTACGATGGACATTCATGTTCACCAGAGGATGTATCCTAATGACTTTGATGACTTTTCCTCTAGAACCACTGTGGTTGACTTCTGTGGTTTTTCATGAAATGTGTATACATTCATTTCCCTGATAAATTTGTAATCACTTTGGGGATTCCTTAAGTTTTCATCTAGTGCCATCACCAGGTCAAAAATGAAATCTGTCCAAAACTTTCAAAACTACCGACATTCCAACTTGTATTTGTAATTTATGCAACGGACCTAGACAAAATAGTCAAAATTGGTGAAGTCAAATAAAAAATAAAAATCTTGCTTTGCTATGAAGCCCCTAAATAAGATCTGGTGTACCATTATCTCCAGAAGTCATATAACTAGTTAAATAAAGTCCACCTGTGTGTAATCTAAGTGTCACATGATCTGACGGATCACCAATAAATCCATTATTACAAAATGGAAAGAATATGGCACCAACAAACCAGGAGAAGAGTGGCCAGAAAAAAGCCATTGTTTGAAGAAAAAAAGAAAAAGAAAACACGTTTAGAGTTCACCAAAAGGTATTTCGGAGACGGGCTTTATGGAAGGATGGCCAGAAAAAAGGGAATCTCTGTGGAGGGTACAGCCTAAAGTGGTCGTATGGACAGATACTTAAATCTACGCTGTGGATCCTTCCAGCTCCTTCAGGGTTTATCTTTGGTCTCTTTGTTGCCTAATGTCCTTCTCGCCTGCTCAGTGGGTATTGGTCCTCACTTGCTTGCTTCATAACAAAGGTGGTGAATACATATGCACGCACCACTTTTTTTAATACATTTTTTTATAACAAGTTTTAAAGTTTTTTTTTATTTCACTTTACCAATTTTGATTATTATGCGTAGGTACATTACATAAAATCCATTTTAATTCCAGGTTGTGATGCACAAAATAGGACCAACGGCAAGGGGGGTGGATACTTTTTTTTTTTAAAGCACTGTGTGTAGGCTCTCAATTCACTTCAATTCAACTTAAATACAATACAATTCAACACGGTATAGGAAGGGAGGCTGTGATTGACTGTAAAATAAATAAATACATAACAAATACAAGTACATCTTTTAAAAAAGTTAAATATTGTACTTGTAGTAAATATAAAAGGCTTAACTAAAGCATGAATATCATAAATAACTAAATAAAATAAACATAAATAAATCGGTCAACTTGATAAATTCACCACAGATTATTGATACGTGGATAATTGAGATGTTTGATTCAAAGCTTTTAAATGGTATACCGTAATTTCCGGACTACAAGCCGCTACTTTTTTCCCACACTTTGAACCTCGCGGTTTATACAATGACGCGGCAAATTTATGGATTTTTCCCGCTTTCACAAGCTTCATATCGCCAAAAAACTGAGCACCGTCACATAATGTGACGTAAATCGAGCGCGCTCAAACTTCCCATTCATTACGGTAATTAACTTTTTTACGAAATTTCTCGGTGTTTCATTCAGTGTACCAAATGAACCTCTAAAAACATTATGCCAACCTTCAATTGCATTATTAGTTCTTGGAATGTCTTCAGCAGCGGATATTATGAACAGCGGACATTATGAACAGCGGACATTTTAAACAGCGGACATTATGAATGGTCACGATTCTGATTACGGTCATGTTGTCACCCTCATCATGGCAAAGACACGGAGAAAGGCATATGATGCAGCTTTCAAGTTGAAGGCGTTTAAAAGCCTATTTATTTTTGTTCCAAGCCGTGTTTCGTTAAAGCCTGTGTAAAGTTCATTTGTTTCAATGTACCGGTAGACACCTGCGGCTTATAGACATGTGCGGCTTATTTATGTACAAAATACATATTTTTTAAAAATTCAGTGGGTGCGGCTGACATTCAGATGCGCTGAATAGTCCAGAAATTACGGTATTGAAAAAAAAAAAAAAGAGTCAAATATGATGTTGTCTTTCACATAAGAAGTCAAAGAAAGCTCTTTGATCAAACTTCTACTGATGTAAAATGGATGTCCTGCAAAGTTAAATGAGGTCTGGAAAGTTAAATGAGTTCATGGTGTTCAGTTGCATATTTAGACTCATATTCTAGACATCCTTCTATGAGTCATATGTATCTATACCTCATCTATATCTATGATATTATGCACATGGTTAACTAGGTCAGCTGAGGACACACTGTAGCTGACTAGTCAATTCACCATAGAATTATTTCCATACTGATTGATGTTAACGTTTTGCAGACGCAAACACACTCGCAGATTAAAACTTAACCAACACTAACTTGCCACAGTAGGGAAATCTTTTGCTTATTGTAGACTTTTAATGCTTCATGAGTTATGAAGATTAAAGCTTGAGCTTTTAAAGGCTTATCGACATTCTGTATTAGCACAACAAGGTTATTTAGTTCTCAGGCTTAGGCTGGACTCATATCCCATCCGCCCACGACGTTCATCAAGGTTCAAAGGGCCCATGTAGCGAGTCTCTTCAACAAACCAACTCAAGAAAGATGTTTCAACCATAGCCAGGGGTGTGAGAGGGAGTGGACAAGGTCAAGTATCTGCAGTCAATTAAGTGAGCAGACACACACACCTTTAGTCAGACTCCTTCTCTTCTCCTTTACAGACATTTTTTAACCATTTAGAAAGTATTTCCCTTCCATATACTTTACCGTCAAAAATGAGAGCAAAGCAAACCATATACAATTGCATTTAATATACAATATCTAAATGGTGAACTGCTGCAAAATCCTGGGGCTTATTCCACAGAGAGAAAAAAAAAAATCCACTGTGAGCAAAAGATGAACCCTGTCCCCTATCTAAAAAAAGAAAAACTTTGCCCTCAGCCACATTCCATGCGCTGCCACCTTTGGTCTTTCAGGCTTCATAAGTACAAGATGGGCCAAACAGGTTGGAACAGTGTCGTGCTTAGTTGACAATTTTTCTGCCCCTTGATGAAGGGTTGATGGTGCAATTTGGAAAGGTAATGCGTGTTTATTGCAAGGGAAGGAAGGAAACGATTGAATAAGTGGGATGGATGATGAGTGAAAGGGATCAGAGATAGCAGAGATCTAAATCTCTCTTGGCCAGACTCAAAGAATTAATTACTTTTCCATTGTAAAGCAATAAAAAAAAAAGTCTGACATTTTGTTAACCAATCTAACCACCCGACTTCTGTCACACTCTTACTTTTTGCTTTGCTCAGAGTAAACAAGAGTAATAATTATAACAAAGGCTTTGACACACAAGTGGTTTTTGGTTATTTGCTGAAACAATTGATGTGATAGTTCAGCGGTCACCAACCTTTTTTTAACTGAGAGCTACCAAATGGGTAGAGAGTACAAAGGGGGCTACTGGTTTCATGTAATCTTCCCTAATAGTATACATTTGCTCGGTTTACCTTTCTTTAACAGGCTACATATATTAGGAGACTGTCTGTCTGTGTTCACGGATTAACTGTTAATGATTCCTCACAATCATTATTAATAATGTTTTACCAAGTGATCATAGGAAAACAGAGATATTTAAACATGCAAGTTTAATGATTTCTATGTTAATCCCAACAGTTAAACTGTTTCAACATTTGAAAGTCATACAATATTACATTTGTCACATTTTTGTACAGAGTTGCGTGTCAACCAAAGGGTTTTTTTCCCAGCTGAAAACGGCAGGCGCTCTTCTGAAAACGCTCAGCTTGAAGCGCTTTGGAGGCACAGTGGTGTTTTTTCAGCTGAGACGCTTTGGTTGCGTCTGGTTGCTATGATACGGAATATCCACGGAAGTAAAAATGTCGGCACAAGGTAGAGTACTTGCTCTACTGAAGCTTGTAGGGAGAGAGGACGGACCCGCCGGTCTATGTAGATTCATAAGATTTTGTGGGCAAGGAAACATCACGAGGATCGTTTGGTTCCAGAGCGGAAGTTAGATGGAGTTAACTCGCGTTGACCAGAAAAGAATCGGCACTAAGCAAAAAATGCAATGCTCTGTGCCATGTCGCTACAAACTGCAGCATCGTGTAAATATGTGGCGCTACCATTGCAAAGAATAAAAAATATACACTGGTCTCAGAAAAAAAAAAAAACATTTGAACTTTAAAACGTGCCCTGCGGGCGACTGATTAAATCCCTGCAGGCAATGGCGGACACCGTGTTGGCTACCCGTACTCTAGCTCTTCTAGTCTCCAGCAGACAATCCAAAGTCATGGTCAACCCTGCGTTAATATTCAGCACAACATCAGCATGTTTGCTGCTGAGCTTAACATTAATGTTTAAGCTGCTGCTGTGAGATAAATTATTTCACAAAGCAGCTCTGATACTCGCTGCCTTCCACGGTTTCCATTTTAGGATCAAGCTTGGAACATCAAACAGGTTATGGCCTGTTTTCTGATTAACCATGGCAGCCGTGTACTATAACTAGAACTGTGACACAACACCCAGGGCCATACACAGCTCCAAGGCTGCAGACATAACAAGGACACAGCAGGTAATCAATTATGCCCACTACTGTATCCTTTGTGTCAAACCGAGGGAGTACAAATTATGAAATGGCTATTGAGAACAGATTTCTTTTGCCAAGTACAGTTTGGACAGGTTTGCAGCCAGACCTTGAAATCAATCATCACGGTTGAGCGGGGAAGGGAAGTTAATTCCAGTCGAGGCACAAGTGGTAAAGCCCGCGGAAGGATTCACAGTGAGCGACAAATTGTTTGCTGAGGTTTGTGGCCTCACACCTTGGACTCTGCTGCAATAAGGACCATTTTTATAATTCAGTCCCAAATGGTCAGCAGTTTGATTTTTTTTTTTTTTTTGACAAAGCTTTACTTCCCAGTCAGTGTGGCTGTTGGTAGAAGGAATAGAATAGAAAAAACAACTGGACATAGCTTTTTATTCAGATGGACATCTGGACTCAGAGGCTTTATAACCAATCCGCAAGTTCCCTCCAGATTTATTTTCTTACTCTCTCCCCTGCTCTGCCTCTATCCTCTCTCTCTAATATTCTTTTACTCTGCTTCCTCTCCTGTGTCAGAGCCACTGCTTCAGTTGTGCCCTCAAGCACAGCCACACATTGACATGCTGAATTCTCAACTGGGACCTTAAACCCCAGGGATCAAGCATACAGACAAAGCTCTTTTATATCCTCTCCCTTTGGAAATTGTTAATGTTCATCTCATAGTGCACTAGGTGGATATTTGGCACAAAGGACCAATGTCCCGCTTCTCAAATCTGCTACCAAGCTGCAAGGAAAAAAGCCTTTTACTTTTAAAAACCTGAAGACACATCAGGACAACTGGGGTTTCAGATGTTAAGTACTGTATATACTGAAAAAGCTCAAATGAAAAGCAATACTTCAACATACTTGTTCCTTGTTTGTGCTATTGCTTACGATGCATCAGCGAAACCAAAACTCCAACACACAAGTGGCCTGATGATAAGAACACGATAAGATAATATCCAGCCATTTATTCTCTTTTAACCATTAGTTATATTGCCATCATAACGCTCCTCCTCACATCACCACCGCTCACCTGCCTGCCACTTTAACACCGCTGCCTGCACTACATTATTTATATGCTTTTGAGGGTGATGATTTATCCAAGTGGAGGAGGACAGCTTGGAAACAGAGGAAAACAATGTCCTCCGAATTGTAAAAACGTGTCAGTGTGATGCCTCAATTCAGTGTGGGATGATGGATGCAGGAATGCATTGGGATTTAAATGCAACAATGATGGCTCTTTATCCTAAAAATCAAGGTGTCTGAATCAAACCTACTGACTGACATAGAGGTAAAAGTACAGTAGCGTTTGTTTGACACACTTGCACACCGACTTGTACCTTTCTGAAAAGTACGACTAAGATGCATTAATACTGTGTACATTCTCTACCTACACCTACACACATACACACACTCTTTGTCTTTTCAGGTCAGCTCAGTAGAGAGCACTCTGCGATAATGAGCTGCTCCACTTTCATGACAGATGGAAAATGTGCAGCACGCTGCGCTCTGCTCCTCCCTTCCCTTCTCCACTCCGCTTCGTCCGACTCGCCCGACCATCTCCCTGTCGGCCCTGTCGCTGCCCCGGCACAGCATCGTATCAAATGATCGGGACAAGCCAACGAGAGGAGGAGCCGCCGGGAGTTGAGGCAGTGGAAAAACCGCCTCAACCTCCTCATCAATATTGCATCCTTACCTGGTGAAAGCTAACACCGGCCAACATATTCCATCATGTCATTGGAAGAGAGGATCAGATGCCTTGGCTTGACATGCCAACATTGTTACCCGTACAAATGATGACGCAAAGCTTGCTTCATTATTCATGGCTTCTTTAAAAAGGAGGAGGAGAAGTTCAGAGGGATTGGAAAGCAGAGGATGTTCAAGAGTCCAATTATCAACAAGTAGGTCATGTTTGCTCTCGGCTGAAAAGCTTTGAAGCAGCAGAAAAGACGCGAACACGAGCTCCTCCTGGTGCAACAGGCTGGCAAAATGGACTCAGAATGGCCAGATCTTCAGGTGTACCCCAAAGTGGTATGACTGATGTTCATCACAGATGATAAAAGGCACAAATATTAGGAGATATTATAAGGAACGAACATACAGTGCTTGAGTAAAAGACATGATCAATACATACAGTATTTCAGTGAAGAGATAGGAAAAGGAAAGGTACGTATTTAACAGAATTCAAAAGATGTGTCACAAGGTTACATGTTCAAGTCATTGTGACAATCAGATCGTACTTCAGCGCCTAATTGCATAGGACCCCTGAGGAAAACAATACAGATGTATGCAGAAGGAAATGTAAATGTTAACTTGGAGCACAGCATCATGGTGTTATTTCTGAGTGGTGCACAATTACATTACATTACAGTTCATCTAGCTGATGCTTTTGTTCAAAGCGATTTACAATCAGTGCAAACAATCATGAGGATACGACTCGGAACAGCGAGAATCTTGCAAGTAAATTAGCTTCAAATAGGTGTAGTCATACAAGTGCAGAACAATAGCTTCAAATAAGTCAAACCAAAGAAAGTGCAACATACAAATTGACCGAGGTGCAGTCGAAACAGGTGGGTTTTCAGTCTGCGACGGAAGGTGTGGAGACTTTCAGCTGACCTGACATCAATGGGGAGCTCGTTCTACCATTCTACCGAGCAAAGTGAGCGGGCTGGCGTGTTTGGTTTGACCATGGCCTGGATGTAGGAAGGGGCTGAACCATTCACAGCCTGTAGGCCAGCACCAGAGCTGTAAGCAGATTGGGGCAGCCACTGGTAACCAGTGAAGGGAGCGGAGGAGCGGTGTAGTGTGGGAGAACTCGGGGAGGTTGAAGACCAGTCGGGCTGCTGCATTCTGGATGAGCTGTAGAGGGCGGATGGCTCATGTAGGCCATCCAGCCAATGCAAGTAATGTTACGCAATGCAAAGGCAAAATAACAGATAACAGATAACGTTAACGGAAGTTGCATTGAAGAACATAATAACGCATTCAAGCTCATAATGTGCTCAAATGTGATCTTTTCAATCTTGAAAATTGTTTTTTGCAAGAAACTTGAATAAATATATTAATATATATATATATATAATATGAAAAATTCAAAGCAATATAAACTAGATATCATAAAGGGAATTATGACCTGTTTAAGTTCCTAACACTAGCTCTAACAAGCTTATAATACACAATTAAATGGCAAGATTTTCTTTTTCATTTGAATTGTGTGTTATCATGAAATAACCACTATATACGAGAATATAGACCATTATTTTTTGGGATGGTTCTGGAATGGTGGTGAAAAAAGTTAGTCTGGAGGCTTGGATGAGGTCTAATCGTGTCTAATTCTGGCGCCTTATCAAACAATGAAAGTAACTTAAAAAACCCACAATCACTATTTTCTGCTACGAAGCTGCTCCTCTGAGCTCTAGTAACTGGAGTTACCAGCTGACCTTATTGGTCAGTGTGAGATTTTTTGTCGTCATTGCAGACCGTGTGTGTCTGTGTGGGTTTGTAACACGGTCTGGCTGAGGTCAGGGATGGTGCACATTTAATCTGCTCTCTGTTTCCAGGCCACTCCAAGGACTTTGACACATCGCTTCTGTATCTATTATTCACAAGTGGTCCGAGACTTTAAAGTCTGTGCGTGTGTGTGTGTGTGTGTGTGTGTGTGTGTGTGTGTGTGCGTGCACGACAAATTGTCATTTCAACAGCACAACTAGGCTCTTTCCCTTGAATTTTATTTGCAGCCACAATATCAACGCTGTTGCATAATCACACCGTTTCTACTGCACACAAACTCACACACAGACACACTCTGTGCTCCCACTCCAGTTGCACAACCTCTGAATTTTAGGGATAGAATGGCCTGGTTTCATAATCAGTCTGCTGCCTACTGGCAGCTGTGCTGTCAGATGAGGTCATTACTTGGGGCGGGCCACAAGCACAGACGGGGCATAACACTGGACACATCAGTAAAAACCCACTGAGTGTGAATAAGAATGACGGCCAGAGGCGACCATAGAGCTGTGGTGATGGTGGTTGTCGGGCTTTTGTGTTGTTTCTGTTCTGAGCCGTGTTACCTTGCTGGTGGTGCAGCGATGCATTCAAGTACACAGGGAACAGAGGCGTTGAATGATGCTTGTGTGTCGGTGGGTGCATGCAGGTTGGTATTACTATCAGCTCAGTGCCAGGGTAGGGTGAATGGCCTCAGTGCTATCTCTGGAGCACAGCTTGTTTACCCTAATGAACACAACTCCAACTACACTCCAGCCAATTGCAAAGAGGGCATTTGCCTATTGACGCTGCTCCAAAGCTGGAAATCAAAAGGGATATGAATATACATGAGAACAATGCCGGTACTATTCATTTTGTGGATGCTTATTTGCCTGCTTACACGGCTGCTTACACTAACACCAATAATTACCAGACACTGATGGCTCTTTTCAATCCTCTGATCCCTATTGTTGAACTTAATTTTCTGCCTTTCTGAGAACTTCTTTGTGTTGGTGATCGGGGCATGTGGAGCAGAACCACTTATTTTGACATCTGTACCGGGAAATGGTTTCAGCTCTTTCCATGAAAGTAAAGACTCAATTTAATGTCAATATTCAACATGTCCCTGAAGAAGACTTCTGCTAATACTGCAGGGGAGGAGAGCACTCAAATCGTTTTATCCAGTAGCTAAAGCTTCTTTAAATCCCTCCAAACATGAATTTTTGACCAATAGGAAAATAGTTAATATGATGAGAGTAAAACGCCACTCCATCCAATAGTCAAGCGCCTCAGTTGTTTACCCAAATCTCCGAAATCCCTCCGTGAATGTTTATTCAGCCAATGCGATGGCAGCTGCCGTGGTGCACAAGGACAAATGTCTGCCTGAGGGGTCTATGGTGATGCATAAGGCTGTGCCATTGCATGCGTGTGACCATTACATCATGGCCAGTCCTTGACCGGTCTGCACCACACACAATCACGTGACCTTCTGTCTCAGAAGCGCCGCCGTGCTGATCTGATCATGACTTTTGCAGTGAGGCGATTTCCCGCTGGCATCCCGCTGTGTGTGTCTTAATCCCTTTGTGTCTATTGTTCAGTGGAGGAAGTGACTACAGAGTGTGATGGATATGTGAATATGTGCACATGCTAGATTGCCTTTTTACAAGTGTTAATGTGTGTCTTTAGGTACGAATTTGTTCATCTTTTCTCTTATTGTGGATTGTTTTCTATGTCACCTCTTTAACCTCTAGCCTCCCCCCCTCCACTCTGCACCCCGCTAAAGCCGCTTTGAGCTCTTTGCTCTGACATCACCATAGTCATCATCAGTGGGCATGGGCTAGACCATTAGATGAGTAACAGGGGGAGATTACACACAAATCAGAGCACTTTAGCCTGGCTTTGGCACAAGAGAGAATCTGAAAACCCACCTTAAAGTGGAAAAATGGTGATTCACAGCTTGGGGAACTATGTGTCACAGTCCTTGTATAAACAGCTGATGCTTTAAGAAACTAAAAGTAAACTAAAATCCCTTGGGTGCAGGAGGAATGCTCCACAAATCTCTACATCAGCAGAATAAAACTGCCATTCTGCCTGTGGCTCACTCTCCATCTTTTTGTTCTGAGTTGTTGTAAGTGGGAGGTCACGACCTGTGGCTCTGTGCTGACATGTGTTAGAGTCAGACTCAGAGAACAAGAGATAAAAAAGAAAGAGACAGAAAGTGTCAAGAATAAAAAAGGGACAAAGTCTTTAAGTGTGTCTGTGAGAGCCTGTTGATGATCTTAGCTCTCAGCCTTGACTCCATGACACTTTGGCACAGCGGCCAAAGACGGACAGTGGAAGTTTCCATCTGCTCTGAATACCCATCCTTTGTTTAGCTGCTTATATGATCGAGGTGTCACAGTGACTCCTGTTTGACGTTCACTGATGTGATATAACACAGGCATCTCGTGACTCCATTAATAGGGAGGAAATTTCACAAATGTCTGCTCAGGCTTCTTCAGCCAACTGTGATATTTTAGGAACAAACTGTACAATATAGACTCGGGTGTAAGTTTCAAAAATTATTTTCAGCATTTGTTCGAACTGAAACACAGGTTAGTGTACAGGTAGTGAAAGCAGCATGTCAGCAGGAGCAGTAGCAGCAACTTCAGTATACACAGGACGCATTCAGGCAAAGTATTGAATGTAGTTCATCCGCATTTTGGCAGCGCTCAGAGCCCAACACACAATAAGAGGGAAGAAAATAGACTTAAGCCCTGGGATTTGTGCAAATTTTTCGCTCCGACTGGGACCTTTGTTGCATGTCATCCCTCTTTATCTCTCTCTCCACGTTTCCCAGTCTGCATATTATTCTACGATCTGTTTTAAAATGAAAAAAAAAAAATGTCAACCACAAGCCCTCAGAGCCAGAATATGCCATAGTAAAGCAGCAAATCATCATAAGTGACTTAAAGGACTATCGATTGTTGTCGAGATATGACCGTATGTTTATCAAATCTAATAATTGACTCATTGTTTCAGCACTAAAAACTATGAAGCAAAATTAACTATCAGAATTTTAGTACTCAGGATAATCAGGCCATAATTAATTGTTAAAAAGGAAACATTTTACAGAAAAAGGAAATTGGATATTTAAATGACAAATTGATATTGTTAAATGGCAATTTTAACGTTTGACGTTTAAAATTCTGAAATGGAAAGCAGAAAAGCGTCAATGAACATGCTAAAATGAAAAGTTTATTGCAAAATTTTATTGAAAATATTATTGGAAAATATTTAAATGGTAAAGGAAAATGATTTTCATATAAAGTTGCTCATCTATTTTCTTTTTTTTGATGTCCCTCCCTCCCTTTTGAGTTTGTTTTTTCCATTTACCATTTTCGATTTGTCTTATCAAGCTGTTATATTAATTATGGTTAAATCTTGCATTAAAAAAACGGTAAGTTGTGAACCACATAAATATTTACTTAGTGTGTTTACATTTGCCACATGGAAAATACAACTCGTCATGTACCTTATTAGGATAAAACAAATTGTTATAAAATATTTGCAAATACCACTTGAACATTCAGTAATAACATTGCAAACATGACGTTAAATAAGCGCCATGAATGCAGGTGTTCACAGATTCACGTACACAACAGCTGCCAAAGACACAAACACGGCACTGACACGATAGCCATGTTTCACTCCCTCTTTCAGTCTTGACCTCAAGAGACAGGAACCGATAAACATGAGGCTCCAAGTTTCCACTGGACAGACACATTCTCACACCAACAACCAGCATATCACAAATAATCCAAGTGCCTTCACTAACACACTGCAGAATATTATTTGGGTTAATGTCTCCACGTGGGTTGCCAAAAACTAGAAACTAGAACTAAAAGCCTTTATGAAAGCAACACATAAACTTCTGCAAACAGACGCTCACACACAAGAAGACATATATATATACACACAGACCTTTGACACTGTAGCCTTACATTAACACCTGCTTTATAAAAGGAAATGGAAACACACACAAGCTAAACTAAGTGGACCCGGGTAGCATTTTTAGCTGGCTGAAATCCCCCATCTCAAGTTGTTAGGACTACTTGTTGAAGGACTTTCCAGGTTGTCTAACACTGGCTGACATAATGTTACATTAGCAGATCATGTGGATGGATGATTCACATTCCTGCAAGGACACCCTGGTATGATATCACTACAGCTGGGAAGCCCCACTCTGGAAGCCCCTAAACTTCCACAGAACTTCCCCCAGCCGCTTGACGTTAACCCCCGATTCCAGAGCACGAAGCTGGCACTGGCTGTGTCCGGGGCGCTTAAAAATAGCCTGCCAAGACGCCACACTGGTCCTGATGACATATGTCTCTGTGGAAACTTGAGATGACAGGTTGTTGGTGGTCAGAGGTCGGATCTTAAGAGAATCACGTGACCTTGGGGACATGCAGGAAGAGAGGGCCACTCAGTCAGAAAGGCAACTGCAGCAACGACAATGCAAATCCCCCTGCTGACAGAGAGAGAGAGAGAGAGAGAGAGAGAGAGAGAGAGAGAGTCTGGAATCTGAGAGAGAGAGAGAGAGAGAGAGAGAGAGAGAGAGAGAGAGAGAGAGAGAGAGCATGCTTTCTCTCTTTCAGTCTCTGCCGTCCACTACCAGTCACTCGGAAATATAAACATGCCTTTGCAATTGGGCTAAAGTCATTATGTCATTAAGCTGGACATTTTCAGTTATGTTGAATCCAAAATAGAAGCCATTCTCTACTTCCCTCACTGGATACAACAGCTACAACAGGGGAGATGAAGGAGACTATCGCTTCGTCATATCAAGTTAGCAATAGAGACCAAAAGTCCTGATTCCACTTCCGAGCTAGCTTTTGTGACAATAAGGGTTACTTTCATCTATGTTTCTAAAAAACTACAATGTATCCCTGAAGCCGATTTTTCAAAAATGTACCACCTCGTCTGGACAATGGAGTAAACCACATGACATATTGTTGTAGGATGGATCTTTAATAAAAGTGCTATTATAAATGTGAAGGTGCTTTTGGATTTCCCACTTTTAGAACACAAGCTGTAGGTTCCGGTTTCACTTTGGCCGTTGAATAGTGGGGGAAAACCTGCTGGAGAAGAGGTGAAACCCTGCTAGTCCCCCATGTGATGTAAAAACCTAAAAGAGGAAGCGAGAGGGGGGAATTACAGTACATGAAAGGTTAGGTGGAAGGGGGAGCTGAGGGGAAACCCTACGCTACAAATGTCAGTCTTTTTGTTTCACAGCTGCCACCCCCTCACCCTGCCCGCCCCTTCACCCTCTCCCACATACCTTCACCACCCCCCCAACTGATGGATATTTCGAGCGTGTGTGGGTGACCCCGCCGCTGTTGTAAAAAGAAAATAGAAATCACATGTATGAGTTGTGTAACGCTTTCACCTTCTGGGTGCAGCCAAAAGCCGAGGCTCTATATTCACACGGTTTGAGCCAGATACACAGACAGACAGATTCCATTCTTCACTATGAGGATGTTGATAAATACATCTGACAGCACGGTAAACAACCAAACTGTCAAACTATCAATTATAGTACTTGGTTGGCGCTTTTGTTTACTGCTTCCATATTTCTCCTCACTTTACTTTCCATGTTGCTAAAAAGGGGTCCATTTCTATGGCTTTCTGGAAGTATGTCAGTGCGCGGTTATTTGTAGTGGGATTTTATGTTCTCCTTTTTGTACTGTGTACTTTCTCTGGCCCTTCAACAGAGACCCTGCAGCAGTCACATATGTACACAAATATAGCAGCAAGCATGCAGACGTGGACAGCGTGTGGTGTGGTGGTATATTCATAAACTAGTAGAAGTTTGTTACTACGGCTGCTTCTAACATTTTTAAATCCATGTAAAATGAATATTGACGCAATGTGAAATTTGATTTTAATTTGTTTTTGGTGCACAGAATGAGATCAATGACAGTCCAGTAAATTGTTCATTTGTCCAAGCCGGTGTAGTGAGGGGGTCTCTCTCTCTCTCTCTCTCTCTCTCTCTCTCTCTCTCTCTCTCTCTCTCTCTCTCTCTCTCTCTCTCTCTCTCTCTCTCTCTCTCTCTCTCTCTCTCTCTCTCTCTCTCTCTCTCTGCCTCTCTCTCTCTCTCAAATCCTAAGTGAAACTGGACTGCAAGGCTGGAGGCCAACACAATTCTCGCTTCACGCTGCACACCCGCAGTCCCGAGATAAATTGCAATGACACCATTCACACGACAGCTATGTGTGTAGAGTATAGTTGAAATTAAAAATTCATTATTTGCTTTCATGCTTCAGGAATTTTTTTTTTTATTATACTTTGACCAAGTTTTCAAGCTTTTTTTGGAAGAATCATTTCATGAGTACATCACAGCTGACACACATCCTCTCTGGTGCATTTATATTACCAAAACATTAATGCTGAGTCCCAGTTCCATATGTACTAATTCTCAGTGCGTATATATATTTATAGATACACAGTATATATATTTAAATATATATATATATATATATATATATATATATACTGTGTATATATATATATATATATATATATACTGTGTATCTATAAATATATATATATATATATATATATATATATA
>CALSBV010010187.1:1684403-1694403 GCA_943590825.1 Bovichtus diacanthus
ACACACACACACACACACACACACACACACACACACACACACACACAGAAGAAGGCACACTCTTCTCTCTGGCATTTCCTATTTCTCCCTCCATCAAAACAAGCCTATCGGAGCTGCAATTATGGGAAGGAAACTATGTATTTATAGCCAGGCGAGGATCAACGGCAGAACAACTAGTTGTGTGGCACGGGAGACGGTTATATTTAACATGCTCTGATGTCAACACGTGGCTGCTACGTTTCCATGGTTTCTCCTCCGAGACAGGGCGGGCACTTTCTTATCAGTGCAGCCCAGAGACAGATGAGGCAGTGAAGGAGAGAGAGACGGAGACACACAGACAGATACGTAGACAGATAGATCGACAGCCAGACTGAAAGGGCAAGAGTAAGAGAAAATAAAGATAGGAGTGTGAGGGTTTAAAAAGGGAAACACAAATAACATTTCAACATAATGGACAGGCTGTATGGAACATTGTTTGGCTCTCAGTATACACTATATGCCATTCACTGACCTTAACTATACAAGCTTTCCATCACCTTAGGGAGAAACATTCTGTAACAAACTCCTTACTACTGTCTTTTCTTCTTTTCTCACTCCTGCTCTCCTCTTTTTATCCCTCCCACTCACTCCGACTCGTTCCCTCCCTCTGTCTTTTAAGGTTATCTAAGATGCTATCTGCAGTCTGATAAAGGTTAAAGAGGCTTCTAGCTGGCAGAACCTTCAGTCTCCAGCTTGCTCGGCATCTCACAGTCTCCGCAGTGATAATCCTCATCGCTGCACTGTGGATAAGTCATGGAAATGCTTGAAAACTTGACTCATGATGCCTGCTGTTGCTTCTATTCCCTCTTCTCAAAAAGCTAAAACACACACCGTCTCTGCAGAGTAAATAGTGATGATGGGAGCAGACAGTGTTCATACACACATGAGGGTTCGAACACCACAAGTCTGACTAAAGTAATGAAGCCAAGCCATTAGCTGCCTTTATCCAGATTCAGCTAACAAACGCATAATTATCTGCCCTGCGTGAAACGACTGTGTGTAACTCATACTCTACTTGTAATAGGCCTACAGTAGGTGTCAAGGCTTATGTCATGCCTGCACATTATATATTCTATAATGCTGCAGTCAGTGACAGATTTGCGAGACTCCGAGGCAAGGCTGTGTTATCTACAATAGCACAGAGGGTTGTGTGGATTTAGCTGCAATGGGCAATAAACTGAGTATGGGAATCAGAGAGAAAGAGAGAGCGAGGCAGAGAGAGCTTCAGGAGACGGAGATAGAAATTAAACCTAAAAAATGTAAAGCTCCTTAACCTAACTGGTTTCATTAGCTAGACCCTACAGAGGATGAGAAGTGTCATCGTGGCTGAAGATGCTAAGGCTAAAGGAGGTCTATAGTAGCGAACAGACAAGAGTGAATCAGTAGGAAGCTGCGGCTTGAAAAAGAGAAAGCAGACACATATGGAGCGTAACAATAATAATTAATATCCTGTCTACTTATGCTGAAGCTCCCATATGGTTTCCTGTATTGTGAAAATTAGCCGGGCAATCTATTCTGCTTTTTTATTACACTGTCGCTTGAGACTGTTTAAGAGGCAAATATTGTAATAGGTTGCAATGTATTCAAAGGTTTTTCTACATATATTATATTATATTTTGTCCATTTTGCTTGAGTCAACACCTCTCTGATGGTCTCAAAAAACAAAGTGAGTATTTACTGCAGCACTTTTATACAGGATTGCATTACATGGATCACATTCTGTTCCGTATATTTTATTCATTCTGGGCTTTTGTAATACAAACGGGCGCACGCACAAGCACTTTTTAAATCTGGCAACATGAAGGCAGTAAAAAACATGGTGCAACCATGAACTTCTAAGCCTTTGTTTTTTCTTTTTAACATAATAACTGTACACTTTTAGTTTTGTTGATTCAGAATAGTCTTGGAAAGGGTCAAAGGTGCCCAAAAGTATATTTCTAGTGGGGCGGTGTTATAACCAAGAGGAAAATAAAAAATACTTGGGAAATTCTGCACCCATTGAGTTCCTAAAAAAAAGAAATAATAATAATAATAATAATAATAAATACAACATTAGATTACACGTATTATATTAGACAAATATGTTGTTGTTGATTACAGAAAATAAACAATAACTTTTGGGATAATAATGACATCATATTAATGAAAATTTGGATAAGCAAACAGATTATAGCTACAAATCTAAAAGCATCCATTCTGCCCTTAATTTAATTGCAAACAATTAATTATTTTTTTGCCAAGATTTAGATGATAATACAGATACCACTCTTGCCACTGTACGCCAAATATGAAACTACAGCCAGCAGCTGATTAGCTTAGCTAAGTGTAAAGACTGGAAACATAAGGAAACACTTGTCCAGAAGCAATAAAAATCTGCCACCAGCACCTCAAAAGCTCACTAATACGATGAACAGGTCCTCTAACTGAAACTGACAGTATGTATTTGAAACTGGTTGTGCATTTCCCAAAATTATTAAACTCTGCCTTTTATATATTTGCGACACCTTTTTACTGTTCTGCAGTAACAAAAAGTATGTCCAAGTCAGCGCACATACAGGTTTCACACATATTCTAGATTTATTGAAAAGTGATGAAAACAGAATAACATGAAGTTCTAAAAACATTACAGGCAATGGTGAGAACCCTTTCCTGTCGGCACTGCGCTCCACTTCTATCTATAATCTCCTGCTCAGCCCCGGTGACATGACTCTCATACACAATTACATCACACGGGCTACTCAGGGTGAAGAGGAGGGTGAGGGCAGGCAGGAGGGAAAATATGTGGAAGGACAGAGTTGAATAACACCCACAATCGAGGAGTACACATTAGAGCCTATATGATGGTCCAGGTAACTTTTTGCTGTCAGAGTAGTGAGAAAAAAGGGTGACATTTGAAAGAGATAAAAGGGTAAAATAAGGAGATGAAAAGTATGGATTGCCATTTCATTCAATATTTAAAAAATAAAGACGCTTATTAAATAAATGAATATGGCTATGAAATAAATCCTGACATTTTTTTTAATAAAAACATTTTTCAGGGACTTTTATTGCATAATGCCACATTTATTTCCCAGCTCTTTTTATTTCCTTTTCTTATATGAATACAGATTCGGATCCTCGGTTGATTGGTCGATCGGTTGTTATGTCATCAGCTGTCTCACAGCGAAACAACTAATCACAGACACGTATCAGTTCCATGCCACAGCCATGTTGTTAACCAGCGCCATGAGGCCCGGGCAGGAGAGCAACTCAGCCATGGCAGCTCCTGTTTTTGCTCCCAGAGCCTGAAGTTAGGCTACCCGGTGTGGAGCTCTCTCAGGAGACCGGTCTTGTAGACGCGCCTGCGGAAACTAGCCAGGCGGCAAGTCAAGCTCAAGACCCCGCTGTGAGATGAATCTGTGAGATAACCAGGCCCCATTTAACTTGCATACAATAAATGGAAATAAAAAGAGCTGGGAAATATATATATATATATATATATATATATATATATATATATGGCATTATGAAAAAAAGTCCCTGAAATAAATAAATAAATGAGGCATTATGAAAAAAATGTCCCTGAAATAAATAAATGGGGCATTATGCAATAAAGGTCCACTGAAATAAATAAATCTGGCATTATGCAAAAAAGGTCCTTGTAATACATTTGTTTTTTTCAGGATTATTTTATAGCCATATTAAATTATTTCATAGACATATTTATTTCTTTATTTAATATTGAATAGAATGGCATTTCATAGAAAACAGGGAGCAAAAGGAAGAGAGTCAGAATGATTGAGGGACAACATATCCACATGACTTATCCATAACATAAATTTAATGCTGTAAATCAGGATTTAAAAAAAGAGTGTAGAGTGAATGGATGGTGGAGAACAGCCATGTTGAGTGATTTACATCTATTTTCCACCAGCAGGCAAATGAATCGTACAGTCAAAAAAAGTCATCTCAAAATAGTTTTCCTCCCCATTATGTATGCATGTGCGGCTTTTTCTCCCTCCGTACGACAAAGGGCACACATCAAGGGCGTTTTATTACCAGGCACGTGAGTCCCATGTGCCGTTGCACAAAAATAGATCACAAGTCTCCTCCACTGGAGCTTTGCTTTATCAAAGTAAATATATTCTCTGTAAATGCTGATCCATAAATAAAATGCTCACTGGAGAACTGGAAATAAAGAGAGTGGGGGAAATCAGAATGAAAATGAGTGATAGGACGCAGAAGGATATATTTGGGGAAGTTCATGAATAAGCAAATTATGTATTCATAGGAATGATTCAGTTTATTGGTTGACCTTTGGATTGACAATGCATACACACAAGGAGGCAGAGAAACGTAAGCAAACAAATACAAACAGACTGAAAAAAAGTAGATCCTAAAGCGTATCTATATCTAAAGCATCTTTAAGCGGGTGGGATGACACACACCATAAGTAGGGTGGAAGTAAATAAGCATATGGCTAAAGTTATGTATTTAATGTAACACCATCTAGTTAAAAGGGCTCTTCCATGCAGGTGAGTAAAGGTAGAAACAATAATTTGGGCGTGGGGATGGCAGTGGAAGTTTGTCAGCTCTCAGACAGCACAGAGCTAAATGGGTTATGTAAGGATGTTGTTAAAGTCAGTGGATAATTGAGCTGATGAGGCTGACATTTGGAGCCTGGAGACGAGGGTGTGGTGTGTGTAGTGGAAAGAGATGTAATTACTTTGTATGTTACAGAGGAGGAGAAGGAGCCAGGGTGAAGGACTAAGTGTGTGTTAGTGTCAACACTGGCGTCAACTTACACTGACTGGTAATGAAGTATGAATAGATTACACACAATTTTATCGTAACTGAAAATACATTACTTTTGGCAATTATAGTGTTAAATTTGGGCAACAGATGGCTTGCTGACCTCAAGTCTTATGTCACCTGCAGTTGTGCAGCACTGCTGCCTGAACCGCATGACTACACTGAGCATCACCGCGATACAGAGTGACGATGAGTATTAAATTAAGTTATAGCGGAGCAGACTGTCAGTGTGCAGTGAGGAGGACACACACGTGCACACATTCAACGTAATGACAGCTCTGCAGGGGGGACGTGGAGCAGGCATCCTTTATGGAAACATGGATGACCCATTACGGATCTCTTCTCTGCACATGATGGCTGCACCTCTGATATGCAGGCAGCTATATGAATATGAAATATGCAAATTATCAATTATGTGTGTGGTATGTGCATAGCAACGTGTGCATTATAATACACAGCAACTGGGGCACGTGAATATGCTTGTGCAGCTTTGTAACACACACACACACGCACGCACGCACGCAGGCACGCACACGCACACGGCAGGCCTTCAAATTGATTTATCCATTTGATGCTCTGTGAAGTGTGAACTCAAATGGGTCCTCACTGCTCTTGGCCAAACACACACTTTCTCACACATAATGACACTTACAACTGAGGATGAATTAATTCCTAGCCAGGAGGAGACCTTTTGTATAGCTTTTGGTCAAACTGGCCTCATCAGTGTTCATGGTTATCCTACAAAAAAGCCAAAATATCGACACAGGAAGAGAGAAGGAGCCGTGGTTTTGGATTGACAAAACAAAAAGATGGTGATTGCAACAGCATGAAGTGTTTACTGTAACTGCAATGTACCATTCAAAGAAACAAAGGCATACCAGACAGACAGTGCTAATTCAAGAATACTTTTATCACTGCCAAAGTTTTTGCTTTTAAGCATAGCACTTACAGTAGAGTACACAACTAATGCTGCATTCACTTAAGCAAGTGGGAGCAACTGAGATGTAAAACTGTCTGAAGATTATTATTATTATTAGCATTTAGTACACAAAATGACATTTACCTGGCTGTATGAGCATAGCCAAAGAAAGAAAGAGTCAGAGAATAATCACAAAGCATCTCTGAGCAAGTTTTTGAATATAGACAAAATAAGTCACAAATCTGTAAAATGTCTGACTGAAAATAAATAAAAGAGTGGAGGATCCGATCAAAGTTATGGAACAAAACAAAGTGCACTTACTAAATGGCATCACGGCGAAGACGAGTCGCCTTTAGCGTCGTGGTGGTGACATGAAGTCATGCGACCGTAGTGTCGTTTGTTTATAGCGTTAGCTTTTTACTTCTGCCGATAGCATTTACACTTCAAAAATCATAAAAGTAGTGTTAATATGTGAAGATTATCGTGCTGAACAAAACGTATCATAAACGTTTGTTTGCTTATTTTCTGCAATAATCCAAAATCCAATGTAAAAATACCATTGACTTTTTGTAGAGGGAACCAGTGCGACGCTAACTTCCAGGTCGGCCTACGAAAACGTGTCATCCCTGCAGCCCTCTATTGACCCGAAGATAAGTACTCAATTTAGAACATAGGTAGACCTGAACAGACACAAAGACAGAACACCAACACCGGCAGCTATAGCTGCAACTATCTGGTCAAATAATCGATTCGTCGAAAATAATCGCCAAATACTTTTAGAATCGTTTGAATAATTGTTCTTGCTAAAATGACAGAAAATGCTGTTTTCAGCCCCTCAAATATGTAGATGTCCTGCTTTTCTGTTTTATATCATATTAAACTGAATATATTTGAGTTTTGGACTGACAAAACAAGACATTTAAAGATATCACCTTGGACTTTGAGGAACTGGGATGGACATTTTTAACTATTTTCTGTCGGCAGATTAATCAATAACGGTAATAATTGTTAGTTGCAGCCCTACCTGCAGCAACATGAAGCACTATCAATTAACAAGCAGCTGCAGTCAAAAAGAGCATCAATACAATTATAACGGATGTAAAGTCATAGAAACTAAATAATTGATTTAAATGCTTCAAAGACTAATCTTTAGAAATAGTAGCCAAATAAATGTAATATTTTCACATTCTGCACACAGCTGATAGTATGCTCACATCCATCCAGATCAGCTCAGGTATTGAACTTGTTTTTTTGACCAAAGACTCGTGGCAGTGGGAAGTGGAGACACCTGAAAAATTAAAATTAAAATAAATAAATAAAATCGCTGGCCAGAGAGAAACCCATCTTCAACCATTGCCAATAAGGAGGTTTGAAAATGTGAGTTTCTTCATTCTCTTTTGTGAAAACTACAAACATATTACAGACTCGGCCAGAAAACATTGCTTAGATCTCCAGATTCCCTTAAACTGAAAAAAACTTGAAAATAGTACAAGACAGTCAGTAGTCAAGACAAGAAAGACAGATTCACACGTATTTAACTACAACTACTTTGTTATATGTACCTTGTTATATTTTAGCTTATTGGATTTGTAAACTACTTACTAATTCATTTAATGAACTAGCTGTGTGTGTGTGTGTGTGTGTGCGTGTTAGTGTGTGTGTGTGTAAGAGAGAGAGGGAGATGCAGAGCAAGTATTACCCTTGAAGGGGCAGTGTGACGTGATTGTAATCAAATGTGAAAACCACATTACGTCACAAACGCCCACAATCTTTGCAAACTTGCATTAGCATCACGAGAGAAGACCATAAAAAAAAAACAAATGCATACATGCATGGACAAACTTACAAATGCATTCAGACATGCCTTCCTCGGCTACATTTCAGGGGTAGCAACCTTTTATGAACCATGCATGTTCATTGAAATTAATGACAGAATGATTGAATGCCGTCTACACAATAACTATATCAAATACTCTTTTTCCTGCATGGTTACTGATGCCCTTATTCTTTCCTGAGGGTGCACATAATGTACTGCTCCTTCCTCTTAATTTGCTTTCATCAATGTGCAGTCACAGTCAAACTTAGACTGGAGGGCAGTGTGGCCTCATGTTCTCATTTGTCACAGAGGAAAAGATCATTTCTGCTGAGCTTTTCGGTGGCACTGCTGCAGAAAGAGAGGGCTGAGACGCAAGAATTGATCAAATATGGTGATGATGCCGCTCACTGTCAGACAGTCTCTCTTCAGAGACCTTCATGATGTTGCACTCATTTGTACAAGCAACGTTCTGTGTCCTGTCTGCTTTCCCTCCTCTGTATACCTGGCTGATCTCTGCAAAGAGTAGCCAATGCTTGTCAGACTGTTGGTTTGAGAACGTTGTCAGATACAGCCCCTCTAATTGTAAGAATTGGAGGGAGGGAGTTTCAAATGCTCCTTGATGATCGGAAAAGAACTTGAAGCATACTCACAAAAACTTTTTAGCTTCCTTTGCAATTTCTTTTGTGAATTGTTTTTTGCTGCTTTTTGACAGAATTGTGTGCATCAGATGCAGCTCCATGACATCAGCGTAAAGCACGGAGAGGACACTGTAGTGAGGACACAGGTGCCTCTATGTCATGATCAGCCATGGCATGTCAGCAAAAGCATTTTCTGGACACCAAGCCAAATGGATATAAGTAGCTGGCAAAGCAAATGCATCAGAGAGAATGATTTATATGCGTGTCCTTTATTATCTGATGTTCGACCTGAAAATGTCGCTGAACCAATTAATTAAGTAGTCAACCGGCAGAAAGTTGCACTCAATCAATTTTTATAATCATATAATTAATTATATTATATATAATTTGCTGGTTCACGCTTCACTAGTGCAAGGATTTGCTGCTTGTAAAGATTGAAATAAAACAAGCGAATTCACTGATTTGTGATATTGGGACATCTGAAAAATAAAATTGACACCTCGGGCTCTGGAAAGTGAGCACATTTTATAGACAATCACAAAATGACCAGCTGATTAATCGATAATGAAAACTGGTCATTTCTGTTTTGACTCGAAACAGAGAGTATTTTAGTTTTAACATCCGCCAAAAATATTCTCAAGGCAATAAATGTAAACTTCAATTAGTATTTATTCCTTACAAAAGTGTGCATGTGAGCAGTATGTACACTTTTGCCCTCTCCTCTACACTCTTGATGTTTGTCTCACACTCTGTTCTGCTCTCACTGTGTCCTACCAGTAGACTCATAATGGTCAAGTAGACGCAGGCGCCTGGCAGGAGGTGGATGTGAGAACAGAGCACAGTCAGAACCAATTTTTATCATGCAGCCCCACTGACATGGCTCTCAATTCCAAACCGTTTCCAATCTCCACCACACGTCCACCCGCGCGTGGTACAGGCTCCTTTAAAAATGTAATCTGTTACGGATTACTGAGCACCCGCTTGAGATTTGACCCAGCAATATAATCCTTTGTGTTGATCTAACATAATCTGATTTCTCTCAATTACTTTGTCTCTAAAATACATGGAATATGATGCTAAATGAACAATATACTCCGGTTATAGACTCATTTGAATATCATAGTTATCATCTAAAATTAGTGCAAACTGTGTATAACGAGGCACAATGACAAGATAAAACATGATTATGATCTCCCAGTCAAATGTGTCTCTTTGATCCAATATTTTTTACATTTTTACACAAATACCGACATATTAAATCAACAAATTCAATATACTCAGATTACTGTAATCCTAGTACAGGTTTTGTGTTATTCATTTTAACACAGACACACCACAGCCACCCACTGTCTCTCCTCTGCAGTGACGTTTTTATCATCCCTCCTGCACACCAGGAGTTGTCTTGAATTCGTTCTCCACTACCCTCCTATCTCACCACTCGATGATCTGAATCGCTGCTCTTTATCTCCCTGGGTTTGAACTGCATCAGAAAAAGACAGAGCACTTTTAATCTAAACGTGATAACTTTGGAGACCTGTACAAAAACTCAAGGACATTAAAGATTTTTTTGCCAGATAGACTCAAGGGAGTAAATGTCATTTGGTCTTATCTGAGATAACCATCATAGAACTTGAGTTTGTATTATGCTCCATATATGTACCAGACTTTCTATGACTATGTTAATACAAATACTCTACAAGTTTGTATCTCATCTCATTCCACATCAACTGACTCATGCAGAGGTTATTAAAAAAAATAAAAAAATAAAGCTAGTTTTAAATTATCATGGAGCCTGAG
>CALSBV010010187.1:1707651-1756701 GCA_943590825.1 Bovichtus diacanthus
CACACACACACACACACACACACACACACACACACACACACACACACCTTTTGTACAGTATGTTGTTTTGAGCGACATATTTTTGGAATGAGTGAATGAGGATCTTTTTAGCTCTGCTGCTGGCAAATTTCATTTTAAGTAGTTTTTCTTTCCTAAAATCTTTTCATCATCTTCCTCTGTCCTCAGCGTGATCCCTTGTTAACACAACTACTGTAAAAGATGAGACAAACGTTTTTTGTTTGTTTAAGTCCAGTCAAAGCTACTTTAAGATCCCAGCAGTTTGAAGTAGCCAAGTCAGTATGAAATTCTCTCCTTTTGATTCAGTGTTTCCTTTAGAGCAATTACTTAATCTAGTGACTGTCCATGGACAGATAATTCATTCATTTTGATAATTGATCAATCATTCAAGTAATTTTTGGAGCAATTATGTTTAAAAATATTTTAGATGTGAATATTTCCTAGTTCTTAGTCATCTACAATATTAAACTATATATCTTAGGTTGGACTTTAGCAGCTTTTTTTTTTTTTTTTTTTTTTTTTTACAGTATTTACCATTATTCATCATTACAGCAACCAACAACTTTGTCTTAATGAACATATGGCATATAGACTAAAATCCTTAAAAATCCAAACCTATTCTTTAATTTGGAGAAAATGTACTCTTATTTGGTTTAATCATACCAGTCAGGCTCAATTAATAAAAATTTGGGGAAGATTTTAAAATATGCTTACATAAAGAAACATGCAGGTGGAAATAGGTGCGTCAGAAAAGGAAACACAAGTAAAACTTGCATACTGCTGTAATGTTCCCAAAGGGTGTTTGTTCTCACCACAGATCAACTCTTCAAACCTAAGATTATATGAGATCAAAACATTGATTTATGTGATGACAATTATGACTTTTGGGGGAATTATGGTAGTGTGTGGCATGAGTTCTAACATCATTTTTGAGCCGTCGCTGGCAGCATCAAAGAAGCAGCAAACTCAACTATTCACTACATGAAAGCCAGGTTTTTTGGGCCGATAACGGATCATTAAGTATTTGCAGGCAACCTTACTTCTCTCAAATGCACTCATTTACCTAATCTTTAAATCACACCGATCTATCAGTGTCACTCCCACACTGGTTATGCACCATGACACCAAGAGCTTACCACTTGAACCCTGTAAAAAAAACACTAACACTAAAAAGGGCTTCAATTAATGCGTTAATGGTAACAAAATGACTGAGGTGACGCTATCTCGTCTCACTGAAGTCCCTGCTGTCTGCGGTGGCACTAATGACCTATGGAAGGAATGACAAGTTCTTCAAGGAGCGCCATCAATCACATCAACCTTTCCTGCAGAACATCTTGGTTGTAATAAAATAGAATGTGGAGAATGTCAGAGTGGGAAAAACAAAGGACCGTTTCAGCAAGTGGAAACATTTACAGCTTTTGCACCAGCCCAAACAAACTGAACCAACCGGGAAAACGCACAAGAATTTATTTTATTCGAACCAAAGAGGTTAGGTGTGAAAGCCCCTAGTCTGCAAATTGAGAAAGTTATCATGCGTCTCTGGACACCATCAGCATGGTTTAGGTAACTATTGCGGTGCCTGTGCAAAACATGCCTGTTCGGAAGGGGCCAAATGCTTGGCCTGTGGAAATGCTGCTTTCTAGAGAACTGCTAATACAAACAAACGTCACACATTTAACACTGTGCTTCCTTGGGTCCTCAGCAATACTCCCACCATGACATAGTTGCGTCACACACCCAAGTCGCGGCTGCTTAGAAACATCTGTGAAATGCAGTCTGGTTTTCGGAGTAAAACACACCCAGGTCCTGCAATGATCGCGCAGGTGTAATACATATAGCGGATGTATTTATTTCCAAATAGGCATAATAGTCGCTTGCTTTTACATAACCACCATATGGCAAAACATTTTTTTCGTTTGATACTGGGGCTGCACAATAAACCATGCAAATCTTGTTTTTAACTTTCATAATTAATGCAAATTGATTTGGTGAGAAATGTATGTTCTTTTGTTCACCGCTCCGACTCTGGCACATCAAAACCAGCACTTCCTATGCATAGTCTATTCAGTCCCAATCTAAAATGTCAGACTGCAATAGAAAGTATTTTATTTTTAAAAATGGATAAATAAATAATTTTGACCTCAGTAAATATATTTTTATAGCCATAAGAGTATGCCCTGAGTCAGAGATCGCATTTCCTTGTATATGATAATGTTCTCACGGAAAATGACTGTACTACAAATAATGACTGTAAGAGCTGTGGAGTGTGTACTTGTTTGTGCGTGCCTTACTACTTGTGTGATGATGCTTAAAAGGAATACAGTAACACAAAAATTGGGACAAACATGACATATACAGTACGTGTATGCTTATACACACTCAAGCACACAGCTTAGGGCCACAGGATGTGATGTACTAAGTGTCAGTAACTCAAAGTGAGCCAGACTGTAGGACGTCATTGATATGAGCATCTGTTTGCAGTTTAACAAGTTGACACTTAATTACCTGAAGTCTACAGAAACAGCATAATGCATCAAACAATAAAGACCACACACACATGATGGGGAAAAACAAACCACACCAAAGTAAAAACAGACAGACAGTCAGACAAGTAAATGTCACCACACTACAGTATGTCAGAATTTAAACTATATATCTAATCCTGTGACTGCCACTACTACCACTGAACGCACAACTTAAGCGAATTTAAACACAAAGAATTGCTTTGTTTGAACTAATGCCAAAGTCAGTTTTGCCGATTTGGTGAGCATGTCAAGCAAAAATGAAATACATCTATAGTATGTTCCCTAAGGGGAAATACATAGAGAATTCTTAACAATTACATGCATTCAAAGCTTTTTTCGTCTTTAAACTGCAAATAACCCATCATTTTAGAAACATTACAGCCTCTAAAACACATTTCACATTGTAATGCAGCCCTGCAGGTAAAGTGGCACTCATGTGATGAAAGCTACTTTTCAAAGTGATGTGGTATTCCATAAGAAGATGTTAAAAACATATCAGCTTAAATATAGCACACTTATAATCACCCAACATTGAAACTAAGTGGCACTCACCTGAGACTCTGTTGCCTCTCTCCTCTTGTCTCTGCCTTGCTACTGGTGCCTGGTTTTCTGTACCTAACGGATTAATATAATAATATACTGTATATAAACCAAAAACAGTATTAGGAGGAAACCGCATAAGGCAATAATAATACAGTTTCCCATTAATTACGCTTCTAATAAACATGTTATACATCCTTAAGCATTAGTGTGAAATGGGTGGACGTTATGGAAAACTACACAACAATTTTGGGGAGAAAAGTGACATCCAAGCCTCACCTGAGAGCCTGCAGCTCCACCTGCCTCCTCTGCTCCTGGCTCCTGGAATGTGCTAGAAAAGTAAGCTAGCGTTAACTTAGCTACCATCATTTTCCTTCACAGTGACCGCTTACACGGCTTTCTCCGTGGACAAAAGCGCGTCGCTTCATCTGTTCGAGTGTTTTTGTTGTGGCTATAAAAGCCTGGCTTACCTTACATTATGGCAAAGTTGGTTGAATAGCTCAAAACATGAGCAGCTAACGCGCACATGCTAACTAGCTGGCGCACATGCTAACTAGCTGGCGCACATGCTAACTAGCTGGCGCACATGCTAACTAGCTGGCGCGCATGCTAACTAGCTGGCGCACTTCCAGTTACCGTGGCAACATTGACTGCAGTTAAAGTTCTAATGTTTTCAGGGTCTATATAGTTCTCACAGTGACACGCGCAGGTGGCAGAGGGGAGCCAATCAATTGACCAATACATTGATCATTCAGCGGAGGGGAAGTTTGACAGTTATCCCCTTGTGGAGCTCATTATAGGAACAACAATTGAGATGCAAAGAACGTATATGGATAGCTTATCGGTAAAGACAAGTAGCCTACATTTACTCAACTAGCCACGATGAGTACTTGTAGCCTACTTTGCTTGAGTAGTTCCACTTTAGGCTACTTTATACTTCTACTACTCCATTACATTTGAGAGGGAAATATTGTTATTTCTACTCCACTAGAACTTTGATTTTTACAGTTATAGTTCAAAGTGGCGTTTAAGATTTTTATGTATAAAACATAGGCTATGCTATTAGTTGATTATACTTCTATACTTAAGTTATATTTTTAAATCAAGGGCTTTTAGTCTACTTGTAATAGGGTAGTTCTATAGTAAAAAGGTATTACTACTTTCACTTAAGTAATTTTTTTAATGATTCCACTACTGCAGGAGTCAATCAAAACTGTTGGTGGGCTTGGTAGGGTATTTGTTTTGTTATTTTTAATTATTCTAATTAATGTACTGTTGGGTTATAAAGTATGTTTTTTTTTTTTTTTATTATTATTATTTTTTTTTTATAAATTCATCTGTATGTATTCAGTATGTTCAAATTAAACCTGAAAGGTAACTACCGTAGTAAGATACCAGATAAATGTAGTAGATTTAAAAACTACAATATAACCTTTTGAAATGTATTGGAGTAGAAGTATAAAATACTCAAGTATGGTACTTGAGTAGATATACTTAGTTACTTTCCAACACTGAAACGTCAGCGCTGCATGGATATATGCTGAATCACATGAGTTATGTTGTGTATCTAAATAACTAAGTGTGTCAAATTCAAATAACAAAAGTGCATACTGCCATTTCTCATACATGTATTAAAGTAATGCTCCTGTTAAATTCATTACAGCCAATCTGTTGTATGAGTACTAATTTGATTCAGAGTGGTTAGGCTGCCCGGAGTAATTTCTATTTCATGTTCCATAATTATAATGATGATTTAATTGCTCTCACATTGTTATTAACTGCATGCTCTGTGCATGGATTATAATTCTCGAATCTTCCAACCATATTAAAAACACTATTTTATTCATCGTTCTTGTATAATTTTTCCAACTAAAATAGTTTAAAGATCATTCTTGCTCTGTATACACATTTGTCAGTCACAAGGGTTAGCATATGTTTCAAAGCAGGGATGCGGCAGGACGAAATGGCAGCGTATATCAGCACTGCAGTGTGACTGTGGCAAATGGCTTGTGCAAGTCAGACAGAAGGGACGACAATTTTCTCTGTGCCCCGGGGAAGTTGTCACTGGCACTACATACACTACATGTACATTTGCATGTGCCTGAACATGTGACAAGTGAGCGTAAGATGAAGTAGTCGATAAAGCTAAATCAATGAATGAATCAATTTGGAGCAAAAAAACATAAATCGATCACAGAGACGTGTTGAGTCGAGATGCAATTCTCATCGACAATCTACGTCATGTTACACGAGGAGAGTGAAGGTACACACCAAAATAGAAATTGCCTAATTTACCGTTCAAACAGGATCACTCTCCAGGGGGATGCAGATATTATGTGTGAATTAACAGAATAACAATTGAACTCCAAAAGCTGTTAAACCAACAGAAGAATCTCTCCCAGAGAGTGATGGACACGATAAATGTGGTGGCAGTGCTGTGGGTGAACAGGTCTGTGATTGATTATACTGGGACATTAATGGTCATTGTTCAATAGCCATGTTCACAACAATGAGAGGTGCTTTGGGAGACACGCATATCAATATCTTGGTGTGTCAAGAGTCAGTATAGAAGATAGAAAATGAGACTACAAGATACGGAGAAAAAAATAAGGAAAATTGATTTTTTTTGTCCTTTCTCTCCTCTATCTCACTCCATCTCCTGTTATTTATGAACTTGCATCCCTGTCCCCTGTCGTCTCTCTCTAACTCCTCATACCTACGGCAATTTGAAGACGAAAAAAGCAGTGGAAAGATGATATTCCTCGGAGAAAAAAAAAAGAATCATGAAATCCTGACGAATTGCTGTCCTTCTCTTCATTGTGGAGAGGGGGGGGGGTCTTTGTTGAGTGAGACAGAGCATAGGGGTTGGGCGAAGAGTGCGACAGCAGCTAAAAATAACCCTGTGTGTGTAGGCTATGTGTGTGTGTGTGTGTGATGCAGAGTCTAATCAGTGCCAATCTACACTCCTTCTCTTCTTCTGCACCCACACATCCCAAATCCCATATACAAACACATTTGAATACCCTTATTAAAATCCCCCGCCCCTGACACAGGGATGCGAGTGTGCTGATCACACTGACTTTCCTTTGCTTGCTGCCCGTGCATCTCCTCCACAGGGCATTTCACTGCGCTCTCTGGAACTAGAAGAGACAAGCCCCCATGTTCTGACTGGGGGCCGAGGCTTCCAGCTTAGACAGATTTAACCAACTCTCGCTCTCGTTTCTTTTTTCTCCCTCCACCCCCGTCCACTTCCCGCCATCAGTTTGGCTAAACCGAAATGTAAATCATTCTGTTCAAATGAGAAACTTCACCCTGTATGCTCATATATACAGAGTTTTATTTATGCGCGCGGGTGCCTGCCGATGGCCAGTGCAGCTAAACCAGGCAAGGCCACAATCTATGCCAGGAGCTGCACTGATAAAACATTCCCCCTCGAAGTCTAACACAGCAACATGGTGTGGCAGATGGTGTGACATTCAGCCTCTGTCAACAGAGGAGAGAAAACAGAGAAGCACAAGAGGACACAAGAGATAGTGATGGAAAGAGAAGTGGAAGAGAATCAGGTGAGAACAGGAGCAGGTGTCAGGGACATTAAACATAGATTTGATGTTGACTCAGAGCGCCACCATGTGGACTCTAGGCTTTTGCAGAGCAGGGCAGAGAAAGAGTCACGAAAAATGATTTTGCCATGCAGGGCAAATACACAGCCTCCCATAGTAATTTCTCCAAAATACACACATACATGCAAAGTCACACACACACAAATCCCTACAGAGCTCTACCTGGCAACGGCATACAAACTGGATTTCTTTTCCCCCTTCCGTCTCACACAAAACAACATGCATGCCTTACTCAAAACCCTGAGTGGCTGCGTGCTTGTATGCCTTCATGGACAGTATGAAAAATGTAAAATAATGATACGTGCTGTTAAGACTCATCCGGCTTCTTTTTTTTTTTTTTAAGCGTAGCAGAACTCAGTAAACAGTGGGACGAATGTGCTTATGAGCAGTACAGATTAATCAGCATAAATTAAGTCAGCCACCATCCCCAGCCATGTTGAACTACATTTTTTAGTGTCTCCACATCTAATTCTTTTTTTCCCCCAACAATAATCCCTGTGTGGGTGGCTGGGCTGGCTAAAGGCACCTATCATGTGGCTATGACGTCCTCAGTCTGAATCCAGAGTAGGACCGTTGCGCATGTAATGTGCTTTTCCCTCTCTCACCTGCGATAACAAGCTTTACATAGTATTTGAAGGAATCAGAACTGTAGCGGCTAAAAGGGAGCCTTTTCCACAGGGTGATGGTGCTTTGCAATTCTGGATCAATTTGTCTGCATTCGTGTGTTTGTTGAAAGATAAAAAGCCAGGCAGAGGAAGCGAGCATTAGGTTTTTGTGAAGAGAGTGTGATCCATCTTTCTTTCCTAACAATAAAAGGGATTAACCATCTGCCTCAGTTCATCCCATAATGCACTATAAATAAAAGAAAATACCCCTATATTTCATTAGAGTTATTTATTTTGACCCAAAGGAGATACTGTATATTTTTGCAGCTTTTCTCTTCTATGCTATGAAACAAGACCGTATTCGTTGACTAGCCACACGCTGAGGCTTTGAGCTTAATGCTAACACCAGCATGCTAACATGCTCATATTGGTTATGCCAACATGCTGACGTTTATCGGGTATAATGTTTAACATCTAGAGTTTAATGTGTTAGTATTCTGAAATTAGCTAGTTAACACAAAGTACAGCTAATGCTGGTGGGAATGTTATTACTGTAGCTTTACAGGTATTTTAATCATAAACTAAAGTATTGGATAAATGTAAATGTTGGTGTGATATTGGCGCTAGATGACAAGTTAAGGGATCACCAAAGTTATTACAATTCATCCCGAGGGGGACATAAATGTGTGCCAATCCATGTAGAGTAGATATCTCAGTCTGGATCAAAGTGGCGATCTTTTACCCAATTCCTCCATCTGGTTCCCTCAACCCTCTTGAGCAGCCAAACCAAGTGTTCCATATTCAAATGTGAAATGGACTGATAGAATATCTCAGATTAATATAGCCTAAAGTAAAAGTCTGTCCATTGATTTAAGTCACACGCCGCATAGGGGTTGTTGTGCCCCCCTATTGGGTGACAGAGAGGTGTGTGTTTCTGTGTGATTTGTAATTGCAGTGCATGGGCCTCATTAGCATTTTAGCAGCAAGCCTGGCGGGAAGGCAGACTCACAAGATTGGCTAATGACAGAGATGAGATCATTTACAAAGAGGGTGAGGGTGAAGGCTTCTCACAAACACAGGCTTATGCAATGTGTGTGATCTCCATGTTACTACCCCCTGCCCTACAAACATACAGTAATTTAAGAGGGACATTGCAGGTAAATGCCACCCCAAGGCAATTAGTACAAACAGTAAATATTAACTCTGACTGAAGCCGCATCAGACCATATTATCCATCCAATATTTTGATATCACTAGTATGAAAAAGGGATTGGGGCTGTGAGAAATACTGTATTGCTTCCAGTACAGTGGTTTGGCATTAAAGCTTGGTGACAGACTTAATAAAAACTGAAATAAACAGAAAAAGCTGTGAAAATGTTGTCAGCAGGAAACGGTTATCACATTTAAAAAAATCATTTATAGATGTTTTTCCATATTGACTGATTTTTCAAATTATTTTTCATGTTATACTGATGGTGTAAAATGGTAGGCATGGTAACAGAGCCAGGCTAACTGTTTCCTACTGTTTCCAGTCTTTATGCTAAGCTAACTGTATCGCGGGTGTAGCTTCATGTTAAACAAAAATATGAGTGTGGCAATGCGTAACTCTCGGCAAGAAAGAGAGTAAGCATAATCCAAAAATACCTTTAATTTCTCCAGATACAAAGTGAGCAGGAAAGACTCTTTGACAAGAAACACGCATCTTCCTCTTTCACTCCATCTTTTGAAAAACACGGAATGGATGACAGACAACAACGAAGGAAAATAAAGAAGAACGAGGACAAAGCAAACAGAGGAGCAGCCGACTGAAAACACTTTCAAGGCTCTTTCTGATGGGGGGTGAGGTGTCCTTGCTGCAGCTTAAAAATGCTTTTAGATTAAAGCGACTGAATTTCAGAACTAAAGCTGGGAGAGATGAAAGAAGAAACTGCTGGACGTAGTTAGAGTGAGTCACAGCTGTGAGTACGGCAGAGAGGGCGAAACAACCACTTATTCTCCCACCTTTATATATATATATATACACACCACACAGGGACTGAACTGTATTTGCACAGTACCTACTTGCACTAACAGATAGAAGAGGCAGGACAAAAATAGTAAGTACTAAAATGTGTGCATCATCCAGGATACTGTTATTGCGTCGCAATCAACTCACTGTATTACAATGGAGTTTGACCATCTACATAAAAAAAATAAAGAAATAAATAAAAAAAACCCAATGCTTTAGCTTTTGAATTAAGCTTTTTTTGAATCAACTCCCAAGTCAAGTTTAAAGAACGTATTCATGTAATTATTACAAGCAAATCCCATAATGACATCTTATTATCTCTCTCATCAACCCCGTCTCCTAAAAACTGCGCGATCAATTAGGCAACAAGGGAAATGTTTTTTTCTCCCGGATTACGGACGCAGTTTTAAACATTAGCATTATAAATTGAAACAAAAAAAAAACTTGGTTAGGTTGAGTAAAAGATCATTAGTTTTGGTTAAAATAAGTATGTTTGTGACATAATTTAAGTTACGTATGCAAGTTAAGTACGTTTGGTAAGTGCCACAAGTTACGTATTTAATATAAAATAAGTCAACGTTGAGTTTTTGTTTCACAGAGAACACTAACAGCGTCCTCCTGGGTGAAAGTCCCATGTTTGTTTGACCCAACCATCCACCCAAATCTCATCCTTATGTGGATTTATGCAGGCTTTGATTAGAAACACACTTGTGATGCGTCAAAAAACTAAAACGTAATCCAGGAGAAAATACGTTTCCCCTCAAAACGTAATCGACAAAGCAGTTTTGATGTATGAGAACTTAATTTTAGGAGACCAGGGTGCTCTCATTACTGATTCAAAACAGGTTCCTAAAATTGATAATAAAAGTCAACATCAAAGCTGAAAGCAGCAAGATTCCAAATCTGTTTATTATTAAAACAACAAAAAATATTCTGTTGTATTACATGTGTATTGTATTTAACTCAGTTTAAAAATCACTGATATAGCAAAAAAAATCCCAATGAACCAAACCAACTGTCATTAAAAAAATCATCACTTGCTCATGCAGGAAAATATGTTGTTTACTATGACATGAAGGATTTAGCTGCTCGGTGGCGAGTTCAAGTCTAAAAAAAGTAACCGAGGTGACACAACCGAGGTGTGAGCAACTTCCCAAACTGTTCAAAAACAACCTTAACTACGGAGCGTTTGAATGGGCTCCTGAAGGACACTTTAACCACCGGCTCCTTGACAAGACTGTGGCAGCTCCTTTCTATTCCTGGAAAGAGTGCAATTACACTGATGGACGAATGAGGGAAAAATGGAAGGAAAGAAAGGACTGTTTGTTCTGCCTTGAAATGGAAGCAGGAGTGGAAAAAGAAACTGTTTGGGTGGTTGGTTGATATAAAGTATTAGCACTGACAGACCAGAAATGACTTCAGGCGCTACAGAAATAGACCCTACGGGGAGTCTTCCAAAATGTAGCAAGGAAAAGTACCAAAATGTCAATCCCTTTGCAATTCTGTCCATTTCTTGACGAGTGGGAGGCTTAAATTTGAAAAAGAAATTACGCAACCACGTGCCCTTGTGTACAGTTGTGTTCATTTAAAAACTGACCTTTTGCAAATATGGAAAAAGAAATGAGTTGTGACATTCAATTAAACTTACGCCTCCACTGGTAATCATAGCCACTTTAGGTGGATAAACACAGGGATGGTTGATGGGGTTGGTTGTTTATGAGCATCTATTTGGCCCAGAGATCCATATCATTTGCATAATTATAAACAGTAGATATGGTTGTCAAGGGAAACAGACTGGTGGGATGTGAGAGAGAGAGACAGAGAGAGAGAGAGAGACAGAGACAGAGAGAGACAGAGACAGAGAGAGAGACAGAGAGAGAGAGAGACAGAGAGAGAGAGAGACAGAGAGACAGAGACAGAGAGACAGAGACAGAGAGAGACAGAGAGAGAGACAGAGAGAGACAGAGACAGAGAGAGACAGAGAGAGAGCTGCAATGATGAACATTTCAGCAGAGGTGGGGAAACCCTCTTTAATCTCGTCTAAATTAGCCAAATAAATTGTAAATTAAACCCAAACATCACGTTGTGAATCTGTTCACCGTCGTCACTTTTCTTAATGTGTTTAGACTTCATTGAACAGCCGTGTAGTGCAGATTAAAGCTGCACGGTGTTGAACGCGAGAGGTTCATGAGTCAAGTAAATTAATCAGCAATATTTCACTGACATGACATTCCTGTGATTGCAATGTGGACTAAACACTGAACAATATAAACTGTCTGATCCTAATCTGACCAAATGGCAGAGTAAGCACACAATGTAAACAGCTAAAATCCACTCAACATAACTCAACCTGCCCTCAAACCAGAAAACCT
Source organism: Bovichtus diacanthus (assembly GCA_943590825.1). NCBI lineage: Eukaryota > Metazoa > Chordata > Actinopteri > Perciformes > Bovichtidae > Bovichtus > Bovichtus diacanthus. The sequence goes on from CALSBV010010187.1 coordinate 1,719,340, forward strand.
GCTCCTGATTACAACGGGCAGCACGCCAACTCATAAAGTACTAAAGTGAGCACTGAAGCCTGCCACAAAACGTCATGACATTATTGCACAAACTGGGAATATCCATCATTTAATGTGTTCGAGCGCCACAAATGACATGACATGCTGAAAGCCTTAAAGAGGCACATTAATTACCCGCTTGTATATTTCCATCTAATGGATAGAATCGTGAATAATCATTTTAGACAAATTTAAATGTTTCCAGGGTATCATTTTCTATAGGCTGTTAGAAAAGTAATTACTGGCCAAATCAACGCAATCACACATGTGAACAAGAGGGCGGCACAGCCAAAGAGACACGCAAAGCTTCCCAGGTCCAGTGTTTTAAAACCCAGTTGTTGTGCCATTAATTGGGGGCAAGTTTAGTCTGACGGTCTGCACTGATAATGTGGCTCATGGGTCTCCTTACACAATATCAGCTAAGTGTGTTAATGTGCGTTAATGGCCCAACACAGTGTATTAAAATCGTGAACAACTAGCGTTAAGTATAAAAATAACCTGGTTAAACCCATGTGTGGATTATGAGACAATGGGCCCCCGGGCACAGACATGCAAGAGGCCCCACCACCTCTCATACATAGCAGCAAGAAACACACTTTATAGTTGTTAAGCCCCTTTTTGTTGTCGTTTTGCGTCTCTTTGTAGTCATTTTGCGTCTCTTTGTAATTGTTTTGGTCTCTTTCCTGCCATTTTTTTTGCATTAGGTTGTTTTGCACCATTTTGTAGTCGTTTAGCGTCTCTTTATTGTTTGTTTTGTGTCTCTTTGTGTTTTTTTTACACATTTTAAAACACATTTTGATCTCAATAACTTTTACCTCCAGTCTAAATGTGTGTAACTGAATAAATGTAAAGGAATCATGCATATTCAGAGAATCCCCCTGGCTAAAGAAGGTTTTTTTAAAAGTGTTTCTGATGTTTTGTACATTAAGTTAGACACTGCCACGCTGCCTGAAGACAGAATATGTACACGTACAGTATATATAATGTGTTTGTGTACTATACTGTATGTATTGTACTACTGTCCCTGAGCTGTTTCTGTATCATGTGTTGTTTCGCTCACAATTGTTGACAATTCTTCAATATAATTTTTCTGCCTGAGTGGACTGGAAATTTGTTGGAAACATACTGTAAAGTTGCATTTGTGGTGACAGCTTATCCAGGCTGTGGGGGCATTTATGACAGACTTTGATGCAGATCCAGAACGACAAGTTGACACATTTCTTCTGGGAGAGCTCACAGAGCCACAAAAGTCTCGGGATAGAACAGAACAAATTTAGATCCAGCCGTCGAGAGAGCGTGGACAGCTTTTGACTGGAGCGGCACCGAGGGCGAACGTACCACCGAGGGGTAAGATGTGTGCCGTCTCATAGGCCTGCTGACACACACAGCACAAATAAATGAACCTTTTTTTTTTTATAATTCAATGACTTCAAATCTACAGGTTGATGAAGATGCAGGAGGATTAGTTGTGTGCTGCTGTTCTGACACTTTTCCATTTTTTTCCTCGCACATCATCTTAAGGCGCCGAGATGGTGTGAGTCATCCTTCACCGCAGAGAATTTAGCAAAAAATCAATTTATTCCTGGCACTGGCGAGGCAGAGTAAGCGTGATCGATTCCAAAGCTTTTGTCCTCATCTTCTTCCATACGTTTCTGCCTATATGTCCGGACAATATGGACGTTTATCGTTGCACTTGTGTTCGTATGTGACATAAGTGGCATTTACACACGTACATTGTACGATGTTAAAGCAGGGACATTTCCCCTGCACTGTATGCATGTGCACAACCATGCACTGTATGTGCTTTGGAACAAAAGAAAGCTGTGTAGACTGATGCCGCTGTGTGACACTGTGTCTCTGGCACCTCTCTACATGTGTGCACTGGGTGACAAATAGCTGACAGGCAACGTGTCTAGCAGCAGGCGATGGGGCAGGGTGGAGCAGGCAACATATCGATCCCCCTCCATCTTATTTAGCTCCTGCCAAAACTCACAGCTCTGTATTGACTCAAGCTTATTACACCTCATTTTGACCCAGCTGCACAGAACAAAGCGGCCTCAGGCAGGTGGAAAAACAAGTGTTTTCATCAGAAATTACTCTGTGATCTCTGGAGAATACTGATCTGTTTACTTTGATGTAGCTGTGAGCTTAGTTGGATAGTTCATTCACCGGGAAAAACACAATTATTTTAGTGACAGCTACTGAGGCTTTAGTTAAGTTAAAGGATGAAACCCTTATAAAACATTATCTAAACCTCAACATGAGTCAAAAAACATAGAACGGTTTATTCTTTTTTGAATGTAAAGGCAATCCCACAACTAATTGCTAATTTGAGAATCTGCAATTGGCCATTTTCAAGTCATATTTCCAATGCTGTCCCTTTGGAGCCAACTGAAAACTGTTTTAATGGATTTATGTGTAGTTAGTACAGCCATGCTTATTCACAAATGCAGGCGGTCCCATTTTTTGGGGCTTGTGCGCCCTTAAAATGAAGCAGACTTGTGGACCATTTCCCTTTTTTTCTTTCTGTCACTTCTTGATTAATTTAAACGGTTTATATGGCCATAAAAAAATACACCATTTCACAACTTTAAAAAAAGAACAACAACAAGATCTGAGAAAAGTTCAAAAGAAAATGAGAAAAAGAAAATGTTTTTAACGTCCCAAACGTCTGGTTGGGTTCCACTACACATGGAGTGCCAGCTGGAGCACAACCAATATAGCAATATGGATTGTGATTCCAACACATGCCAATGAGCGCTGTGAAATACCTAATATACACTTGTGTTCACCTTTCTCTCTTTGAAGTAGAAATGTCAGTGGGTGTCAGTTTCTTTAAAGTATATTGTGATAAAAACAAAGCTGTTTCAAAAGGTTATTTGAACTTAATAAACTTCGTACTTTACAGCACTATGAGGGTGTCATTTTCTGCAAATAGGTGGCGCAGGACACGCTCAGGATTCTTACGATCTGTAAGCTATGAGCTCCATAGACGTTCAGACGAGCACACTAGGAAGCCAGGAGGATTTATATATGTGCAATAAAGACATAGAGTTGTTTTTTCATTGAAAGATTAGATGGTCTTCAGCTTTATTGGACGTCATAGGGAAGGTTGGAAGAGCAGAAACCCTAATCCATACACAAAGCCATAAAATCACGAGTTCATAGAACACACCTGAGCCCATTGAGAAGCAGAGTTTATTACATGCTCGTCTTCTCAGACAGCGACATGCCATTCAGGTTCCAACTCAACCATCTGTTGTTTACACTCTGCTGCCCTCAACAATATCTGACAATGACACAGTTGTCCGTGCCTCTGCAGTGACAGGGACACTAACACTCACAGAGCGCTGTCACTGATCTCCTCTGCACTTTTTCTCAGCTGCAGTATCTACCGCTGGTTAACGGAGCACTGGGGAACAAAAGGAGCGTCCCAACGCACAACATGACGATTGATTTCTTCCTAAAAACAAATGAGCGCAGCTGCAAGACATTATATTCTCATTGTTATCCTCTAAATTAGTATTTTTGTATCGTATCACTTCTACATCAGATGTTTGTATTTTCTCTTATCTTTATTTATCTTGCCTGTATTGTAAAAGCATGACTTTGTTTCAGTTACTGCGCACAAAGGTCGCGCCAGACACGGTGGCGGTTGTCACATTTTATCGCGTGCTGACAAAAGGTTAAAGGTAGTCATTGTTAACCCTTGCAGCGTTCATTTTTATGCCGGAAATGTGATGCCTGAAAGAAATGAAGTAATTTGCAGCCATACAACTTTCAATGCGCAGGCTTTTTAAAAAATGTTTTATTGTATGCGACAGGGTTTTTAAATGATATGTGATTTGATAACATGTCATGCTGGAAATCCAACTTTACAAGCATAAAAGTAACTACTCTTACGACTGTGTCGACATGGCGTGGGAAGCCATAGTAATATGACAGCATGTCAGGAAATGAGTTTTCAAAAAGCATGCTTGTTTTTCTGAGTAGGAAATCACACTTTTTAGATTTCTCCCTGGACATATTTTGACACGTGTTGCCAGAAAATGACATGGACAATGGCGTGTCTGAACTCTAACCAGACGCATTTATGTGGCCACTCCTCCTCACCTTCATCAACCAATCAGCAGCTATGACCGACAGTCAGGTCTGACCCCCCCGACCTGTTATGAAACGAGGTCTGACACGAGAATCCGGCACTCTGGCTAATATGCAGTCGTAAAAGTATCGAGCAAGATTGACAGCCCAGTGTGTGTGTGGGTGTGAGAATGGATGAGTCACACTTGCCATTTGCGCTGTGCTCACAAATTAACACAGCTTCTCTCCTCGATTCAATCAATCCTGCGTTTATGTGTAATTTGTATGCAGCAGTAAAAAAAAAATAAAAAAAAAATAGCAATGTAAGAACAGAGAAATTGTGTGAACCCTGTTTGCACTTTAGTTCCTCTAGTGTAAACAACTCTCTGTCTACAGAGCAGCTTGATATTTACCCATGAAGAAGCATTGACTGGCAGGCAAATTAAAAGAGTTCTGCTCGTGCTCAGTGTAACAGCAAAAACATTGGTTACTTCTGAGAGTAATGTTTGCACTCTGGAGTGTGTGTGTGTGTGTGGACTGAACCAGGACGTCTCGCTCACTCTCTGGATACACCAGGTTTGTCTGTTCCTGTCCTTGACACAGTTAGAGGACTGTCGCCGCATGCTGCAAATTCCTCCCCTTGACACACTGTTCGCGACACACACACACACACACACACACACACTTCTCTACCTGCCTGTTTCCCTGAAACTGCTGGGTCAACAGCCAATAACATCCCCAGCTCAGTCTCTGCAGAGGAGCAAAGCGAAATGAGGGAGGACGAAAATAGATGTGGCACAAACATCCCTCAGTTCCTCGCCTCGGAGTGTTTTGACTAATGAGCCAGTATAGCAGAGGGGTGAATTCCCAAAGGGTGCACGGGGTAACGTCAATGCCCCCTTTTTCTTGCCCTATTTTTTTTGGTTGTGCGAGTGTGTGTTTGTCTGAGTAAGTTTTAAATGTGTGTGGTTGACATGGAACGCTCACCCTGGGCTGGGCACGGTTGTTTTTTCTTCTATTTGGGTCATAATACAAACCTCCAAGGGAAGGCTAAAGTGGGTCTCAGACCAGCACACTGTCTCATATTAATAACCTTTCATAATCACAGGGAGACGGAGACAGGAGACTTGAAAGATCAACACAATAAATTGGTGAAGAGCAACACCTTCTTCTTCCTTTCTTCATTACCACCACTGAGGTGCCTTTAAATATGACCTTTAACCCCAAACTCCACTCGAGCTGCTCAGTGGCTTACTGACGACATTGTGGTTGTACTAGGCAGAGGAGGGAATGTGTGTTACTGTGTAAGGCTATATCATTTTATTTTAAAACGATTTCAAATTTCAAAGATTTCTAATCACTAATGCTCATCCCGTTTTTGTTTGAAAATCTTGGGGTGCGCTACTGGGTGCAACAAAGGTGCATTTATTTCTATTATTCCTGGTATAGAAACAAAATATATGGAATGGCTGCGTGTCAGAAGATGGGAACTCAAGCAGTGAGATTTCAGACCCTCATCTTTCAGATCCTGCCTGGTAACCACAAGATGGCTGCTATGACAATCTTTCTGCTGCCACCTACTGTACAGGAACACCTCTAAACACTCGATGTTAGTTCCACCTGAAGGAGCTTTTTAAAAGGGTTAAAAAAATCGTTCCACAACAGGTAAATCCAAAGATTTAAATAGATAATGCTCCTCGTAGTATTTATATATTGTGATATTGTGCCAAATATATTTAAATCAGGGTGCTTAAGCCAGGGTCTTAAGTCAATTGACGCCCATTTTTCTCCAAAGCGTTTACATAACAAGGATATGCTCTTAATGCGAATCATTCAGCATACTGCTTACTCACCTACCTCCCTCCCCCCACCACTCCCCATTTTCCAGTTAGAAATCACTTTGAAGTTCCACCCATGAGTGGAATGATGCTAAAATATTTACACTTCAGTTAGCCACTTCTCTCAACAAAGGATCTCTGCCAGAATTCCTTCTCGTGGGAAATTAAATTGCTGCTTCCTCTGCTTTGATTCATGTGAAGAACTCTTCTAATGTGATTTCTCCCGGGCGCGTCCTGAAGTTCACACCGAAACACACGTCAGCGCGCACAGATAGGCATCGGCGGTTGTCAGCTCAGTATTTTTTGCCTTCATGTGGGGTGCAGAGAAGGACTTGAGGATGAAGATTACCCCTTAATTCCCTCCACACATACAGTAGCCTGACATTTATCCGTGATGCGTTTTCACACTCTAAGTAGGGCTTCGAACTCACGCCAACACAAACACATTCACACTAGATTCTTTTAACAGCTCCAATTAAAAAGGAGGCCGTCTCCAAAAAAGCCCCGTCAGAGCCGGCCCTCTCTCTTCATGTGGAGCGAAGTGCCCAAACTTCCTCCCATGTGCGAATATCTCTACTACGGTGGGAACAGATAAGACACGCAATGATCTCCGCAGAGAAGTTCCCTTTTCACTCGTCCCCTTGAGAGGGAGGTCAGAGGTCAGCCTGTGCTGGAGCTGGTGGGGATTCCCAAACTACAAAGTTTTATGGAATAGTAATCTTTTTTTGTGAATTATAACATAATCTGACCTTTTTGACAATTATGTATGTGAAACCCTCTGAGAAGTTAAGGGAAATTTCTCTTTGGCAGAACTTCTAATAAATCAAAATAAATAAGAGACAAGGAATTGATAAAGTGTAACAAAAATAATATGTTGGGAACCACTGGTTTAATAATAAGGGTCCTTATGGAGGCGGTGCCCTGACCTATGCATACCATGAAAGCAACATGGTTCCCTTGTTTTTTACGCTGTCCTACCATCTGGATTTGTTTTTAAACCATGTGTTCCTACATTTTAAGAATGCTTTTGTTAATCTAATGTAGACGGTAATGATTTATCTCGTAGGACAATAACTTCCTCACATTCAGTACAAGCTGTAGAGAAAATTGTTATTTTTAGTCATTTTAATGTATTATGTCGTTTTACTTGAGGAATTTCCTTGAGAAAACTGCTGTATTTAGACCAAAGAACGATTTTTTTCTTCATACATGTTGAGTTGTATGCTTGCCTGTACACATTTCTCATTTTCCCATGTTGTTGACCTAATCTGCACTAACTACTCGATTAATTAGAAGTGAACCAAATGAACACCTCAAATTTTCGCTTCACATACTAGTACGTCTTTCCAGAAACCTTACCATGAATTTAGTTACATGCCGGTTCCTTGATAGGACGTTCTAGGAAACTACGAGACCTGTAAAATAAAGTTACCAAATAAAATAGAACTAAGAAGAATGTGCAGTGAAGTCTCAGAACAGATGGACGCAGCAGTGAGACGAGCCGGTACCTGGACACATCACTGCACCAGTCACAAGTGGATCGATGCTGTGGCAGCAGACAGGAGGAGTCATTAATCAGCCAGCAGCAAGTCCTGTCCGAGCCCCCCCACACACACAGTGCACCTTAAGGTATAATTGCCGACCGTCACACTTGGCAGTTGGACCACAGGGGGAGCTTTGTAGATCGACAGGCGCTGATTTCAGGCAGCAAACAGTGACCCGGCAGCAATAAGAGAAGCTGAAGCCAATGAATCCGTCCACAGCAGCAACTGTGGACATTTCTCACAGCTACCGGCCTCTGAATCAGACATGGCGGTGATTGAAAAAAATAAATAAATAAATCAAGATCAATCAAGATACCTGCACTGCTGCCTTTTCTCCCTTGAGGAGACATTGAACGTTTAGTGTGCCATTTTAAGAGCTCGAAGACATTATTTTTATTTTTTTACATTAAAACCCCTCATATCAGGTATAGATAAGCTACGCTTCATACAGTAATCCACAACCATTTAATCTTGTTCAGTTGTCACACTAATAACCTGATACCCTGCCAGCCTGCTGCCACAAGACTAACAGTGCTGCAGTGCCCCCCCACTGAAACAAATGCTATGCAACGTGATCCATGGGTGGACCACCAATAATCACCTCTTCCTCTGGCATCAGCTTAGTGACCTGCGTGAGCTCTCCAGGTTTGTTGGACACCAGTGCCACCATGTGGCAACTTTAAATATTGCAATATATATAGACATCTTTTGACAGCAGTTATACATGACAGGAGTTCAGAGGGGGTTTGCCCCCGTGACCCTCATATTTCAACTTCTCTAAATTATGTCAGTAGCCTGATGTCATCTATGGCCAATCTAATATTTTTAATACTTGACTTTTACAGTGCATTAGTACTTTTGCACTTACAAAATGGCCACCAGCAGTTTGAGAATAGGCAGAGAACATATCCAATGTTATTCTGGACGACACGGAGCTGCAGGTCGTTTCATTTGAAGAGATATTTTCCACTTAAACCATTTGAAAATACCTGGGCAAAAATAAAATAAGAGTGCAAAAAACAGCATAGCATGTATATTTCACTGTTTGTGAACATAAGCCTGATGTTTTCCCGTATGTGGACAAAGATTGCATATTGTATTGTTGCGAGGCTCATACGACAAATTCATAGCTACTAAAAGTGTGACACTTAACATTAAATAGTGCAAACTTCAAAAGTAGTCATGTTTTGCTTATAGTGTCAAGTCACTCTACATGCTTCAAAATGAAAGATACTCAACCAAAAGAATGCAAACAAGTCAATTTCTCATAATTAAATCATTTATTGAACATTTATTTATTATCCTCTTAACTCAGGATCAGTCACCTTATAATCTTTTTTAAATACAGTTTCACACTTCTCTTATTAAACCGCACCAATATGGCTCCAGGATTATAACACACGACATCTTTTGGACTTTAACCTTCTTGGAAACAGTCAAGATAACCAATGGGCATTAAATGTCACCTTGTCAGTCACGTGAAGACCGAGCTCCTTGTTCTCCTGCTCCTCTCTCACAGCAGAGCCATGTGTCCCGGCAGGAAAACGACCTGGAAAACGCTCAGACAACAGTAACTGTGGAAAGCACTTTCAGCCCCAACATCGCATCACAATGTACTACTCTTGCCATCAGTGACAATGCAGTGCAACACAATACCTGCCCGGGTTTACCTGGATTTCACAATCCGTGGCCAGGCGAGAGCTGAGGTGCGTTTGTTTCGTTCCTCTGGGCGGCGCCACTCAGGGCTCAGGACACTTCCTACTGGGCGGGCACCATCCAGTGCGCCGCTGTGAGACAAATAAAGCCCAACCATGAATCGTGCGACATAGCAAACACATAACATGGGCTAGAAAAAAAAAGACCAAACATATGCACATGTCACATTCATGTCAATCATTTGCAATGTAACGCCACACCTTTTTATTTGCTCATATCGGTAAGTCACAGCTGGAAAGGAGGTCAGACCAGTTTCACAAGGCCACGTAGACCAGTTCATTCCGGTTACCAGCACAGATCAAACATTTCCTCAAAGTCCCTCTGTTGAAAGGCAAGACAGCTGTCATATTCAGAGTCCGGTGCATCACACACACTGGGTGAAAAACACTCACTAAACAGATGTGGAGACGTTTCATGTGAAGCTGCCCGGGTGTAGTTTATCCTCATGTCGTCGTACACATTACCCATAAGGTACTGCGTGGTGTTTGGCGGCGCCATTGCCCCCGATGGTCGACTGTGCATGTAGGCCGCAGCGGGACGTTCCTCACACACGGACTCCCCTTTCTCTTGCTTTCCGATGTTTCCCAGGACTTTGGCGAGTTTCGCCAGCTGTGCCCGCCTCTGTTCCCGCCGGAGGCATTTTCGGATGGTCCTCATCGAGCCGGTTAGACGCTGCTTGAAGGCCCCCTCCCCCTCCGTGGAGACACGAGGCACTTTCCACCTCAGTTTCGATCCAGGTTTCATGGCTTTGCGCAGGGAGTCGGCTTTAACGTGCTTCGATCTGGTATCCATTCCTTCTTGACACATCTCCGTCCAAAAAATAACAGTAGAGGAAAAAATGTCGACTGCAGCTGAGTGACTCGACGACTTTCGTTTCGTTAATCTGGAGATATCTGAAGTTGAAATTGTCTTCTTCGGAATTAAAAAGTAAAGACAGGCAAGGATAGCCTTTTCTAAAAGACTGTACTGTTTGAAGGTCAAAAGCTAGAACTAGAACAATTATTTGCTAAATGTACGGAGCTCAAACTACACGTCCTGTCAGAAGTTCCTTCCAGCCAAAAGTCTGTTACAACGGAGGGCCTACGTTGCATTTTATGAAACTAAACACCCACAATCCTTTGCTTTCAGAACCTAAGGCGGGGCTGCGGGGCGGTACTGCCACCTACCGGTGTGGAAGGAGACATGAAAGGGAAAATAAATAATACATGGAGACAAAATATACAATATAGGCTAAGTATGAAATGAAACAGTCAAAATGTTATCTTTTAATGTGGTCCTAATTCAAACAACAGCTGGTCATGTAACTGGCACTTCCCTGTTTGTCTTGATCGACAGACAGACTTTGTGATGAACAAGTGAAATAGATATAACCAGCAACTGTTTGTATGCATTTTTATTTCAGGATGTCTTATTTATTTATTTTGATGTCATACTTCTACATATAGTTTTATTGTACTGCTATTTATATTTATAGTCATATATATATACAACATTATGAAATAAGAAATCACATGAATAACTCCATACAAATATCGTAACAAGCCATCAATGTAATAATAAAGCAACTTCATATCGTCAAATTTTATTTAATCGTTTTCACAGTAACAGGGTTTATTTCAGTTAATTTATTGTTTTATATAGATTTTTATTTATTTTTTTATATTTGACCCTATTATGGCATAATGTCTCTTTTCATGGTACATCTGTTGCCTGTCACCACTGCCGTTTCAACCATTCAACACATATCACCAACTCCAGTTGCAATTTATTTTGTTAATGTCTTTTTCATAAAGTAATTTTTTGCCCCACAATTCTGCAAATGTATCATCAAATGCTGTGACCCACAATCCTTAGTTCAAATTGAACAGTCAGAAGAGATATGTCCGGACGCCCCCTTCTGTGCAAATGGGGTATAAAGCTTTTCATAATAATGGCCAGTAAAGTGATAAGTGTTTTGATAAGCACACTGACCTTTTAAAATGATAAGCGCTGCACAGTTATCTTACACACATCCTGGAGAGAAACTGACAAGGCATATTTTGTATTGCCTAAAAGGATAGTTATTTTTACTTTCATTTTCAATTGAAGATGAATCAATAATGCTCTGTAAGTGCAACCATAAGAGCTTGAGTATGTCAATGGCAGGTTTGCGGTGGCGGTTCTAGAGCAATTTCAAATTGGGAGGCCAGACAGGGGCCACATGCGATTTTAGGGGTACCAAAAATACACCTATTACATATCTTAGGTTGGTTCTCCAAAAGACTAATGATACACTTACACAGCAGTAAACACAATAATGCTTTTTGAGTGTTATTGTACATTTTATCACTGCTTTGTATAATTACAATTTCCCCTCTCTGGGGATAAATTTGGGGTGAAAAATGTACAAAAATATGTTCCATGATTAGGAGAGCCGGCGGGGGCCCCCATAGAACCACTCTTGTCAGTTTGATTTGTTTGTGGAGCAGTACGAACTCATCCGTTTAATTGTAGAAATGCACTATTAAATAATACTAATGCCATGCTGCTTTATAATACATGTATTATAGACCAAATAATTTAACCATGTTAGCCCAAAAGGGAATATAGCTCCTTTTATTTCAACTGTCAATGACATTTTAAGGCAGCACCCTCTACATCAGGGGTTCTCTACGTCAAACGTTTTCAGACCAAGGACCACTTAACCAATAAAAAAACACTCACGGACCACTTAACTCCCCAAATATCCAAAAACAATCGGCCTGCTTACCACTCCCAGTATATTACACATTACAGGCTAATATTTATGTGACCTTCTCTACATCGCTCGTTCACACATTAAATCAACAATACAAATACAATTACGGATTCTACAAGCATTTCATTGATATGTGATCAAAAAGGTAAATGCTGATAGATATTACACATCATATGAAACGTAGACTACGTTTATTACTGAGTTTATGTCCGAGCGAACAGAGCCGCAACTTACTTATGAAAATTAAGGTTTTTTTCACATCCAAGCTTTTTTCATGAAAATTACATTACATTTTTTTCCCATGAAAATTTTGTATTTTTTTGACATTCAAGCTTTTTTCAGGATAATTTGTTTTTTTTTATAAATAATTTTTTTTCCCATAAAAATGAAGTATTTTTCACATTCAAGCTTTTTTCATGAAAATTAATAAAATTATTTTTTTCCCCATGAAGTTTTTTTTCACATCCAAGTTTTTTTCATGAAAATGACGTTTTTGAAATCCAAGCTATTTTGAAGAAAAAAAAAAAAAATTTGACATTAAAGCTATTTTCATGAAAATGTAGTTTTTTTTCACATCCAAGCGGTTTTTTTTTGACGCTCAAATTGACCACGCAGATCATTTATGACGTAAGATTGTAAAACGTACCCACATAGCTACGTAGCTATGCTAAATCCATGCGACAGTCTATACTAGTCATTTTTGAACAGTTTGAGAAACACTTTTAAACTTCTAATATATTAATTTAAAAAGTCACATTTTACCAATATACTCACGGACCACTAGAGGTCACTCACGGACCACCAGTGAGAAAGACTGCTCTACGTGGTTAACGTAATACAGTACATAAGACTCATAATCCATCCACTCTAGTCATCTTGTACAAATAAAATATATAATATTGTACAGGAATATAACAGTGACGTGATTGAGGATACACCCCAATTAGATCACAGTCTATGTAATAAGGTTTTACAGGAATTAAAATATTTGTCAGCAGTTTACAGAATCTCTAGGAAAATGATATTTTGTTCCACAGGAGGTCAGACATGACATGCATCTTGCTTAGACTCAGCAGTGGAGCTTCACTTTAATGTACCACCAGAGGGCAGCATGTAGTTGTCAGAGGGGCCATGGTGTAGCAGTACACATACCCTCTTGTGTACATCTGTTTCCCTCATGGTCTCTTAAAGGCTCTGAGTGTCTTTGAACAAGTGATATCCTCAGTCATCTAGTGTGTGTATGTGTGTGTGTGTGTGTCTCTTTTCAATTCTAGCCCACCAGCCAGCTGAAATGACTGCTGTCGCTACAAAGAAAGAAAGAGCAGGACAGAGACACAATCAATAAACTAAAGTCGCATACCAGCACACTAGTAAAGTTTCAAGGAAGAACTACAAGTTATTTCAGCTTGGATTTCTCGTGTCCATCTCTCTCTAGATTCCGCTCAAAAGAAGAACTTCCTTGTTCTCTTTGCTTGTATTGCAAACTACCTATGTTCCCATATATGAGTGCACAGTATGTTACAGTATGGATGTGGTACAACAGGCTGAAAAAATGCAGCAAAGTGAGCTGCATTACCTGTTCAAGATGATATGGCCCGGGGGATCCTTTGGGCGTAAGAAACTTGTGTACAATGCATCCTGGTACATGTAGGCACTACCTCCGGAAACAGGAGCACTCAGCTTTCTTGGTAAATATATAGCATGCACTGAGGAATCTATTGCTTTAATTCACTACATTTACCATCAACATTGATTGGACATCCACATTAAAGATTGGAAAATTCCACCTTGGATTCTACTCTAGGTATTAGGCTAGTTAGCTCAGGATGCTAACATTTGCGGCTCACTTATCACTGTTGTTCTATAACAGACCCTGTGCTCAGTGGAGGGCAAACAGCCAAAAGATGAATATCTATCGCGGGGATTTACACAGGATCAGAGTATATTTCTCGGAGCCCCAACACGACACACATCGCCTGCGCTCACTCCCATTTCTGGTCTGGGCATAGGCTTGGGTAGGTTGGTGTTTTTCTCAGCACATCACACTTCATCTTTCAGTCTAGACGGCAGAGAAGTTGCCTTTGTTCCTCCGTATCCAAAGTGCACTGAAAGGTTCAGCTACTTTTTTGATTGTGTTTTGTAAAACTTCCACCTCAGCTGCTTTTTGTTTTCTTCTCTGCTCCTCGTCTCAGCTTTGAAGATTCTTCGCCTCAGATTTCACCGTAATCCAAACAGTGTTGCATAAGAATGCTAAATAATACATCTAGACAGACTTGCCCTCATAAACAGTTTCAATTTCACAGAGACATAACGAGAGCTGCCATTTCTCTGGTTTTTGTGTTAATCACTCGTACTAGAGAGTCAATTAGTGCTGATGTTGTTGGGAGGTCTGTGGTGTATCAGCAGCGGTATACTGAGAGGTTGTGATGGGATTTTAATGGGCTCTCCATGATGTGGTTCAGCCATCAGTAGATGAATGTAAAACCAGTAGCGGAATTTTAACATAACATTGAAGGTTTAAGCAGTGGCTTTCAAAATGTCTTTAATGACGACCATATTTAAAATGACGTCAAATAGAACAAATACAACTCTTGGCAAGATGATTCTGAATAAGTCACTTCAAGCTGCATTGAGGGATTTCTGAATACACAGGAAAGGAAAGTCCATTTTAAAGGATCGAGAAAATAGATCTCTTGGTCGATGTGATTGCTTCTGATCTCTCACTGATATGCATTGTGCCTGTTTTATGCATTTTAACTGTTTAATATTGCATATTAACTGGATATTATGCTCATTCATTTTGTAGTGTGGAAACAATGTTCATGCTGCCCTCTTGGCCAGGTCACTCTTGAAAAAGACATTTTCATCTCAACGAGGCTTTTACCTGGTTAAATAAAGGACATATACTTCATGCTGCAATAATCTCACCAAATACATCCTGATATACTGCCAGCATATCAAGTTGTTATGGCTAATGGTTGGATAGTTACTTATCTTTTAGCTCGGGCTTGGTCCACAAACTCCAGCTAGTTTACTTTGTCTCATTGCCATTTGGTGGTGGACAGTTAGTGTCAATTTGGCGCCTCCAAGCTTGTTTGCTGAAAGCAATTTTATATGGGTTGTGTGGCGATGAAAGACTTAACTGTACGGTCATGACAAAGACCAGGACATATGCAGTGTTGGGTGTTATTTGTCAGTTGGGTTATCAGTGTAAGAGGCCCTCTCACATTACAGAAAGACATTTGATTCATTGTTGTGAGTATAAACATCACTCGATACAGTTGGTGGAATCTTGGCTTCTCTGAGCTTGTTAGCTGGAAGTAGTTTTATATGGGTTGGCTGAAAATGAGAGCTGTAATTCTCATCTGTACAGTCATGACCGAAACATGCTCAAATCTGCATACAGCTGCAGTTTTGGGCGTCATTTGTCAGTGGGGTTATCAGTGTAATGTGAGAGGAATTGTTAACATGCCACAAAATCATGTCCAATGTTTTGTCCAAGCCAATTTTCAATGCTGTATTCATCTGAGATGCACTAGGTTCCCCTAGGTTGAGTTTAAATGAACCCTTTGAAATCAATAAAACACACAAGCACTGGGCCAAACAAGAGGCAAACATTTTTTATTTTGTTCATTAAGGAAATAGAAGAATAATTCATAATTTCTTAAACCTACAGGGAAATAAACCCGACGGATTAGGATGTGCCAGCAACATGTCTTAAAATATAGACATTGGAAGAAGCAAACTAATCGTTAACACAAAAATTGACAGAGAGTGTGTGTTTGCATTGGCTTGTTTGTGTGCAGGGCGAGGACAGAGCTGTGTGTGAGTGATATTCACGGAAGCTGGGCACAGTTCAAGTTTCCTCCGCAGTGCAGTGGCTCTGTGGAGAGAGGGAGCGAGAGCGAGGGGGGGAAGGACAGACAAGCTGAGAGAGAGAGAGAGAGAGAGAGAGAGATGACGCTCTGCCAACTGTACACCCTAAAAAGACCTCACACACTCAAACCACCAGCAACTTTATCAAGATTACATTTTACTAATTTGATATGACTTTGCATGTGCGTGCCTGCTGACTGTTGATGCCCTAAATTCAATCGGACATTTTGCATTAGATCCAGTTTCTCATTCACAAGCAGCTTCACTGTGTTTCTTCCTGTTCCCAAGCCTCCATCATGCCCATGAAAATATCTCTTTATTTTCCGAGAGGACAGATATCCTTACTCGTCTAATGCAGCCTACAGCTGTCCTGTTTAGCTACATACCAGAAAGGTCATCAGAATATCAAAATAAATGATTTATGGGATATCTGGATCAGCTTTTTTCCTCTCTGGTCATGGCAACTGACTGAATGATTTGTGGTGAGTTTCCAATTCCTATAAGCACTTCTAATGGAATTACATAGTGACAGAGAGGGATAGTTGGCTTGGCTTTATTTCATGTCTGCGTGTTTGTGCATTAGGCAGAAGAAGAATGAAATCAAGCGTCATGCCCACGGCTCATGAACTGACAAGTCATTAAAATGATTGTGATTGAAAGTCAGATGAACAATAATAACATGAAGCTTAACATCCCAGGCAGTATCTGATTGGCATCAACCCGCACATTTTGATTATTTAGCCTTCCCGGAAACCAGTTTATAGGCCTACAGAATAAACAGAGAGAACATTTGGAAGGCAAAGAGAAGTGGTGACATAACACAGAGTCACCTGAAGCTGAGCAGCAAAGGCTTGTTCAGTGTTACGTGTCGAGATGCTTTGCAGGTTTTGTTTCTTGTTTGTTCAGAGGAACAAGGAATTACTTACATATGTTTATAGTAGATCTGTTTATTCCCCATATCATCATATTTTATTGCAGTAAAGTAAGTATACAAGTATTTTAGTGTGTAGTATTTTACATTTTACATTCTGTTTTATCTAATTCTATTTTATATGTATATATTTTACTTTTTAAAAAGGAATTTAAGATTTCCATTGCCAACAACTAACCTGTGTAATGGATATTTTCTGTGCTTAGAAAAGGGAAAATGTTACTGCCGGCTTTAGGTTGTGCTTTCAACGCAATGGAAAGTGTTATTTATGTATATGCATAACTTATTTACTGCCGTGTATGGTAGTAAATAAGTATAGGCATGGATGTTTATTATCATATATGGATATGGTTTCTTTAAACGTATTAAAGGTTACCTAGAATGTCTTGAAGGTGAAAGGTCTAGCGGATGAACTCAGACTCACCTGAACTGGCTGAGACTAGATCTAGCTGGAGGGACTTTCTAAGAGAAAAGAAGACACAATACAGCACTTTTGGTTCAGTCCTCTCAAACTCTTGCCTTGTGCATGTACTCTGTATTGTGTTGGATCCTTTCTGCAGAAAGCTTACGCTTAATAAATACTTTTTTACTAATCCTTGACTGAAGAACTTTACTATGAAGATATTTCATAACACCTGTAGCTGTTGTGCATACCATACAGTAATCGGTGAGTGAATCGACTGTCTGTCTAATAACTGGCAACACTTTTAACAATGTTTTAACTGTTTACGTTTTTACAAACAAACATTCCTAAGTTTCAGATCAATTGTGAGGATTTTCTCCTTTTCTTTGTCTTGAAACGGTACACTGAATATTTTTGGCTTTTAGATTGTTGGTTTAAAAAAGAAACAAGCAATATGAAGACATCATCTTAGATTTTAGGAACGTGTAATGGTGCTTGATTAAGAGACAAAATCATCGTCAAGTTATTCGTCAAGTCTCTCACTTCCTGATTTCTCAGAACAAACTTGATCTCGTGATACTATATATATATATATATATATATATTTTCTTTTACAGTTTTTTTTTTTGCCAGAACCGACATGTATCCAATGAAAAAGGCCTGTTCCGGTTTGGTACCTGTTGCCATGCCAACAGAATAACCAGCACAGGAAAATATCTCCAACCTTCACGTCGAAGCAGAGGGACATCATCAGCACCCTGTGTGTGATTTACTCCACCACATCACACGTGGACGCGTGGGTGAATATGTGTGTGCGACCACTGTTTTGTTCATATCCGGCTCCCCCACTCCCTACGCCTACTCGCCACCTGCTGCGCCAAATGCATGCTGGGACCTCTCAACTGGACAGATTGAACAGATGATCAGACAAGACGTGCGTTTAGTATGTGTGCATCTGCTTACATGCCAAAATGGGCTTACAATATAGGTTTGTAGGAAGCTTCTGCAAATAGGAATTCTGGTTAAAGTGTCCTATAGTACATTCTGTTCCTCAAATTTAGGTGCCCCTGTGTGTGCGTGTGTGTGTGTGTGTTTTGCTGGTGTGAGACGAATGCAGTCTCTCTCAGTGCTTACCTCACTCTGCTGTGACCCTGGCTCTAGCGGGATGTGTCTAATGAGAGCTATAAATATCCTGGAACAGACCTGGCTGGCGTTCACGAGACCGCAACCTCTGTATATACACGCACACAAACACACACATGGACGCGTGCACTTATTCCTATCAATCCTCCCACATAGAATGATAAGAAAGAGAAAGGGGCAGAGAGAGAGAGAGAGAGAGAGAGAGAGAGAGAGAGAGGGAGAGAGAGAGAGAGAGAGAGAGAGGGGGGGAGAGGGGGAGAGGGGGAGAGAGAGAGAGAGAGGGAGGGAGAGAAAGGGAGAAACAAATAAATAATGAACAAAGCTCTTCAGCACAATCAGACACAGACCCCCGCCTGCTCCCCCACCTATTCGTCTTCCCACCCACTTGCCATTATTCTCCAAACTCTGCCCGCATGCCTTCCAGCTACAACATCATGAGTCACGGCTGCTGGTGTGGGAGTCAAAATATCCCCGTCAATACCCGTGATAGCAACAAAAGTAAATTAAAGAGGTCGCGGATAAAAGAAAAAAGACGATGCTAACGGATTAATCAATCAATGCCGTTCGTCTATAGCGTGTGCACCCAGGTCTACAGACACACAAGCATACACACATCCAAAGAGGGTCAGTCTAATTATGATTAAGGGGCTTTGCTCTCTGCAGGTGGTTGTTGTTGAGCTCTGTGGTCACAAACAAGCAGCAGGGTAGCTGACTGTAACGCTTCAGAAGCCGTAAAGTCACTAAGCCCGTCACTTTCCCCCAAACTAAAGCACTATCGCCCCTCTCCAACGAAAACGGAATGATTAGGCTCCTTAATGGTTTGAGAAAACATTATGTAATGTCAGGAGGCTAATGGGATGTTCTCTCCTTTCTCTTGTGCACAAAGGAAGGTACAGTAGTAAGCAAGAGGCATGGCTGACATGTGTGAAAATGAGGATTCCGCCATGGTGACGTGGTCAAAGGTCTGTAAAATCTCACAACATGGAAACTGTCCAGCTTCTCAGTCACAAGAGATCATGTGATAGGGTTGTTCCTATGGTGGCCAATTTGAATTTACAGCACGCTCGCACACATCGGAAAGAGACTTTGTTGGCATCAAAGCGAGCCTGTAACATTGTACAGGAGATCACATGTGACTATGATTTCGAGGGCCGATTCAAACCAAGGACGTTGTGGTCACATGCTGTTTACATGGTACATGCCTTTCCCAGCTGCACCTTTAACCCTGTAGCTGCATTGACACAAAAACTAGGTTACTTGAATAAGTAATTTTGCGTACACATCAAAATCCTGTGATTTCAGCTGCTCAAGTATTCTTGGACACATGGCAAATATGCAGACATCCGCTCGAAACAAACCACTTCACTGAATAATGCACTAGCTTGAAAGAATTTTATGTCATCGTCAAAGCTTCTAGTCCAGGATTCTTCTCCCTGGAAACTAACACTGAATTGCCCATTTGAGCAACAAAGTGCTTTGCTTTGTGTTTTTTTTTTTATGGACGTACTTGTCGCGAACACTTGCCCTTAACTAGATCTAGTTTAATGGGTTCTTATTTGATCACCTTTCCAAAACCAAAAGGGACAACAGTGGCTTACCACAGGACACGCCTTCTACATGACACGACCTCTAAACGGTCGCGTCAAAACCACTTTTTTCAGGTTTAGGCACATTTCCCCAGTGATACTGAATATTTGAGCAGTGTACAGTTACAAGAGGGATTTAAATCCTAGCTAGTTGCTCAAAGTCTCATTTGATGTGATGATATTTTGTAAAATGCCCCTCAGAGCAGGATGAGTCATCAACTATTTGAAATCGTTTTACATGATTTCTGGGTAAAAATACCCCGATACAGATTTGTTTTTTTTTTTACATATATTTGTCACATAACAAGAGATGCATGAACATTAACATAGGGACAGGATTAACACTGAGGAAATGCATTTTTCACTTCACTGGGTCTTTCAAGCTTGGATTAAGATACCTTGCCAGGGCCAATTAAAGAAAAAAGATAAGATAATAAGAATAGGCAATTCTCTTTTTTCCTCTCTCTCTGATTTAGAGTGCTGTGCATTGATTTGGCAGTAAAGATCTCAGACGGATGGCTGGATTTGTATGTCAGCCGCAGCGTTCTGTCATCTTCCTTCCAATTACCAATGCTTTTAACCACATTGATTTACTTTCTGTTTGCCCTAAGGAAGGTCATACAGTACCTCAATTGAATTAGCAATTCTCATTCCCTATGTCCAGCGTCTGCCCATAGCTGGCGCCAAGCCAGGTCGTTTACTCAGCGAGCGCTGGTTCAGAGGGGTGGGAGTCTCCTTGGGAGTCCTCACTCTGCTTCTTTCCCCGTTTGGCTCATCTCCCTCTTTTGCCAGCTTTCCCTTACATACCGAGGTATCGTTAAAAGCACAAAATGTCCAGATATTTTGACCTCAGTAGTTACACAAGATAAGACAGAGTAACAGAAGGTGTTGAAAAGAAATAGAAAAAAAGAAGAATAGACAGTTTTAAGTTGACCCTTATGAGACTCCATGGTAAAAGAGCTTTAGTAAACACACTGAAACAACCTGTGATATCACTTTTTAATATGCTATGGCTAACTCGTTAGCAAACAGTTGCTTATTTACACATCTAGCAGATATGGAGCAACATTAGGATTCATTTGGACTTGTGTTTCTGTCGCACCTGTTGAATTTAGGTTTAATATTCACTCCCCTTTTAGCTCTATTTTGCCCTCTACCAATTTGTGAGGGAAATATCCGGCGGCTAAATGTTATGTTCGCCCGCTAATTGCTCATTTGCCTGTTTGGTGCTGGGCAGTTTGTAAACAGTGAATTTTTAGAGCATTTTCACTGCTGCCATCGGGAAGCAACGCCAATGACAGCAGTGAGAGTGAACCAAAACAATAAAGTTGTGGGTTGTAAAACCAAAACAATTAGTTAATAGACACTAGAACTCTCCGTGAAGCTGCAGGGAACTGCATATTCCTGAGATTATTATTTATGGGTTCATCACTGTGAACAATCCCTTTCACATTACACACAGACATTTTTAACAATTATCATCAAAAGATTGATTATAGCAGCTTTAACTGATTCAGTTGTGTGTTTTCTATGTGCATAAGTTCCCTTATTAGCCCCCTCCTGGTTTGAATTATTACCCCAGAAACACAATCTGCTAAATCAGCTCCTTTCCAAAGTGGCCCAAGTTGTACTGCAGCCCCTAAATCTCATCTCCTTCCAGTCAATTCAAATGGACCAGATGGGCCATCTCCAAATTACCCTCCATTCTTTGGAAATCATCCCAGAGGCTTTCTGCTACCCCCCCCCCCCCCCCTGTTGACTATGTGATGCATTATGGATTGGATGGAGGGAAAAATGGCATGCCACCAGGGAGAGCTAAATGACAGGGAACGACAGATGATATCTCTTTTCTTCCTGTCTATTCACATTTTTTGCTTTGCTTGTTTGAGAAGAAAAGCAACATGATTTTATTTCACCAAAATTAACTTAATTTGTCATATGGAGACACAGAAGAGATTAGCCTGTGACCCACCAGTAATTAAACAAACACCGGTGAAAAACAAGGATACTGAAGTGAGTCTCCCATTGTTTGCCTCTCGATCCCATTAACCAATCTGTAGTATATGTATTTGTTTCTCAAAATTTGTAAAATAAAACTGAAAAAAAACACAGAAAGCTCTTTAAAAGGCCTCTCACTCTCACCCTCTTTGCCTTGGATATCTCTCTAACAGGCCTCGACTCCTAGTCACACGCAACAAGCAAGGTAAACATTAAAAATATTAACAGAATGAAGAAAGTGGACCTAACAGAGTAGCTCTACCGGCATGTTCCAGTGCCTTTAACTCCCTCCATTCATTAATTGAAACATTCCTGTGCGCCGCTGACCTCCCACAAGTCTCCCTTATTATTCCTCTATAATGTCAACACTAGGGAGGGGGTTACTAGTGACGGGCCAATCCCATAGATTTTAGGAGTGTAGCCCCGTACCCTAATTGGCCGAGTGGGTTCTGCTGCTGGATGTAATGAGACCTGACATTGGGCACCGGTGGGGAAACATGTTATCATTCGCGTGTCCCTTTGGCTTCTCCTTGGGTTTGTGTCTCCCCCTCTGACTCCCTTGTGCATTTACAAGATGCCAGAGAGCTCAGGCAAGGCCACTGTGCATGTGTGTGCCTATGAAGAGGGTGAGAGTACTGCCCCTTATCAACAGGGGAAATTAAATACATGAATGCATACACATGCATACACAATACATGAGCATGAAATATGGAAAGACAGAAAAGTCATTTAAAAAGAAGCCGTTTTATTTGCCATAAGATGTGACTGTACGACATGCATTCTATAAATATGATCATATAAATGCACTGTGACATCATCTTTCATGTCATATCATGGATATACAAAATGTGTTAAGTGATAGCTGAATTGCCATTATGTCCCTTTGCAGCAGCATTCGTCACAGTGCTGATTTGAAAAGGCATCAGCTGTACTGCTATGCCACTGCCAAATGTATTTCAGACTTCAGTAGGGACCTAATAAAACATGTAGTGTAGATGGTTGTTTGCTAGCAGGCTCAAGAAACCAACCTAAGAAGTAACCATCAATGGTCAAAATGAAGAGCTCAGTTGTGATGTTATGTTAAATGTTTGGAAAAAGCTACATTTTGGAAGGCACAAAAAGCATTTGGCGACCCATTGCTGATTTTGACAAAGCTGTTTCGCTTGTGGGATTGGTTTCCGTTGAGGAATGAATTTACATAATCTGAGAACATTGAGGTGGCAAAGCAAAAACACTGCTTCCATTTGTGTTCCCTATGCCAACTCTCTCGTCTTCTGTAAATATCGCTTGTATTCAAGATGTGCCAGGAAGGAGGCCAGAAGGGGGGGGGGGGTCTTTGTCAGTTGTACAGCATGTCCATATGTGTACATGAATACACTATGGATATAGAATTGATGTATACAGTACATCTATATTTATGAACTACTTGGACTGGTTCGATAAAGTGGATACCGTCAACCAGAGACATCCAGCAGCTGAGTTATTGTGTTTAATAGCTTAGATAGCGTGAATGCACACAGACCTATATTTAGTCATGCATCTGCCATGTTAAAAAAACACAGGTACCAAAATCACAAAAGAAAACGTCTAGTTAGTTAAAGTAAGCATGCTCGAGACATACCAGGGTATGGTACAGCAGGGGAAAGAGGAGTCTGGAGTGGATTAGAAGGAAGTGGAGAAGGGGAATTTAGGGGAAATCCTCTGACTCACTTACAAAACCCATTGCTGAAATGGTCAAATCTCTGTGTGGGCAGCTGGATGCAGAAATGGAGTTTGTGTGTCTATGTGTGCCTGCAACTCAATACCATCGAGCTCCATGTTAGTGGCCACCATAAAGTGGCATTAGACTATTGATCAATTCAAGAGACGTCCTTCAGACTGCTCAGTCTGTGCTGAGCTGCTGATACTTAATAGCGCCACAGCACAAACGACCCGGTCGCTAAAAGGTCAAGGCCAAATTAGGCTGCATAATGTACTCATATGGTGATGATGGAGAGTATCAAATATAATTTACTTGATTATAGTAGTTTTAAATACATTTCATGTATCTTAAATTTTTTTTGAAAATTCAACCATTTGATGTATTATCATGCACTTTTGTACAGACATTCCTGGTCCCGCGATGATGAATCCTACTGACTTTTCCTCCTTATGTTGCCATGCTAGTTTTAGCATTTAGCTCAAAGTTCAGCCTCGCAGAGCCACTGGCATGGCTGTGGACTCGTTTACTCTTATATGTGAAAGACAAATCAGATTGTACAGTCTGACTGCTGCAGGAAGGAAGGACCTGCGGTATCTCTCCGTGTGACACCGCGGGTGAAGCAGCCTGTCACTGATGGAGCTGCTCAGTGCTGACAAAGTATCCTGGAGGGGGTGGGACATTTTGTCCAACAGGGACAACAGCTTGGCCATCATTCTCCTGTCTCCCACCACCTCCACAGTGTCCAGAGGGCTCCCCAGGACAGAGCTGGCCTTCTTTACCAGTCTGTTAAGTCTCTTCCTGTCAGCGAGATGCCGCTGCCCCAGCAGACCACACAATAAAAGATGGCTGATGCCACCACAGAGTCAAAAAAGGTCCTCAGGAGTGCCTCCTGCACTCCAAACGACCTCAGTCTCCTCAGCAGATAGAGTCGACTCTGCCCTTTTTCTTGTACAGAGCCATAGAGTTGTCTGACCAGTCTAGTTTGTTGTTCAGGTGAACACCCAGATACTTGTAAGATATTACAATCTCAATGTCCGTTCCCTGGATGTTCACTGGTGTGGGAGAAGAGAGTGTTTGCGCCTTCTGAAGTCCACCACCAGCTCCTTGGTCTTCCCTGCGTTGAGCTAGAGGTGGTTCTTCTGGCACCAGAGAGCAAAATCCTGAGTAAGTTCCCTGTACTCCTTGTCGTCCACATCAGAGATGAGGCCGACGATAACAGTCGTCAGAGAACTTCTACAGGTGACATTTTGCTGTGTTGTGGGTGAAGTCTGCAGTGTAGAGGGTGAAGAGAAACGGAGCCAGAACCATTCCCTGGGGGGCCCCTGTGCTGCAGACAACCGTGTCTGGCTGACACTCCCGGGTCCTCACGTACTGTGGACGGTTGGTGAGGTAGTCCAGTATCCAGGTGGTGATCCATCCCCGAGCGCTGTAGCTTGTCTCCCAGAAGCAGGGGCTGGATGGTGTTGAAGGCACTGGAGAAATCAAAGAACATGATTCTCACAGTGCTCCCAGCCCTCTCCTGGTGAGAGAGAGATCGCTGCATGAGGTAGATGACAGCGTCATCCACCGCGGTGCAAGGTTGGTAGGTGAACTGCAGCGGGTCCATTGATGGTCTCACAAGGGGCCGAAGGTGATCAAGGACCAACCTCTCCAGGGTCTTCATCAGCTGCGATGTCAGCTCCACCGGCCTGTAGCTGTTGAAGTCCTTGTGACAAGGGGTCTTTGGCACAGGTACCACACAAGATGTTTTCCACAGCTGTGGTACCCTCCCTTGTCTTAGGCTCAGGTTGTAGATGTACTCCACTATCCCGCACAGCTGGTCTGCGCAGGATTTGAGGAGACTTGAGCTGATGCCAACTAGACCCACAGCCTTTCTCACCTTACACTTCTTGAGCTCACTCCTCACCTGGTTTGTTGTTAGGGACAAAGTGCAGGTAGTAGGTGTGGGGGTGTCAAGTGGCTGGGAGCTATGGGTTGGGAGAGGGGAGTAGATGGGAGTAAGGGGACACGAGAGCTTACCTACAATACAATATACATGAGACCATACAGCACATACTGTATATACAAACAACATAACATTCTGTTCTTGTTATATACCAGACTGTCCCTGCACCAAAGGTTACAACTGACCATGAAGTTGTATAATGCAATGAAAATAATAAAAATTCTTTGGCTCTTTATTCTTTGAGTCTATACGCAGATGCCTCAATGGACCCGCTTATAAAAGCCTAAATGAATCCTGCAGTTTATTAAGATTCAAGAGGGATCTAAAGAAAAGCAGAAAATCCCCCACTAAGAGCATCAGTGATGCTATAGTAAGCAAATAAAAACAAGACATAGCCAGACAGTTGGTGAGTCTTTCATTATAGACTCAAAGGAGGTGATCTGGCTGTCCAAAATAGTGTTTACAGTTGGCTCACTGTCCAGTCATCACTCATAGCAGAGCAGGAGCCTCCTCGAGACTTTAGCTCTGTATTTTTTTTGTACCAGATCTGCGACAAGAAATAACCAAGAAAATGAAAGATAAGTAATTGAAATAAATATCAGGTTCACAATGTTGAAACATAAATGGTTAATTTAGATTTCAATGTAAGCCATATGCATCTAGATTATTAAATGTAGGCACACATTATCACACTACACACAAAACCTCATAGTCAGGTTCATGCGATGCAAGTTTGCATATTCTTCAGCTGTGCAAAGGCAAAAACACTCATCCGTGTCCAGAGTTGCTATTATAAGCTCCAATAGTACAGAGGCGATGTGCATGCGAGAGAGACAGAGAGTTTCTTAATCCCCCTCAAGTTTGAACATTTGCTACTTTCTATGGGTAGGTTGCCTTAGTGCCAGAAATAGACATGCCTCACTTTTCCTCCAGTTGCAAAGTATGTCTTATGTCTGCTCTCAGACTGCCACACTTCTCGCCTACATCATTTTAAAGTGAGACATAAACATACAGACATAGTACATTAAACACAGCTGTTGTTGGAGAAAAACATGAAACTCCTATTTTTGACAATTCTGTACGCCAAAAGACGGAAGTTTGAGTTTAAGAAGTAAATGTAAATATATGTATTTTAGCAACAGGCCTCATCAAAAGTCTCTTCATAGTTTTAAATAAATGAAGTGATGAGTGAATAAACACATACATAACAGTCATATACAGCCATGCCAGCAGCTATGCGATGCTTTGTGCTAAATGCTAACATGCTGACAATGCTAACATGCTAATATCTAATGATTACCATGTTAATCGTCTCAGTTAGGCGTGTCTGCATGCTAACATTTGCTAATTATCATACACCAAATTACGCTGACATGAATTTCACTCGTCTTTCAGGTATTTGGTGATCTGTAAATGTTTCCTCTTGCACCGTCAGGTCAAATTTTGAATTTGTCCATGACCAAAGTTAACATGAAGTTAAATGAAATAGTTGTGGAAAGATTGAACCAAGAAGCTAAAATGTCAACCTGCTGGTGGTCCAAGAGAAACAAGGATAGGATTCATCCTCTGGGGAACATGAATGTTTTGTACAAAATTTCATGGCAATCCATCAAATATTTGCTGATTTATTTTTGTCTGGACCAAAGTGGTCGACTGACGGACCAATACAGCCATCCGTAATGCGGTCCCGCGGGCATCTATACAAATCTTATTTATGGCATGTAGTATAAATGAGCTAATACTTTCCCGACACATCCAATAACGCTGTCAGACTATACGGTTAAATCAAGACTGGTCTAATACTGGGTTGAAAGAAAAATATATTATCATTCCCTAAAGGTGGAACTGTCTCTTTACATCTACAGTAATGTAGGATTTATTGCATGCAGCAGCCCACAAACACATACTCATTAATTCAATCTCTATCATCCTTAATATGCTCCATCCTCTAGCTATCTCACCACACCAGATAGACAAATTAGGGTCCTTGATCACAAAAACAGCTGCATGAAGCTGAACGGTCCAGTGGGGAACATGGGGCCTGGGAGACAGCCGTGTAGCTTCTGCTGACTGATCTTTAAAATTTCATGGCCCAGAAAACAGGCCATGCAGACAGGGCTGTGGAAAGCCGAGGGTTTCAATGATGACATTATCTGGTAGCGAAAATATTCATAACCACTAAACAAACTGTGTGGCCAGTAAAATGCCTGTGCACCCACACAAAGGGAAAACACAGGAATGGAATGAAAAGCCTGGAAAGAAATGTGGCGCACATATTCATGTGAACTTCCATCATGAGAAAAGTAGAATGTTTTTCTTAATTATAAACACATCTGCACTTCTGGTTCACATTAATATTTGGATATAAAACAAGACTAAATCACTTAAAAATCTGCAGAACCACATGTGACATTTGGCACTCCAAAAATCAAAAAGAAACCACACAGCTGTTTTTTTTTCCTTTTTTTTCTCCTTTTATTGGATACCGGTGTTTGCCTTGTATATGGTTGTTTTCATTAGTTTTTTTTCTTATTCATCCTTCAAAGTTTAATCCAGGTGGCACATACAATAGTGTTCTTCCATTTTGAAATGCAGTTCTGATTTATTTTTAACATGCTCAGGCAGGGACGTTCACATCAGATGACGTGAATGAGCAGAGGAGGTGACAGTCGGGGAGGCGCAAACAGCAATGCCTTCAAGAAGTTTTTTTTTTTTTTATTTATTTTTTATTTTTTTAAAGTAACAAATTCAGTCAGTCAAGGCAAATAAAGCACGTTTACTTCTGTTGTTTAACATAACTAAGCTTGGCATAACATCAAATATTTAACTATGTAAGAAAGTTGAGCCCTCTGTACCAGTAAACAGTCTTTACCCAATTTACTGCATCACAACTACAATTGTGTGAATAATTACTCAGATAGTATAGTGTAACTTAAAATATACTTAATCTTTATTATTTGTTTGGGGTTTAAATTAAAGTGTTTTAAAGCCACTATGTGTAGAATTGAAACATTCCCAGACTTTACTGAGATAATTGGGCTGAAAGCAACACACAGACTGCACCAATATTCACCCTGGTTGTCTTATATTTTACAGACAAAACTTAAGTCACTAGAATAATTGGAAAGATGCTATAAATCACAATAAAAAAAACAAAAATGGAACAAAAAATGTTCTGCCTAAACATTTAGTAGTAATCAGATTAAAATGTATTTGCATTCACCATTCGACCCACTTCATATTGAGGTTGTAATAAAAAGTGTGACACAGAAAAACTTGGCTTCCAACAATAACATCACTTCATCGGAGACCGTCTGCTGTGTTAAACCTGACATCAGTATGAACTTTCTGAAGACGTTATCATCATGAGGTTAAAAAAGGCTACAGAACTAATCGTTGGACACGTACACAGTGGAAGGTCTCATAGTGATAATCAGGCAAGAGATCAGGCAGTAATATGGCTGCTACGTGGATTAAACATGTGACCTTTCCATGACCAGACTCCAACTAATTGGTCACCCTGCAGCCACACATACTTTAGCTCGCTAGATGTGTCCAAGAAAACGGACAATACCGCCATTGTGTACGTGCCATTTCGTTTCGGTCCTGTTCCGCTTTATTTTCACAGACCTCATGTTAACGCTGGCAGCTTTAAAGAAATATTTTGACATTAGGATTTTCACATCTGTCTGATAAATATGAAGGAACAGCAAGCAGCTGGTTAGCTTAGCTTAATGACAGGAACTTTATTTGTCCTGAACGTATTCACGATATGCGTAAAGATTGATCGAGGCTCTCAGAGTAGCTGAGCCTTGTTGAGCCTACATGAAAAAAAACTTTTTTGTTCAGTACATTTCTGCCGTCATCTCCCTTTTAACGTAAATTCCAAGTAAAATAAGAAATGTTTCCAGTCTTCCTACTAAGCTAAGTGGCTGCTAGCTTCATATTTACCATACAGAAGTGGAATCAATCTTCTCATCGAGCTCTCAGCAAGAAAGAAAAAAAGAAAATGTATTTCCCAAAATGATGCACTATTCCGATACATTTTCTGAAATTTGATGGTGACAATATGATAAAACACAAGCATGACTGAAACTGTAGAGCACATATTGGCGTGTTCAACCACTTGATATGAAACCCGTGATTGGAATGTAAAAACAAAAAGATATGCTGCCCTCATTGCCGCGATACTCTTATTTGTTCTCCCACGCTAGATCAATAAGAGGAACTGTTAAATATGTATGATGTCTCTTTAAATATTGACTTACAAGTCACATGATAGGTACAACTCCCTTTTGATAAGAAAACTCAGCGGCTGGAATGAGGGCACGAACCAGAACGTAATAGAAATAGATTTAAAAAATCTGTCTATGAAAAGCACATACACATTTAAAAATCCTCATGCTTAATTGAAATTCACACTATGCCACATCTCACTCATTCACAATACTGGGCAGGAGAGAAAAAAAAAAAAAAAAAAAAAAGGTAAGTGTTGATCAAGTTCGGGTCTCGGAGAGCCACATGTGCATTTGAACATGTAATTATTTGATTTAGTTTCACTTCATTACTTTGGTCCAGCATTATGTAGCTCTCTTTAAGTTAATTGTACACAATGTCCGAGGTCACTATCACGATTGATCCGCAGAGCCAAGAAAATCAAAGACACATTGAAGAGCATGGTCAGCATTAGAAATATCCCTCGTTTAAGTTATCCTTTTTGCCTTGATACATCTCAAAAGGCACTGGACCTTATTCAGTTTTACAGACAAGGAGTTAAATAAAAGCAGAAAGCACTAAACTATGGACATGTTCTGTACCTTGAGTCCAAGGAGTTTTTTGTGGTACACTCCATGCATTTTCCATGCAGTCATCCTTTGTTGCAGTAGCGACAATATGGCACGATCACATTTATCACTCTTAAATAACATTTTTAAGAAAGAAATTTCAAATCAAGTTTCCCGTCTGCAAGGCCTGCAAGTACAAAAAAAAAAACCAAAACAACTGTCGTGTCTGTCGTGTTGGCTTCTACATGAGCGAGTTGTTTTTCCCTTGTGCATAAAAAACAAAAAAAAACAATATCACAATTATTAAAAGAAGCACAGGACAGAGGCTCAGTTCTTCCTGCACCCCAGATGCGAAAAAATGATAACCGCATGAATAATTCACAATTCGCCCTAAAAGGTGTCCAGCATTGAAAGAAAAAGTCAGGCATCAAAACGCCACTTCGTAACATTGAGTCGTCAAGTCTTTTTCTGTCACTACCTCTCTTTATATCAGTGTCTCGCCATTTGAGGGAACAAGGAGAGTGCGAGAGAGGGCATCAAAGAGAGCACTGTTCCCTTGGCTTGGCACTTGGCAAGTACAGTACCGATTCAAAGAGATGACTTGGTAACCTCTAAAGAAGCAGGGCTTTTTTTTTGGGTTTTTCCGTGAGAGTGAATCGTACCAAATAGTCGGTGATGATGTCCACTTCCAGGTGAGGAACCTATGTGTGAGGTTTGTTTTCAACAAATGTTCACTTCTGATTATATATGTGCATAATGCTTTCTTCCTTCTCCTCATGGCCACTGAATTATTAATTATTTTCACATTAATCCCGAAAATCACATTTGGCAAAAACAATACGAGGACACCAGGGAGGACACCAGGGAGTACTTAATGTCCCTGTCCAGTGGCTAAACATTCTGTTGAGTATAGTACTTAAGACTCCATTTCTAATGGCTCCTGAACTGAAGCTCTTTTTGGCACCAGAGAATGCCAATCAAGCGCTTGGTTGAAGAAAAGCAGAG
Organism: Bovichtus diacanthus; assembly: GCA_943590825.1. Classification (NCBI taxonomy): domain Eukaryota; kingdom Metazoa; phylum Chordata; class Actinopteri; order Perciformes; family Bovichtidae; genus Bovichtus; species Bovichtus diacanthus. The sequence continues at coordinate 1,750,667 of CALSBV010010187.1, forward strand.
AGAGAAAAATCCTTTCATACACATACCAGCCAGCTTTCACTCTCCCCCCCCCGCCCGGCCCCCCCCCCCCCCCTCCATTAAATTTCAGTCCCATTCAAGCTACTAGGTACCAGGATACCATTATCTCTCCCTTGTTCACATCTCTCCTGTCTTTCAGTGCCTTTCATTATTCCCCCTGGTCCTCCACTCCTTCTGTCTCTGTTTAACAAAGACCCAGAGGGGGGGGGGGGGGGGGTTGGTCCAGCTGCCCCATGTGTCAATCAGATACAGTGGTCAGCATACAAAAAAACCCCAACAAGAAAAACATCCCCCTTCCATCCAACCCCAAAACACTTTCAGTGCCAGCTGAGGCTTTCCACAACAAACATCCATGCACACACGCACACAATTTCAGAAACGAGAAGAGCAAGTGTGTGTGCGTGTGTTTGGCTGCCTGCGTCAGTTTGTCTTCTGTCCCCAATGCTGTTGGAGGACATTCTCATGGTAATTGGGGTTAGCTAGGGGAGGGTGCAACAGGAGAGTGTATGGACACAAATGCAGTGCCGAGGTTCCCCAGAGGAAAAGCACACAACTTCCTATCACTTCACAATCCAAATGTCTTCATCCGCTTCCTGTAGCCCACTAAACTGACTATAGCTTCACCCATCAGGAAGCCCTAACTCCCTCCACCCTGAGGCGGGCAGCAGCCCACTCTCATGCGCAATGTGCCGCTTTTGTGCAGCTGCCATAGCTGGACAAACTCCTCAGGCATGGCGTGGAACCACTTATAGGGCAGGATGTTGTCGTAGTAGTGGTGGCTGACCGGCTGCTCGTCCAGGCCGACGGAAAACGGCCAGAAGCCGTAGGCCGTCACTTCCTCGCACAGCCCCAAGGCCAAGCTGACCAGGAAGAGCCCCGTGGAGAGGCGTTTGGCGTGCACGCCGCGGGCTTTCCAGAATTTACCCACCGTGCGCAGAAATTCTGGGTTGGCAAAGAGCATGGTGAGGTTGGAGGAGGTGTCCGCCAGGGCGTAATACGCCCGCAGTGACGGGTCGGTGCCAGGCTTCATGGAGAACGCTGGCATGTAGATGTAGCTGGAGCCGTAGACCTTCATACTGTCCACAAAAGCTTTTCTCGACCACAGAAGGTTCTGGAATCTGAGAGACAGTTATATTTACTGTTAAGCAACTCATGACCTGGAAAACTCATCTATAGGAGCAGTCTGCTTCCTCTTGCCGGTCTAGAAAGGAAATGAGCTTCCTGTGTTGTCACACTATATGGATGTTTTACAGTTAAGAATGAACAGGCATTGAGCACATTCTTGTTTCATTTGCTTCATTCAATTTCTTTCATTTGACAACTTAAAAGCCCTATCCATGTGTGTATTTTACATTGCCTTGTGTTTCCTTTATATCTCGTCTTAACCCCTTTTCATGTCACATTTTAAGCACTTTGAATTGTTGTCGAAAGGTGCTTACCTTGCCTAATGCACATCTTAATTTCCATTCAAGCCTCCATGAAAAGCTAATTGGAAACTCTGCTTTTAAGTGCCACATAAAGTTTGAATGGCTGTTTCTTAAAAATCCACCAGAGCACAGTACATCTCCTGACATCACCGCGCTGACTGCAACATCAGCTGCTCAAACCTACTCTGTACATTTATGAATTGATTCTGAATGATCACCTTTTCTCTATGATGCTGGGGTTGGCCGTTACCAGGTGCGTTCTGGTTCCCACATCCTTCACGTAGTCCTTTGAAAGCGGTGGAAGGTTGCACCTGAATGAACAAAAACACACATGGTATATTTAACATCTCACACAGTGCACAATCTACTGAACCCCACGATTATGATTTATGTGAAGTTATTCAGTATGAACAGTTAAAGGATTAATTGAAGTCCGTACCTCCTGATTAGAGCTGATTATGATAGCGAGCAGAGAAGCAATGTGTCCGGCCCACGTTGTTGTGTGCGCGTGTATGTGTGTGTTTGCAAAGGAAACAACATCTAATGATTCTTTTCATTGTCAATTAGTCCGGTTTGCACGATAATGTGTTTAGAGGAGTAAATGATAACAATTATGGCCTTTCTGCAAGGCTCATATGTGGTTAATCACATCAGAGGTGTTTGAAATGAAGGACATCTGGAAAGACTTTTGTTTTTGTGAATGATGGAAAATGTCATTGTGTCCTTGCTGTAGCGTTTCCTCCCTCGGGGTTTATCAACCCGGCTTTGCTTCCAAAATTTCGATAAGCTCCTGCTTAACTTTAGATTAGGCTGTCTCAGTAACCGTTCCGCTATCTTTTGGGTCACTCACTGATGCTCTCAGGTTACGCGTTCTCCAGTTTCATTTGTCTGGCCAACTCCAGTCGGTTAAATCTGGTTGCCTGAACCACTACTGCCGGTTAATGAGTTCAAGATGTTTTCTTATCTCTACCAGTTAAACACTTATGGTGATGTGGACTGGCTGGTAAAATCATTTCATTCAAACAGTCAATTTCAGATTCAACTTATTAAATAGAATTATGTGTTGGGACTCATTGGACTTGCAGTACATTGCATTTATTGAATTTTGCCAATAAAGTAATAACGTGTGCATTTGAGGACACACTTTGTAACAAAGAAGTGCTCAGATGCTTGGAAACTGGGTGGAGTTAGGGTGAAACTGTTATTACATTATGAGTGGTTTCGTTGGGGGCTGGTAGCAATCATGGAAAATGACATCTACTGTACTTTGGTGATGGTGCAGATGGATCTTTTTTCCACAGTTAAATTCACATTTTTGGACATATTTTGAGTCCAATAGTTGAAGTGTCTTGGAGTTTTTGCAACAATATCACCACTGCCAAACTGGGATCAAAACAGGAGACTGTTTAAGCCTTTACATAGTTGCATAAACTGATAATTCACAAGAAACAGTGGGAAAAAGGCTTGCCAAGCGGGTCAGTGATAGTACTCTGGGGAAAAGGAGGGGAGTCGTGAAATGCAAAACAGCGAGATAATTTAATATGCTCAATATGAGCACAAACGCAGGCACTCAATGGCATGCTGCCTTGCTGCCATAATTTAAATAGAACTTTGTTTTTGCTGGGCATTTTGATGCGTCTACTGGTTTATGACCATTTACAGTCATTGACAGATATAGGACCCAATATCAGACGCTCCCCGTTTGTTCTGAGGGTTAGTGTTTCCAGATACTTGGAAAGAATTCTGCTGGCTCCCATGCAAATCTGATCTACTAAAATCCGTTCAATCTTTTAGCATGTACGCCACTGTGGCTGTTTATCACTCGCATCTCTCTTCTGGTGCTCTCAAAGAGCCTTCTGTTTTGAGATAGAACATTTTTTTCATAATGTCATCCACTTCTCCTTACACTCGAGGTCTATATTTAAAAACACATTAGCTCTTTCTTCAGTGTGGTCTGCTTCAACAGTCTGGCGCAGTCGGCACGTTCCCAGGGAAGATTACAGCTTCTTCAGAGGTGATTTCTTCCTCAATCAAGACCCATATGAATGCCTCTCTTTGATTACTTGTTTCGAACAGAGAAACACCTTCATCTCATATTCAAAATATTGAAATAATTCCACCATCCCCTCACATTTTTTTTACCCAGCATCTAGTTTGCTTCATTGAGTGTTCTCCTTCTATTTTGCCCAACCAGATGCTTTTATTCTGCTTTATGCTCAACTCCTCTTCCTCCCTCATCTTAGCCTGTTCCTATTTTTGCTTACTCACGCCTAACCTCTTTTCTCTCTTGCCTTCAACCGTGGCCCATTTTTCTGTCCATGCCTTTCTCTCTTGGTTACAGTCGACACCAGCTCTCATTATCACTGATGGCTGATCGTGTTTGGCTACTCTCCTGGGCACGGCATATTCAAATGTGGAGGAGCAGTGAAGCAGGCCTATTGAAAGCACACGCTTGCACTAAAAGCCCCACAGAGACCTCTTGTTTCTCACCGCAGGATGAAGTCGGCCTGGTCAATGTCCCGTCCGCATTTGCTGTGCCGGAGAATTCCACCGTTGCCCACCACCGCGCACTTCTTCAGGGGCAGCTGCAGAGGGTTTTCCTGGGCAGAGGGGAACATGCAGTTCTGTTAGTACACACACAAGCACCTGGACACACAAAGCCACCTACACACACACACATGTAGAAAAACAAATATTAATTTTCTTTTAAACCCGATCCCAAAATTGAGGCAGGTGCATGAGTCACCCTGTGTTCATCAAAGCACAGGACCATAGACTCCTTTTAATTTCCCTTCACAGACTCAAGTGCTGACGGACAAACCAGCGCGGACATAGAGGTGAGGAAGTGGACAAAATCAAGTCGAGGTCATACAGCTTATGAATCAGACTTTTGGCATGTGCTCCAAGAACAAAGTCTATATTATATGTGAATTGATTTAATACAAAATACAAAGCAGACATTAAAAAAAAAAAAAAGATGTACTTCCAAGCAAAAAACATTTACTGGATCTGCAAATTGCATCGGGCCAAGGACAACTGTGTAAATGTGATCTTTGAGCTAAATGTACCCACATTATTTCTCATACAAAAACAAATGTTAAAGACAAGCAAAAAAAAAATACTAAACATGGTTATCTTGTCTCCTACTCTTTCATTATAATCAAATTTGTGCTCTAGTAAACGGATTTTCTTTGGTCTCTGCAGTGTTTGTGCCTGGTCTCCACAGAGCTTTCTAAAGGTGTTCATTTGAAATGATCTTAAACTAGGACTAGTTAATTATATAAAAAGTGGATATTTTTACAATATTTTCATTAAAATTGATCTTTCAATATTTAAGTCGGTTAAATTTGCATTGGTACTTCCACTGGAGTGGCAGCGCTGGGCGTTTCAACCGTTTATCCATTACGTTTAGCGACCTATTTTAGCTGTTACAAATACTTTAAGCTAACTATTTCAACTGTTTATCCATTACATTTAACTATATCAACTATATTCGGTCAATAGTTGAGCTACTTTCCAATCTCTCCACCCTGGCCACTGTTAAAGTACCCACTGGGCTACAAGCAACCCCTCACAACCTTATCATCATCTAAATGAAAGCCTTGTATAGATTAGCATCAAAGCTGTTACAGAGAACACTGAAACACCACGCTTCATGGAGGCAAGGGCCCAAAATGTCCTTTCTCTTTGCCTTGGCTGCATTAAAGTCGAAGGCATGGATCAAGCGAGATGGCGGAAACAATTGTGCTCATTATTCCCCTTGGAGTGCACACACTTGAGAATACGCGCTCAAAAAAGCACACACACACACACACACACATCTCTCCTTGCCTCAGGGTGTCTTTTAGACCGTGAGAAGGGGTTGATTCAGAGGACAATACCCTGCTGCTAACAGCACATCAAGCAGAGGAGGGGAACCAGCGAGTTGGGCAAAACATTTGAGAGGGGGACACTTATTACAGTAGCACGTGCTTCAGTTATTTCTAGAGAGGAAATCCAATATCTGGACAGTTTGGTCTGGGTTGTTTATTAGAATATAGGGTTGCAACTCATTTTATGTTGATTATTCATGATATTATTCATCATTCATGTTTTAGTCCATAACATGTCATAAATTACTGAAACAACACCGATCACAATTCTTGTTTTGTCTGACCAACAAGCCCAACATATTCACGTTACCATGATGTAAAACAGAGAAACTAAAACAGGAACCAGCTAATGTTGGACCTAGAGTTTGTTTTTTTCAGTGTTAGATTCATTATATGAGAGAAAAGTGGATCCTCAATGTGCGTGCACATGTGTTATCACGATAAAGAAAAGAAGCGCTCACAGACATCTACTGTATAGTCCAGTGAACTGTATGTATGGATGCTCTGTTTCAGCCATTGAACTAACCAGCAATTAACTGTCAAAGCCCTAATTGGCACATTCCCTGGCAGATGCCCAGATACTGGAGCTGTTGCCAGCTTGGTGAAGTGTGGCTGGTTGTCTGTGTTCAAACCTGCAATCACAGCACTGGTAGTTGAGAAGGCAGAGAATATGTGTGTGTGTGTGTGTGTGTGTGTGTGTGTGTGTGTGTGTGTGTGT
>CALSBV010010187.1:1756711-1856010 GCA_943590825.1 Bovichtus diacanthus
GTGTGTGTGTGTGTGTGTGTGTGTGTGTGTGTGTGTGTGTGTGTGTGGGCTTGCACTCAGTCGTTGCCACCTAACTACTAGTTACCTTCCTTCAGGGAAACACACATTCAATTGGCCACAATATAGGCTTGAAGAGGGAGTGCAATCCACTTACTAAAAATAGGCCATGCATGCAAGCGTTAGATGGAGACTCGCACAAACACAAAGTTGTACGATGCAGCAGTGCCACTGTGACCTCAGGCAGGGTGATGCACTGGAGACTGACACAGAGACAAATAAGCACCAGTGACATGGAGTAGTGATGGATGTAACAGTAAAGATGAACTAACAAATCACATAAAAACAAGAAGTAAAGCAAACCTTCACATTTCAGGAAGCTAGAACCAGCAAATCTTTAGCTTTGTTGCTTGCAAAATGATCAAAATCAAAATAGTTGCATAGTAATATTCTCAATGGACTAATCAATGAACATGTTTTTTTTTTTTGTTTTAATTTGGATGAATCAGTGTATTCTGAAATAAGAGTGTCACATGAGCATCAGCAATAAAACAGTGTGTAAAAACCTGCTGCATTAAACTCTGTACACTGCTGTACATTAATGCACACACACACACACACTCGCTTCATATTCTCATTACTTTATTTATTGGCCCTCACCTCCCCCATCGCCCATGAATGAACATACGGCTGCAAATTAGGGTCACAAATTCATCGCATTTACCAACCAGGATATTAAACTGAAAATCTGTGGCATCAGTAATAGAGATCCAATCTTCATTATTAGTGAGATGTATTGCCCCTGGATACAAACACCACGGCAACAGCATTTACAACACAGGGTCTCATTTTGTCCTGTTTCCAGGCACAAACACCCTCATCCACATGCGCACCCACACACAGCAAGTAAAGCCATGTAAAAATAGCCCTCATCTGTATACAGATACAGATGCATAAATACACACTCTACGTCCAGCTTTGCACAATGTTACATTCTCTACGCGGAAAGGAAAGAGTAAATAACTTGGGAGGACACTTGGGAGGACTCTTGGGAGGACTCTTGGGAGGACATCCTCCTCCAGTTTTGACCCCGAAGCTTTAAAAACATCTTTATTTTCGATTAGACCGAAGTGGAAAAATGACACGACGGTACAGTATCCTCTTGAGCGATAAACAGAGCAGGAGCCTGATGTGAAAACACTTCAAAAGTGTTCTCATCTGCACCTTTCCAACAGTAACATATCAGTTCGCTGCAGGAACAAAAAAGTGAAAGATGCATATCATGGTGATTCATGTAAAACTGAAATAGCAAGATGGGGATCTTCCCTCCCGGCCTTTAACTGATACTGTGTCTTGTTGCTTTAAACGGCCTCCACATCTTAATATTGACTCCCCTCACTCTGCAGAACACTATACGAGTAATCCCCTCTCCTTCAGAGGGTGTCTGTCTGCTCCACTGCCCGCCTCCATTATGGGTCACCAAAGATTCACGTTAAAACCCGCAGTCCCCACAAACAGTGTTGTATTACGCTGAGCAGAAGAAAAAAAATCCCTTTCCATCATCTGAGACGGGCAGCTGTGTTCTTGAAAAAGCAGCCAAGACCAAAGTGTCTTGTGGCAAAGAAGTCTGTGGCTCTGAGGGAAAAACCACACTTTTTCTATTATAATGTTAACATACCTGCACAAAGAGAGGGTAGGTCTCGTTGTTGATGGTGCGCGAGTGGTAAAACTCGCCATCGTACCACAGGACTTTGCCCATCGGCGAGTTCTCCTTGGTCACAGCAAACATCTTTCTCGGATCGCAGCACTCGGTCAGCAATTTCCTGTGCAGAGAGGATGTGGGGAATAATGAGTCTGGTCTCTGTCGTGATCTCGATCACAAATTGGATTCAACAGGACAGCTGGGATTCGTAATAATAAAAAAAACAAAAAAAACAGGCTATAATAAATCGCTTGATTATTTGCCTAGAGACAAAAGTAAGACGTGTGTTAATATGACAGGACAAAGAACCATTGTGCAAGATCAAGTTCTGTACGACCATGATCACGTATTTTAGGTTATATATGGCGTTTCAAGGATATCAACATTCAATAGCTCATAAAATGGATGTTTAATAGTTGGGACTGTCTTTAGCTTTTTCACTCTCTAAACTGTTAAACAGCTCCAAGTGAGCATCACATCCACCCTGTGGGATGCTCCGCTCTGCAGGCGTCATGCTCTGTTGATCTGGTTTGCTTTTAAAAACAGTGTAAAAATTAAAAAGACACAACACAGAGTTTGTGGCACTAAATAAAGAGTGCATATGCTTGTATATCCTGAGGTAGAACTGTAATGTTCCTGCAAGGTATCTTACAAAGCTTTGACAGATTCAAACCTTTAAAAAAGGTTTTTGGTACACTTGCAGTTGTCATGTTTTGCAAAATTGGGGCATTTTATGAACTGAAGTACTTTCCATTGGATATCAATCACAGTCTCAACATGATGACATTATGCCCATATGTTCAGGGGCCCCAAATACAAACAAAGGAGGTCACAGACACAGACTCAGTGAGAACACATATTCCCAAGATATGTTTGCTTCTTAATATATGTTATTATACATAGCATTATTCCCATTTAGTGTGTTGTAAAGTTGATGCAAGATAAAAAAAAAAAATTTAAAAAACAGAAACAAAAAAGGAAAATCTTTTCATATTTTCTTGCACTTTTTTTTGTTTGCTGCTTTAAACCAGAGGACAGAAATCTGGGAGCTGAGACGAACCTGTACAAATCGATGCCCGTCTGGTTCTTCTGCCATACCTCCCCCTGCCTCAGCACCTCTTCCACTATTTCTTTATCGCGGGGGAGTCTGTAGACGGGAAAAATGTAAAACCAGCAGAGCACCAGCACGCACAGAGCGGCCCACACCGACAGCTTGCCTCGGTAGCATCGCACCAACATGTTTCCCCCCCCTCTTGTCTGTTGCGCGGCTCAAAACAACTGGTGCATGCACCTCGAAACCGCTGCGGTAAAGCTGCTCTCTCCGTCCGCTGCAAATCCCAGTCTCATCCCCCAGACGGGGTGGAGTACGAATGGATCTTGCAGGGTACGACGTTAAGCGGTTGTTTGGGTAAAGCTGAGGTCTGAAAATCCGGTTTTGTGTTGGTGGGGCTCGGATGGAGAGAAGCAGAAGCGTCTAACCCTGCAGCAGCTCACGCTCGGTTGCGGGGTTGTGGTGCAGTGTGTCGGGCTCTGCAGGAATCCGCCGCTCTGCTCTCGGTGCATCACCACCATCATTACAGCCTGATTGTGAGGAATCATGCGGGCCCCCTCCCTCCCCGCCCGGTGTCCCTCTGTATCCCAATCCGAAAGGGGATCCCCGATAATCAGGTCCACGTTGATCCGTTTTCTCCCGCCTTCCGGTCCTCTCCTCGGGCCTCCGCTGTCCTCGTCCCACTTCAGGCTCTGCGGTGGAAGTAAACCGGGCCAGTCCAATTCAGTCCCCCCTCACCTCCTCCTCGTCCTCCTGTCAACACCCCCTCCACCGAGACAAAGTGCTTCTTGTGCTGGTGGAGGACCGTCAAATTGGCAGAAACGGAGCGGAGCAGAGCGGAAGTTGACATTCAAAATAAAAGCACACACACACACACATTTACACAACTCTGCTCTTGGTTGAAAACTTGTCTCCATCTGACAAGTTATTGTTTCAAACTGATTCATTTTGACACCTGTAAAATGAGGGCCTTTCATATTACACGTCTTAAATATGCACAGGCTGTGTGTGCGTCATCATGGAGACACTTACTGTAGCAGGAAACACCACAGCAGCCGTGACACACTTCTTCAGAAATAGTTCACTAGCGTTGGATTTATGGTTTAATGTTTAAGTGCTGGTGAACTTCTCCAAACCAAATATAGAGCAGGTCAAATGATACAAAACTTATTTGCAAGGGGGCCTGCACCATTCCCTTTTAATGATTCATGATATGTTAAAATGCTGAAATGCAGAACAGAGTTGTGTAAGTTTGGATCTTGACGTCCGCACAACCCACGTTTTTAATGAAGCCACTGAAAGATCCACGGGAGCCATTTCATAATGTGATATCTTGCATAGTTACTGAAGCCTCTGAAGCTCCCATTTGTACAGTTTTTCAAAAAAAATTTTTTACAAATACTTGTTCAACAACAATTGATTTTAATAGAATTTAATAAAATAGAATGCACATGGGCTTGCATATGCATCTTGTCTTTTATGTGCAAAAAGCATGGACAGATTAACAAACGGGACATTAAACATGGGTATTATTTTGAAAGTTCAAATTCACAGTCCCGTTTTCATTCCTTCAGTCTTGACACTGGCGGCTGCAAATGAAAGTGTCTCCCTCGGCTTCCCTCTGAGAGCTGTGATGTGAAGCTCTGCTGCCCCCTGCTGGACTGTGTCTGCACTGAATGAAAAAGGCTTTAAGGTGATTGATTGAGACGCTGCTGCTGGTTGTCAGCCACAGTGGGCGACCCTAACTCAACACCCTCACTCCACACTGAGGTCACCTCTGATCTCATTTTAATCCAGACACGTCGTACCAATTTATGTTCTACACAATTAGCAAACTCACATTCTGCCCTGAAATATGAAATGATTTTCTTTTCTTTTCTCGTTTTCCTGCACACCAGCAGCTGCAGAGCGGTGTAAAATAAACTGCTGCTGCCCTCGTGTGGACAAAGTCAGTCTTCAGACTTGTTGTTGCTTTATTTTCCATTAAAAAAATAAAACAGCCGTGACAGCGAGACCGGTTCAACCTGTGTGTGTGTGTGTGTGTGTGTGTCTCATCATGGAGACACCTACTGTAGCAGGAAATACCACAGAAGCTGTGTTAAGTACTTTGCCCGGTGTTTATACTTCTGTCTGTCTGTATCTTCTATGTTGTGTTTATGAGGGACACACTTCTTCAGAAATAGTTAATTCTGTACAGGATCCCCGGGAATCTTTACAATTAAATTCTTTCACCAAGACACTTTCAATTTAAAACCAAAAACATTAGGATATGAAGCAAAATATAGAAAAAGGAAGGAATTCTTATTATAGGCACATATTGTCTTGTTGAAGGAGTTAGATGTCGGGGTAAATTTAGGATTAGGTAAGGGACACAATTAGCCTTGTAGGACATCAACATGCATATCTATTTGTGTGCATTTATTTCTGTGTATAGCTGCATTGTTTTTAAATAGACTTGTCCTCCCCACCCTCTTGTGGAATTGCTACATGCTAATGCAGATGCTTCAGGGTTCAAAGTTGCTTCAGCTGTCTCTCAAAGGAGGAACATGTCTTGGATTGAAGGAATTGTTTCATTTTTATTTGCAAATAAAAAACAATTCTTATGAAAGACATGATATGTTCACAAAAGCATTCACTTGTACAAAGATACTTTTACCTATATATCCTCAGATACACATTCATTTGGAGTAAACAAGCGCTTGTGCAGGACAGGTGGAAAGCTCAAAGTGTATACAGAGACTGAAAAACTCAAGGCAAGATCAACACAATTACATTAAATGAAAATAAGAAGGCTGCTACAAAATAAACAGAAATGTCACAAAAGACACATAATGGTAAATAAATAAATAACAAAACACACCTGTAAACACACTTATCACAAAAACATGTAGAAAAGAGACATTAAAAAAATATATATATATTCCAAAAACAGAAAAATTGCAGAATAAGCCCCTTAATAATCTTAAAGCATACAAATACATCTCACTCTAGGTGCCTACAACCAAGCACACAATAAGAAGAACCGTCCTACAGTTATCTCACTGACCTCCTCCCGCTTTCGTCTGGTACAAACTGAAGAAAGTGCGGGTAGCTGAGAAATGTTGGCTCCTCAGGGCACCCGGTGCTCCCTATTGGGAAACGTCGAGGGCAGCGTCAAGGTTAGACGAGCGGGCAGAGGGATGTAATGGCAGGCTGAAGTCATGTGTCAGCTGCTCTCTGCACACTATATCCAAATGGGGCCACTGTAAAAGGTCTGTACTAGATCCAGAAAATGTTAGGATAAAGACAAGGGTGCACACACTGGAAAGACTGGGGAAAAAAACACCTGCTTGAAGTTAGATATTGATACCGCAATGTTCTAATTATAAACAAAAGATTAGTTATTAGACTTACTTCTTTATTTCGCAGTACTTTGGTACTGTGGGTGAGTAAATGCACTTTCCACCACTACGTATACAAATATGAAAAGTTTATTGTACGGTACTCACTACGTCTCTCATGTAATAGAGATATGAGATATGTTACAATGCATAGTTTCAAATGATACTATCGACCTCAAAGTCAACATCTAGTCACCTCATTGCTGAGCTGGCTGCGTCATGACAATGGGTTTAGATGGATTACATAGCAAACAACTGACGAAACACTTCAAACAGCAGGTGAGGACAGACTAAGATCGTGCCTCAGAGAACAATGCAGTTGTAGCCGATGTTCTCTTTTCTTTCTTTCCATCCCAAAGGTTTTGAAATGAGTTTAATTGTTGAGATTTACGACCACATTAGGAGAACTATGGGGTGACACAGAGCTGTCACCTACCTATTTAAGAAAGCAGTTGAAAGTGCATTACAAGCACTTCCCGGATACCTCCCTGTTATTTTTTTCCCTTTGTGTGTATGCATCTGTGTGGAGATGGAAGGGAGTTGGGTTGCAGCAGAAATAGCGCTCCCACCTGCTGAGGATCACCGAAAAAAAAAAAAAAAGTGATGACAGAACATTTGTTGTCCCCCGTGTCTCCCTGCTTCTTCAGCTCCTGTTGGTCCTCTGTGGTGTTAGTGGCAGGAACTAACACAAGACAGTGTTTGACACTATAGCGCTAATTTAACAGGAACTTCGATGGCATCAAAAGAGGTTAGATATCTGCTAGCCTGGGACATTAGGGAAACTAAAGTTTTTCAGCAGCTCGTAGTGTAACAATGTATTATTACAGTCAATAATAGAGCACCTATTATGACAGTTTCCTTGGAGACTATGGCAGAACTTCTTAATGCAGCGGCCAAAAATAATTGTGTTTATAAATAGAACATTTAAACTGTAACTTGGCTTTTTTGTATTCCTTATTAATGACACTGTGAAAATAAATCTCCCTCTTCCTCTCAGACAACAATACATCTTAATCTAATTAAATCTGAAGATTTTATTTTACAATATACTATACAAGTGTGTGACCATATTTTGATGGCACATACTGTATATGAAACATACATGAAAACAACACATTTTGGGATATACGTTTAGTTAATATAGGTTAAGGATAAATATATTCATACCTGATATGTGGGCATTTATATAGCGTATATAATATAAAATATGGCTGTATATATGTAAAATAAATATGAAAATGGAATTTTTTTCTATTTAACATATGTCACATATGTGTTTGGGATATTGGTGACAGACATACATATACACATATACATTATTTAATTTACATGTACAACCACATATTCTATTTTTTGTATGTGAGCGCAAGACATGCGGTAAAAGATATTCAAGGTGATAATAAATCGGAGACAAAGAGAATCAGACACGAGAAATCACCGAACCATTGAACAGGCTATTCCTGTTGAAGAGAAATCTTCTCGTTCATTTTCACTTAGGTTTCTAATCTCTGAGAAGCCCTCACAACTTCCTATTTCATGTGGCTCCTCTGAAGATTTCCTTGTAGCTAATGCTCTGTTTACCAAAAACACCTAAGCACTTGCATCAGCTTTATTCCAGTATAAGCCAGTGGGAAGAGGAGAAACTTGATGCTCAGAGGTTAAGTGATTTGCATGAAGTGCTGGAGCTCAGGCCGAGATTAGCTCTCATGCGCTGACATCTTGATAAAGTCAGGCCAAGAAATTGTTGACAGCAGATGTGAATACAAAAACACAAAAGGACAAAGAGTGAAAGTAAACTGAAGTTAGGAGGTGTCAGAGAGAACACAGGCTTTTTGAAGAACAAATGAACTGTATCTGTATCATAAAGACTGAGTACAGCTACGCTAGCAGCGCCGTGAGATAAATGCTAAAGTCAACATGCTAACATGCTCACAATGACAATGCTAACATGCGAATGTTTAGAATGCAACATGTTGTTCACCATCTTAGTTTAGCTGGTTAGCACGCTAATATTTGCTAATTAGCACTAAAGACAAAGTGCAGCTGAGGAGGCTTTTTACATTTTTATTTCGGTGCTGTGTATGTAGCATGTATGTTTCCATGCTACATGAATTTGATCACATCCCATGATGAATGCTTTCAGCCTGTACACAGGAAGAATTTCTACATTTTAAATTCGATACTTTTTTATCCTTGAAGACCGTTGAATAGCTACAGGGAATTCTGGTGAAAAAAAAACAAGAACAAATGGTATCACAATGAACATATGAAGTCAGATGTTCGTATTCATTATCACTTGTGTGAGCTTTTCAAACTGCAGTTGACTGTGGAACAGTAGCGTTGACAAAAAAAAACACAATGTAATTAGAATCAGCATGACAAGCTATGGCACATAAACTCAAGTGGTATTTAAATGTATGTCCGTTACTGCCAGGACATTTGCCGACATTAGCCATTGCAGCAGTTACAATAATGGAGATAACAAACACATCTTCTTAGTAAGACTGTTGAGACAATAAATTATACATCTTCACTATAACAGCTATTCAAAACCTGCTGATCGATCTACTTCTTCTTCTCTTCCGATGAACTCAGATCCATTATGGCAAAGATGGAACAAACTCTTGTTATTTTGTGAGGCTACATAATGACACTAACCAGTATTTTTATTATAATAACTGTGATTAGAATAGAGAAAAGGTTACAGGAAATAATTCCTGTTATTTGACCTTTATAATGTCACTCTACACTTGCCCCTTTGATAAATCAGAGGTAGTGACAAGAGCCAACGGTCTCTGCATGGCTGCCATTCAGATAGACATGTAGCCTTCTGCCTGCATGTGATTAACCTTTCCACTCGATGACATGTTTGACTAAATACCCAGAAACAGTCAGAAAAGGATCAAGTGAGTTGTTTCTTTAAATCTGATGTTATGTGTTGATATTTAAAAGCAGCCTATGATGGGAGAGGGGCCTTAACTATTCTTAGATTATGATTCTGCTCTTTTGCCATGCGTTAGGTCTTTGGGGGTGATTTGTACTCATCAAATGCATCATTACTTAGCTAAAGTTTGAACTGTTGGCCCCGTTTTGGGTCATTATTTTTCTTACCCTAACTCTTGAATGTAATTGCTTAGATTACATGTTTCGTTGACAGTACAGTTTATAGTGCTTTCTTGCCAAGAGTTAGATAAGAAGATACCATTCTCACGTTTGTATGTCTACTATGAATTTAAAGCGAGCATTTACTTAGCTTAACATTGGCCTTAAAGACTGGAGACATGGGTAAATTGCTCTGTCCAAATATAACAAAATCCATCTACTTCATCCAAAACTCACAAATGAACATATAGTATCTCATTTGTTTAATCGTTACAAAAACAAAGTGTAAAAGGAGCACTAGTTGCCTAGCCACTGGTCCTGCCCAAGAAATAGTCCGGCATGTAATCTCCCATAAAACTACAAATTGTCACATCTGTTTTTATACACATGTGTTCATTAATTGACTTTCAAAAAAGGTGCTGGTAGTTCCCCCCTGCTTTCAGTCTTAAGCTAAGCTAACCATCTTCTGGCTCCAGATAGCCTACACAAGGCTTATAGTCCTAAATTTGAATGATACAGTGGGCCAATATATACTACGATATGCATTGATGTATTTTTTTCCTGCTGTTCCAAGGGGGAAGTATTTATTTTTTTATAGGTAGCAATATCTAAACAATACCATTAAGGTTATGCTCATGTTTTATTATTACCCTGCCCTGTTGTTGTCACAGTAGCAGGGGAGGTGAGATTTCATGCTCGATCCCATGCCAGCACATTCTTCGGCCAGACGTTATATCTGCTGTCCACACGCCACACCGCTCACATAAAAAGCTGCCCATTGTCTTCAGCAGTCACTGTTTGACTGTCTACATCTTTATAGACATCCATTCACAGGTAAAACAACCATTGTGTTTTAAGTATTTAAGGCTATAAGTCATTTCTCACATTTTATATTAGTTTATTATAGTGTTTTGTTAAATGATTTGTCATTTTTCTGGTTTACGTAAATGAAAGTCTGACAGAGTATTTCCAGTACAACTGTTACTATAGACAGTATGTTTTAACAGTGGCAAAACCTTTATTTGGCAAGTGTGTTAACATGTCATTATTTTCTAGATCTTTGATATATGTCAGCCTAATGAGAACATTTGATTTGCTGAATCTTCGACTTGTGACTACTGCTGTCACGGTTCTGTCTGTTTTGTTAGATTAACAAAAGTTAGTAGTCATACTGAGATGATGTTGAATATAGCGAAGGGAACTGCTCTTCATGTCGTTGCTTTAATGCTCTTGTTAAGGGATGCTGAGGACTGTTTGCTATGTGACGCCTTGACAGGTCACATTACATTGTGGTTCACTGGGGCGACACATTACTCCTAAACTGTGCTAATAAACACTTCTGTTTGTCTCATGTGTTGTTTGTTTTTCTGACTACAGTTGAAGTGAGGTAAGAAAATGAATCCTCTATCCCTGAACTGCTGTTTGCTGCTGTCACTATTTAAATAGATACAACGTTTTTTATGCTTCATATAAACATATAAAGTGCCTGTAGCATCATTGCCCTCATTTGTCCCTTTTTTTGGGTTTCAGGCGCCCGACAGACCCGCAGCCATGAATCCCAAAGGGGGGGAAAAGGTGAGCCAACTATATTCCACAGTGTTAATCCTCCATGCATGGAGAGGGGACACATTGTCCTGATGCACAAGGCAACGATCTGGCAGTGGTTATCTGGCAGGAGTTGTTATCTGCACCCTGAGAGCTTTCCCCTTGACTTCATCCTAATAATAAAGCATTATCTTTTCACATACGCCTGCAGTAAGTGGGGGCTGGTTTGCCGCTCACAGGGCTTTCCATACATAGGCCTAATTTGGACTATACAGTATATGGCACTTAGCACTTAGTGATTCCAAGTTCCTATTTTTCTGCAGTTTATGATATTATAGTGCAAGATGTACTTGGAATTTTGTCCATCATATATACAGACTTGAATCATTTCAGTAACTATTTGATGAATGATCATTGAAATATAATAGTCCATTGTGTTGTGAAATGATATTGACAGATACTTTTTTCCACAGCCGAAGTCGAAGATTACGGCTTCTCGCAAACTCTCCCTCAAGGTGAGTTATGATATACCTTTGTTGTACCCCACGTGGCAAAATATTATGGTAACGTCTGTCTACATGTACAACCAAAACACTTTTTAAAAAAAAAAATTTAAACCATATAATGATGTATATATACAATATAGCAACTTAGAGTCTGTTACTTTTAAATGACCAGACGAAAGTAGTTTCCCTCTGATTTTCTCGCCAAGTTTTGATTGGTATCTGTTTTGTCCAATCAGATGCTTCTCCTCACAAGAGCCTGTGAGGATTTGGAGAAAGAGAAGCAGGATAGGGAGGAGGAGAAAGTGCGCTATTTAGGAGACAAATTGCCCCCTTTGCAACTGTCTGGATTACAACTGAATGAACTACAAGTAAGGCTCATAAACCACAAAAAAGTACAGCTTTTTCTACAGCAGAAAATGTATGAGCATGTTTGAGAAATATGTTTAAAAGCCTCCTTTCCCTTCAGAATTTATGCAAGCAGCTCCATTCAAAAATTGACGTTGTAGACGAGGAGAGATATGACTGCGAATCCAAAGTGGGCAAACACAACAAAGATGTAAGTCACTGAACACCTTATTCAAAGCTTGAGCACCATTTTTTTTATCCGTTTTCTTAAATGTTCTTTTCATATATTTTCTGTCATATTTTTCAGATCCATGAGCTGAAGCTGAAAATACAGGATCTCGGAGGCAAGTTCAAAAAGCCTGCCCTGAGGAAGGTGAGGGTGTCGGCAGATGAGATGATGAGAGCTCTCCTGGGCTCCAAACACAAGGGCTCAATGGACCTCAGAGCCAACCTCAAGTCTGTGAAGAAGGAGGACGTCAAACAGGACAAGGTACTGGTTTCCACACTCCCAAACATTAGGTCACGTATGCTGGAAATTTGGTTACGGAGATACAAAAAACTGTTTCGTCTTAGTGAGATGATGCGTTTTAATTTCGACTTGTGTTCAACCCCAGGTGACTGGCACTGAAGTGGGTGACTGGCGTAAGAACGTGGAGGCCATGTCAGGCATGGAGGGTCGCAAGAAGATGTTCGATACAGCCGGCGGAGCACAGTGAGACACTGTGAGGAAATGATGAGCTGGTCAACTAAGAGCAGGGAAAAAGAAGTTGTCGAGACAGAAATATGGAATAATTATCAGAAGGCTAAGTGACTTGAAAGCTGTAGGAACTAAGCATAAAGGTCATATAGGACCTCTAATACATCAGCTGTCCCTCTATTTGCTTGATGGCCATTTTCTGTGCAATGACTCAAAGCACTTAAAGAAAAGTGCCGAATGAGTAGACACCCATTGTGTTTTTTTATATTGCCAAAGTACATTATTTTTGTTTTGTTATGTCATCTTTAGACAATTAAAGTGGATATGAATAAAGTTTCAGTCTTTGATGTTCCATATCCGTACTTGACTTTATCATGTTTCATTTTACTGGCACGCGTCGGTTTATGTGCGGCACGTAAGAGGATGGAAAGCAGCTTAACTCCTGATGGATTAAAAAAGGAAGATGATAAATCAAGCGAGGGGGGGCGCAACAGGTGCTACCTACCTAAATTCAACCTTATAATGTTTAAATAGATATTGCAGTCGCAGCCATAAAAGAAGAGAAAAACATATTCAAAGTCAACTCAAATTTAAATGACAATTACAAGTCCTAAATCATATTATAATGACAGAAGTCTCTGTAAGTGTATATGTGTGTATCTGAGTTTCAAGTTCCAACCCTTGGACCGATCTACTCCATACTTGGCGCGTGTGTTGCTGAGGACCCGACGGAGTGCGGCGCCGAGCCTGAAGTTATTTGGATCATCGGTTCTGTAGCAAACTGCAAAAACCCTGTCCCGCCCAGCTGGCCTTGGTTAGAGTCTGCGCTACACGCATCAACATCCACACAACAACGCGGCCACGTCTGCTAACAGCCACTATGAGACGTCTCCGTATGTTTTCTTTCACAGAATAATGCGCCTGTCTGTGTCATTATGTTTCCGGTTAAACAAATGAGGGAGTGCGTGTGTGTGTGTGTGTGAAACACGGTGCACGTTTATCCGTACCGTTGCGGTACAGGTTCCTGGAGCGGCCAAAAAGATGCGCCTTTTATATGAAGACTCCATGTGTGTTGGCCAGTCTGAACTTCGACTGTCTTCCAAAGCGTTCATCAAACCTGGAGCTACACATTTAATGGAGCTTTGACTTTATTGAGGCCGGAACATTTTCATGGGAGCTTGTTCACTCATGTAGCGTAGACTGTAGTGTTGTTACCGTAAACATGTGAACACACTCAGAAAACCAAGAAGCGGCACATGCATGTCCTGAACGGGCTGCACTAGTAATGATACAGACACATTTTCAACAAAGAAAATTGGTCTCTAATCTTATATTATTGCCAGAACAGTGTTTCGACCACCATGAGAATTATGTTTCACTCATTTTTTAGACTCAAATAGCTTAAGAAATAATCAAAAACGACTTACTTTGGAGTTTAATAGAACTACTTGTTATTCAGTACTTCTTGATCAATTATATTTTTAGAGTAGTTTGATGTTATAAATAAACCACAGGAGACATGACTTGAATCTTAGACTCTGGAACACCTGGGCCCGAGTATTTTTAGCCATGATGCTCTCCTCCATAAATCCTAGCCTTGGAAAGCAAAACCCACTGGCATTGTTATACTACAAATGGCATGCATGCATGTGTTTCTTCTGTCTGTGTGGGCCGACGGTTGTCGTCCAGCCATTGCTATTTGAAGTATGACAGCAACACCAACAATAGCTTCAGTTGGTGTATTGTATTCTTTTATGGGCTGGTTATGAAAAAGTGTGTGTGTGTGTGTGTGAGTCTCTCCCGCATGCCAAAGACCTTTTACAGTGTCTGATGATTGTGTGAAATCTGGATGGTGAAAAGTCACATCCTTTGTAAGTTTGTCCCATCATCAACCTTCACTGTATGTGTGTGTGTTTAGTCATGTAGGAAAGCTGATACATGACCTCTTGAGCTCAGGCTTAGCAAGCTGATAATGAAAAGCAACTCAGGTCTCGATACACACTCAGTATCTATAAATAGGCACCGCTGAGAGCGACCTTCACATAGAACAAATGTTCCAGATGTGCCCTCCGTGTCAACAACACATGCTGCCTGTGAAATGCAAAAATGTGACAACGCTGGAGTCTTCTACCAAAACTGGTTGAGATGACAAACATATTCAAGTGTGGCTTGATGTGCCAAAACTGAAACCAACACACTCATGTGTCATGTGCTTATGGGATGCAACACACTGTGCTTCTTTTTCAGTGCCACTTGATGGCAGTCCACAATCAGAGGAATACAGTACATTCACCACTATAAGTATCAAAAAGTAAGCTGAAAGGTGTGTTGAGCTATGGGGATTCAGTAAAATCCAACGGTCTAAAGATTTGTCTTCAGCGTTAAGATTCTTCTTTTCATTTTCTGTCTTGTGTTTTCTAGATTTTTACCAACAAAACTGTCTGAAGTGTAGAAGAAAGCAATTTATTTTGTCTGGTGAATTTCAAATTTAGAGTGACAGACAATTGACAATTCAAAAGAAAATTGTGTATTTTCTTATTGTAAAAAACGTTGAGGAAATGCGTGCCACTCTTTATCTTTGAGTGGAAAAACCTGAATTCTATGAATAGAAAATGTTGACTCAATTACTGTCTGTTTGAAAGCAAAACGCACATCCTGAAAGTTGCTCAACGTCTAATTTGATCCAAGATTTTGAGCTATATTATATATATATATATATATTCTTTTTTTTTTTAACGAAACTCTCTCCCTCTATTCCTTCATGTTTACAAACTGTGACTCTTCTGTCTTGGAGGAAACAAGAAACCACAACTTCCACAAGTTGTAAGATGGAAGAAGTGGAGCCTGACAATAAATAATTACCGCTGTGGCTGTAAGCAGCGGCAGTTCATTTTACTCATGGAATAACCCAAAAGGAAAAGAAAAATGACAGTTAGTCTGCGAAGAAAACACCGAAGCACATCACCATGTTTGCAGCGTGTACGTGTGTGGGTTAATGAGGAAGTGGGATTGATGTCATTAATCTTCAACATACAGCAGGAGCAATGTATTTATTTCCGCAGGGAGTGGGGGGGTTGACAATATTGGAACGTATTTGACAGTAACAGCGGGTGGGCCCGGTGATTAGACAGGCTGCCCTATGACTGGGTGCTCCGGGCTCAGTTTGTGCAGCATCTAATGTTCTTGTCACGTGTCTTGTAAACATGTCCTTCAGCGAAATAAAATGTGCCTGAGTCAGAATTAGTCAAATTCACAAACGTGGTACACAAAAAAAAAGATTCATTTTTGAATGCACTCCTGCAGTGATAGTTTTCAATTTTGAAACTAAACCCGTAATTGACAAATCATTTTATTGTCAATTTTAACTGCAAATAAATTCCCTCATTATAAATATCCTGTCACAGTTCAGGTACTTGGCAACGGAAACCAAATGCAGAAACTCAAGCAGAGCAAGTTGAATTAAAAAGGCACCTTAAAAAAGACAAATAGTCTGCGACTTGGGAGGCAGACAGAATCAGACAAACAACTCAAAAGAACAGGGCAGGCCGGTCACAGACGAGCAGCAGCTTTAAAAAACACCAGCTAAAAACAGTTTAATGTAGGTAGACATGGCTGGAGCGCAATGACAGGTGAGCAACATGGATGTTCTAGAAACAGGAAGTGGGGAGGTATTTATAAACTTTGGCTAATGGAGGAATGAGGAACAGGTGTGCAGCCAGCTGGATTGTCAGGTGATTGGTAAGCTGTCACCATGACATATCTAAATGAATATAGATGAAATTCACATAGTTCATATCATATTTCTGCTCAATGTTACACATTTTTTGTTGAGAGCTAAACAACCTATTCCAGACATACACATTTCATATTAAGCTCAGGGTTATTGCTTTTTCATGAGTAAGAACCAAAATAAAATAGCCTCTTTCATTTATGTAGTTTAAGGAGAAGGTGTGCTGGGGAATGTTTTGGGTTGCCTGCACCTCCTGGCACAGGCATAACCGCTTCAAACACATTGTTTTCCAAGAAGGCAAGGGAGAAATGTATTCATTTACTTCTCCACTTTCACATTAGTTTGGGGCTGCAAACCGGCAATCTTCACGTAACAAGCCCATTTTGTGACCTCTGGGCTTGTGCCGTACTAACTACCAACTGTATGTGTTTACAGCTTTCTGTGGTGATGCGACAAATAAGCAGCTTGAGGCAAATCCTGTTGCTTTTCTAAATGTTAGTCTATATTTGGAGGTAATGACACAGAAAAAGAGCTTTAGAAAAAGCATTAGACTGGTAGATTCAAGGGTTTAAACTGAAAGAGACACACACACACACACACACACACACACACACACACACACACACACACACGGTAATTAGATACAGAGCGAGAGGTGAATCTCTCTTTTCAACCTCAATGAAACATCCACAAACAGCAGATGGAGGTGATTGGAAACAAAATGATGAAGACATACATTTTGTTATTCATAGCTAATCTATTTGACCCCGCTAAAAGGTTGAGCGTTAACATCGCCTTATGTACTAGCCAAGCTTTCTGTATCAGTGAATTTGTATTAGGCAGTGATGCACCACTCTTATTTAAATATCGATATTACAAAGGCTTCTGAAATTATTTGTAGAAAATCTGAATAATAATTTGGAATACATTGGGTAGCCTATATGCATTGAGGAAATGGCTTTTAGCTAGACTGCAGACTGAGCCCAGATAATGACAGTTTTAAATAAAAGCTGATGGAAATAGTATTGTTAGCTCAATGTCAGACGATACCGATTGAGATTCTTTGGCCACTTGGGGGCAGTGGTTAAAGCTGTAAACATAACATTGATCATCCCTTTGTAAAGTTAATCAAACTAACGTGTAAGCAAACGGTTGCCTGTTAACACATCCAGTAGACACAGAGCAACATTAGCATTTATTGGGAGTCCTCTTTACTGCTATATGCACCACCATGATTACTAGCTAGCTGCTAACTTGTTTGTCTGCTGTTTTGCGCTGGTCGTCAAGTGTGTTTATCAGAGCTTTTTTTTTTGGCTAAAAACAGCAGAGGTTGATAAGATTAGTGAGAGTGAACCAAAACAGTAAAGTTTCAGGCTGTAAAACCAAAACAATTAGCTGAAAGGTGATAAAACGCTCCGTAAAACCACTTTCAACTTCTTTCACAATATACATAACCTTTTGATCAATTGTGAATACAAAAACATTAATTACAAAATTAACTCTACACGGGGTTTTCTAAAATGTTTTTTAAACCTGACTGAAGTGATACAATAGCAGTGACCCATTGGTTTGTGGACTACCGTGATGAAGTCTCATGTGTGGCATATTGGCCGTCACTATCTTGTCTTTTTGGAACCAGAAGGGACATGAGAGGGTGGAGCTAAGTACAACCGAACGCTGCAAAAAATATTTTAGTTGACCAAAATGTTACAATCAACTTTCATGAACTAAAAACACAATGTGAACGTTTTAAAACGAATATAAGGACAATACCCAAAAAGGACAACACTGTGGGAGAGAGCTGTCAATCAAAAGGTATCGCCGCCCTCAAGCATACCCTGCTTTATCGTCTATACTACTGTAAATGGGATCATATTTTACAAAATTCAGATTCAGCGATTCAGACCATAAACTGTTTACGGAGGTAATCAATCAAGTGAGAAGGGTAATTTCCTCATAGACTTCAATAAAAAATGTTCCGCCCCCTGCTGGTCATTAGAAGGATAGCAGGTTTAAGACGCTTCCACATTGGCTTCACTTTTACGACCTGGAGGTTTCCCTTTGGGTGAAACACTTTGAGTTAACGAGTTAGGTGGACCAGAGTGAGAAGCTCTTTTCACATTTGAGCATTTTTTGTGTTTGTGTCTTTCTCTTCAAGCTGTTTCAGGTTCTTTCATCAGCTTCCCGCGCCCACCTCTGACAGGCTTTGGTCTGTCTTTGTTCCTCTCATATAGTGTAGCCACCTCCCTTAACTATGTTAGAGGGAATCTACAAATCACAGAAGAAAAAGTGAGTCGATATATGAGTGAGCTGCAGAATATTTGCAGATTTTGATTATTTCAGTTACAACATTAAGTATTCACACATTGCTCAGGATTATTTGGATAGAATTTCTAAGGTGGTAAAAACTCAAGCGAGGAATGAGGATTTATAACAGTGTGTTACTTCACCACACACTATTGTCACCTTGTGTTTTACTACGAAGTGTTGAAATTCTCCAGCAAAACCCTCAAGAACACTTTCTCTTCATTTCTCATCATGGGAAAAGGTCAACATAAAATAAATATACAGTATGCTGCCATTGTGCATCTTGACCCCAGCACTGCACCATCTAAACTTTATCACCCATCACTTCTAATGGTTTAAGTTAATCTACAATAAGTGCCCCTGGCCTCCCTCCCTTCTAGTTATTGATCTCCTCTGAGCCAATAGGGAGGGAGAGGGTGCTGATGGGTATTGGTTTTGGACACCAAAGCTGGCCAGGGGTCAACAAGATGCAGCCATTAAAGATTCACCTTGCTTTAATCAGGTGAAAACTTTCAAAAGGGCTGCAAAGAAATATGGAGCATAAATCAGATCTTATATGTAACTTAACAAGAATACAGCTCAGTTGACATTTTTTGCTATTTTTATTCCTATAAAATAAATAAAATATATTTTTTTGTAAATATGTGCAGTGTATTGTGATCTAGCCACATGAAAAAGCCTTCATGAAACAGGTTAAACTATTTCTCCACTTTGAATAGAGCTATTTTCACATTGACATGGGATATATACGTACCACAAACTGGGTGAATACTGTATTTTGATTGGCAGGGTGACCAATAAAAATAAATAAATAAATTAAAATAAAATTAAAATAAAAATAAAAATCTAAAACAATTTTTCTTGTAAATTTAAACTGCACATAAATTCTCCCAGTATCAATTTTCTTTTGACAGTTCAGGTACTTGGCAACGGAAACCAAACGCAGAAACTCAAGCAGAGGAAGTTGAATTAACAACACTTTAACAGGTCAATAGTCTGCTACTTTGAGACAGAATCTGACACACAACTTAAAGAAAAGAGCAGGTTACAGACAAGCAGCATCTTTTTAAAAATGCAGGTAGCTAAATGAAACCATTTAAAGTAGGTAGACATGGCTGGAGTGCTATGACAGGTGAGCAACATGGATGTTCTGGAACCAGGAAGTGGGGAGATATTTATAAACTTTGGCCAATGAGGGAATGAGGAACAGGTGTGCAGCCAGGTCGATCGTCAGGTGATTGGCAAGCTGTCACCATGACATATCCAAATGAATTCATATCACATTTCTGCACATTGTTACAAAATTTCTCCTTATACATATCTGCTGTCTGACAACAGTCCTTTTTATTTGCCTTTATTATCCCTTTGTTGAGAGTTTAAAACCCCATTACAGTTTTTAATATTAAGCTCAGGGTTATTAAGTTCAAGGTTATGGCCCTTTTCATGAGTAAGAATAAATAAATGTTTCCACTTGTTCATTTCATTTGTCAATCTGTGCAGTGTATTGTGATTTAAAAGCCATAACATAGAGCTATTTTAACATTGACATGGGATATACAGTATATATATATATATATATACAGTATATATGGTCTGGATGAAAACTCAATTCTGATTGGCAGCAGGGTTTAAATGAATGCACTGGCTACATAGTATCGGTCTGTATCTAAAATGAGCAACATTCTTTGTATCACATAAGTGATCATCTTACATCCCATTCCTTATTCAACTCGTTACTTCAGGCTGTGACCGACAGTATGCATGGCCCATCATTTGTTTGTGAAAATCTTGATATTGAGGTGTCCATGATTGGGAATTAATGGACTCAATATACAGTATGCTGCCATTGTGCATCTCTCCGTCGTCCATTAATTCCTCGGAACACCTCGTCGACACCTCGTCGGGCAATATCCCTTACATATCCATATCCCATGTCACCTCAGGTCACCTTGCAGCTACTGTGGGAACCGCCTGTTTCAATGAATTATTAATTGTGATGTTGGAATTGACAACCTTGAAAGATGGAGGTACAGGTTTACACAAACAGACTTTATGTAAGATATCGTCCAAATCTTAAAGAAGTCTTTGTGGGTTTTGACTAACAGTTGACTAAACTGAATGTATAAAATATAAGGGACATCTTTAGTTGCAGACCCTTTTTCATATCCCACTAGGAACAATCAATAAAGAATAATGACATTTACCTGGACTCACGTCAGCAGTGTACTTTATGAAATGTGTGTGTGGTATTTTAAACATTCAGTGAGGGCTTCTCTTACTCTTATTGGATTAAACATGTGAATTGAAATTAGAAATCTTGAAGCAAATTTTGTACAGATATTCATGTTGCCCAAACGATTTATTGTAACTTTATTTATTGTAGCTGTTCTTTTGTTATTTTTCCTCCAGCGCCACCAGAAGGGTTGACATTTGTGTCTCCACTAGCAAGTAAAAAATGTTACTCATCCAATGTCATTTATCCACATCCTTTTCATGGAATGACACAATGTATGTACCTGTGATTGCACCTTTGATGTGACTTTGCTGATCCAACTTTCCATGTAGAACCACTAGAAAGTTGACACTTTTGATTCAGAGTGAAATGAAATGTCAGGACAACCGTTGGATGGATTGCCATAACATCTGGTTCAAACATCAAATGACATCATCAACATCAAGTACGTTTGACTTTACATCTGGCTCCACCAACAGTCCATATTTGCAAAGCTTATAACATTCCCATCAGCCTCAGCTGCACTTTGTGTTTAGTGCTACTTAGCCAATGTTGGCACGCTCACACGCTCAACTAAAACAGGGAACATGCTAACCATTGTACCGGCTAACACCAACATGTTAGCTTTTAGATTGTAAGCATGCTGACATTTACGTTTAGCACTGCTGTGCCCTATTATGTAGCCTCACAGAGCTGCTTGACTCTTAGTCTTGTTTATATTAAAAAGATGACCTTTAATTCATGTTGGAATTAGAAAAATCCTTTAAATGTCATATTAAGACAGCTGCATGCTGTGTAAACAGTAAACACTCCCTTGTTGCAACTTGGCTGAATCATTTAAATTGCTGTTCCTACCAGATGCTTTCAGTGTCAATGACTCGCTGACTCGCTCATCTCAACTGGCACTAATGAAGTGTAGCGTTTCCAGTAATTAATCTCTACCTGACATTAATTGCTTTATCATGTCGTCTGCTCTTATCGCGTCTCTTAATGTCATTAATGCTCCAAAGTCCTTGGAAAAATGTGTTGAATTCCCTTTTTCCTTGCCATTAGGTTTTTTTCCTATGTGAACTTTCTCGACTTCTTTGGCATCATTCATGAGCAAAAGACGGCAATGACAGCATCATTTTGATAAATCCTTACTTTTTTTTTTTTTTTTTTTTTCCCCCTCTAAAACTGTTCATGCCAAAGGGATAGTGATGACACATAAAACATCCATAACCAATGAGTCATCTTTGGTCATAAAATCTCTGATATTCTGAGTCAAGTTGTGTGCATGCAACAAGCCATTTATCAATATTAATGAGAAGCGATGCCCCAAAAAGAGCAAGAAAATACAGCGATCACTCTAAATACTGGAGTGATAGAATGAATAAGAGCTATCACTTCAAATGGGCATTTTTTCCAATATGTATGTAGGTGTTTGGCTATTCAAAATAAAGTCCTTGCTTGTTCCACAGACTCTTTGTTTCGAAAGGCAACTTTTTGTTCCTCCGAATGTTGGTTTTGGTTCACAACCATGAACTCAGTCTGTGTGTGTGTGTGTGTGTGTGTGTGTTAGAGTCTGCATCAAACACCGCTGAATAATGAGAGCTGGTCTACTTTCAACTTTGCAACAAACCCGAGACACAACGTGACTCTGGGGAGTAAGCCTATATTGATATAACACAGCTCTGAAATGAAAAGTTCCATGGGAGGATCCGAAGACAGGGCAAAACTGTAAAACCGCCAGCCAACTTTCAAACTTCTCTTTTTCAATATCAGCGATCTCGCTTCGGTCCCACAGGATTAAAATGTGATGAAATTAAAAGTTTTTACCGGAGGTTTGTCTGCTTCTTTATCCATGTTAGTGCACGGTAAACATTATACTTGCTTAAAATCCGGATGTTACATTGTCGTGGTGAGCATGTTAGTAGGCTGACATTAGCATTTAGGCAAGGCAACTCTGTGGTAAAGTACAGCCTTATAAAGCTGCTAGCATAGCTGTAGAATCTGAGTCTTGTTCAAAGGGCTCTTACATTGATTATTCGTGTCACACTTTGTGCCGTGTCAGGGATGTGTGACCCCCTCAGGCCTCAGACTCCTCTGGAAGGTAATTGGTGTTAAAGGCGAGTCGTAGTCTTCGAGCAGAAGGTCCATAATAAGAAAAGTTGGACCTTGCAGATGTCACCCAACACCAAAGTCACTGCTTGGCACCATTTCCATTTTTACAAGCTCACTGCAAAACTCATTTTTGTGTCCTTCCAGCCGTGTGTGCGTGGTCGGGTGCGCAAGCCATTTTTCACTTCATGCAGCTTGTAAAGCAGCCATATGGAAGGAGGGACCTGGCTGCACTCGTACTGGCTCACCACTGTGGTCTCAATACTTCCCTGTCTCAAGGTCATACCATATTCATATTTCCTCTGAGCTATCATAAAAAAAAATGCATAAAAGTTTTAACAACATACAAACAAATCATATTTTTCTGCGTTCCCATAAAGTAGCATTAACCACAGGATGTTGTTAATGTCCCTTCTGTTCTGGATGGATTTGGCAGATTGTCCTTTTGACTCATTATACTTTGACACCAATTAACAGTCATGCTAAATGTGGGCACCCTTTGGATTTCAAAAAGACTGATCATGACAATAACAATTAAGCTTTTAACAAAATGGACATCAGCTTTTTCTTGTAGATCATTTTGTCAGTGTAAAGTGTTCCGTTAACCACAAACACAAAGGCCTGTTAAAAACATAATTCACTTGGCAACAGACCAATGCAGAGTATAAATTCGTGCACAGTGCAACAACTGAATGAAAGTGCAAAGCTGAAAAGCATCAAACCACAGCAGCCAGAAGAGCCGAGCACCCTCTCAGTGAGATATCACTTCAGTCTGTATCAGGAGGGATCATCTCTGCAAACCTAAAACCCATTTCCTTTCCTTGCTCTGCTCGCATGTTATCTGTTTGGTTGACTTGTTTTTTATTTCCCTTTTGGTAAAGTCAGAGATTCCGAGGCACAGACTTAAAGGCAGCCTGATCCAATTTGCAAAAATTCATACCGCTATCTCAACATGAGAAACAGAAGAAAAAGTATAGTTTCCCCCCCAAACTTTATGACTCGTTTGAGAAGCTCCCTGAACACGTGACTATGCTAAAGAGAAGCTATATCTACACTGTAAAAATTCCACATTTCATCAAATCCTTTTTCGTACTGTGCTGCTAAGTGAGCAGCTACATTCTCCACCATGCCTTTCTTTTCTTACCCTGCAGGGCAACATTAAAACAAATGCTACCATCCAACACACAAAGACTGCTGGGACAAAAAGAGCAAGATCAGCGGTACTAATCTCCTCACACATTCACATGAAGAACAGGGACATCCCAAGCTTGTTTAATTCACATGCTGATGTCACACACCAGACTCAAATTTGACCAGATTTGGTAAAAGACCACATTGAATAAGTCTAAATCCCCTTGCTCTTACTGTGATAAATAAAGCTTGAAGTAACGTGAAATGTAGAGGTATTGAATAAAGTAAAATCAGGCAATGCGATGTTGTTGACAGGCCTCAGTTTGATGGATCAATGAACTGCAGCTTGACAAAACAAGCAACTGAAGAAAAACTGATCAATTTAACAGCACAGAAAAACAACACTGCAAATCCAGAAAACGCAATAAAATGCAGAGCTGATTGCATGATTTAGATTTGAATGTTTGAAAGCTAGTAATCAGCCAATGGAGAATGCTAGATCAAGAGCAAAAATGACCTTTATTTTCAAAAAATTACCTTAATTAAAAAAAAAAATCCTTTGAATCCAACTTTCAATAAAACCTCAGATTTTAAAAATAATTACAATAATTTTCAAAAAATCCTTCAATTTTGAAAAATTGACCTTAATTAAAAAAATTCCTTCGAACCCAACGTTCAATAAAACTTACGATTTAAAAAAAATTAGCTACATTTTCCAAAAAATCTTCAATTTTGAAAAAATCACATTAAATAAAAAAAAAAAGTGAACTCAGCTTTCAAACAAATCTTTGGTTTTCGAAAAATTATCTCAATTTTCAAAAAACCCTGCAATTTTCTAAACATTACCTTAAATCGCACGCCATCTTTACATGCTTGCGTTGCATTGCTGATCTTCAATAAACATTATAAGTAATTCCATCTTATGCTTAACATTTTAAGAACAGGTCATGCGGTTAAGTAAAGTGATAATTATTTTAAAAGCAAATAAAAGTCTTAAGGCATTAATTTGACTGAGAATTAGTCCGTGTAAGATACTGGCCAAAACACATGTTGGGCTATGTGCAAAAACTGTGAATTTACGTGTAAAACGTGCTTCACTGTTTCCCCTGCGTGTTGACATCACCGGTCACTACGGCCCCGCCTCCACACTCCGGTGATGCTGATCCCCCCTTGCATCAGCACCATTTCTGAGAGAGAGAGAGAGAGAGAGAGAGAGAGAGAGAAAGAGAGAGAGAGAGAGAGACACTACCCAACCCCAGCAGAGCGTAGAGGCGTCAGACGGCCGCCAGAGCATCCCGGTTACGCACTGTTCAGAGGCCCCGCATCGACGGTTTGCAGCGCCAGAACCAGCTGAAGAAGAAGTGAACATAGCCGGGCACACGGCCACATTTACAGTCAGTAATGGAGAGCCTGCTGGATAATCCAATGAAAGCCGTTCTTTACCTGAAGGAGCTCACCACTATCGTGCAGAACCAGCAAAGCCTGATCCAGACGCAGCGCCAACGCATCGACGAACTCGAGCGAAAGGTGGAGGACCTGATAGGAGAGAACCGACAGTTGCGGGACCCCCATCACTACGTCCAGCAGCCCCCTCAACATCACCACCACCACCACCACCAGACTCACCGCAGCGTTAGTCCCCAGGCGCCGGCCAACCTCCATCAGCACCCGGGGAGCAACAAAGCTGCGGCTCATCTCGGCCAGCAGGCGCAGCAGCAGCCGCTGCAGCCGCAGCAGCTTCAGCAGCAGCTTCAGCAGCAGCAGCAGCTTCAGCAGCAGCAGCTTCAGCAGCTTCAGCAGCATCAGCAGCAGCAGCAGCAGCAGCAGATTCCCGGTCTATCGGCCCAGCCTCAGCAGCATCCGACCCCTCCTGCACCGTCCTCCCACCACCCGCAGCAGCTGCAGCTCGTCCCCACCTCGCCGCAGTCGCCCAAAGCGAGCCAAGCCAGCCCAGACTCCGTGGAGGAGGACAAGAGGAGCCCCTGCTGCAAGTCTCTGGTTCCGCAGACTCCCACCACTCTCTGCCGCTCGGTTGGACTGGCTAGGAAAGCGGAGTAAGTAGATTTCATGCTGTGTGCACTGCAAAAAACAATCTCCATCTTTACGAGAGATTTTCTATGAATTATGAGGACTCTTCCAATTATATTTTTTTCTGATAAAACAAAACAAATATATCTATAATAGATGCGAAGCAGCTTTAGTTTGCTGGATTTTGTAATCTCCATAACAGAGATGACAATTTGTTAGAAATACTAGAAACTGTTAGTTATGCTTCATCTCCTGTCTCATACAGCACATTAAAGACTCAATATTTTATTCAGTGACCCTAATAAGATGGATACTTTTGCAGTGCAAATTTCCTTATCTAAATATAGCAAACGTGTTTGGCCAGTAAAGACTATGTTACCCTCAGGGGCCATCAGATGTAATGCCACAGTCTGTTATCGCCCACGTAAGGGTGTCGGATGAAATTTTGGAAACATTTTTCGAGGGAATAGAGTAAAGATTTTCTGAAGTAGGACACAAGAAGATGTACAATCGTATCACAGACACTGCACGAGGCATGTGCTGGATTTGCCTTTGATTAACTTCAAATACCCTGACAAGCTGGGGCTTAATTTCAGAATCAGAATCAGAAAACCTTTATTGGTCCCACAGCGGGGACATTTACAGCGCTACAACAGCAAAGGGACAGTGCAGATAAAATGTAATATAAGATAAGTACAAAATATAAGTACAAAAAAAACACAACAACCGTGGTAAGTAAGTGGCAGGTTAACGTAATACAGTAAGTGAACATGTGAGAGTAATACTCTAGCAGCCAGTAGTAACAATAATACATAGTAAAAAGAGATATATTGCACATACGTATTGCACGTGATTGTATTGCACAGTAATAAATAGTAACATATAGTAACATATAGTAACGGGGTGTATTGCACATGAGCGGTGGTGTTACAGCTGCATCGAGTGTGTGGTGGTCTATTCAAGCTACTCCTCTATTTTCACGTTTGTTCCCTTGTTGCCTTGTTAAATCAATTGAAATCCTAATAATTATTGATTTTGAGGACCTTCGCTGGCATTTCAAAAGTGGTGCTTTGTTAATCCTGACCAAACACTGGAGTTAAAGCATTTTTTTGGTGATTTGTAACGGAACAGAAGTTGGTTAAATCATGCACTCAGCAGATCGGCCATTCTTACTTGTCCATTTATATTTCCAGCCCGTTCCGGTGGGGTTGCTGTGCTCACACTTTGAATGTGGAATAAGCATTTTTGAAATGCATCTGTTTTAGGCTCGGCTGAGGTAGCGATTTCACAGGAGCCGAGAGAGCGTGGTGGCATTGTAAACACACACTCTAAAACAAGCAACGTGCCAGCTCCTGAAGGCATACCACTGACCTTGAAACAAATTATAGCACAAACAGAAAACACCTACGATCTATATTTGATTGTACAGACTACAGCATGTTCCAAGACACAAGCTGAAGGATGTCACACTGGGAGGAACACAGCTGGGGGGAATAACAGCAAAGACAGAAACACATTAGCTGTTGCTTATAAATAACCGTACAGCCTCTTGAGAGTTACTAATAAGCCGTGATCAGTTTGAATCTACTTGCTTAAAGATATGTTTCGAGTCAGTGTCGTATTTCTGGTTTCAAACAGAGTCGTGCCATGAAAATTCTGTTATTCAGTCTCTTTATTCCCATTTTGGGGCAACTATTTTCATGATCAAGCTACCTCACATTCACTAGTTCCAGCTTCTCAATATTGAGGATTTGTTTCTTTTCCTGATAGTTTTTGGTTTTGTGGCTGTTGGTCGGACACAAGCAGCTTTCTGAAGACATGGACTTGGACTATATATGAATTCTCACAATTTTGTGGATCATTTATAGACCAAACGATTAATCTATCTAAGCACATACAGTAATCATATTACAGTACACATATTCCTAAAATAACACTTTACGTGGTATACGATCTCCTCAGTGACTCTCCTTATTGACTTTAATGAGATTTAGTTATTGGATTTCTGCAGTGGTGACGTGTGATGGGTGTGTGTATGCTTGTATGTGCGTGCATACAGTGATTTAACAAGTATTCATCCCCCCTTCGAAGTTTTCATATTTTATTGTTTTACAACATTGAATCAAAGTAGTTTTTATGACACATATGAATAGACAAAATGTCCTTTAATATCAAAGGGAATAGAAATCTCTACAAAGTGATCTGAATTAACTACAAATATAAGATACCGTATTTTCCGGACTATAAGGCGCACTTAAAAGCGTTTAATTTTCTCAAAAAACGACAGTGCGCCTTATAATCCGGAGCGCCTTATATATGGATTAATTCTGGTTGTGCTTACTGACCTCGAAGCGATTTTGTGTGGTACACGGCGCTCACGGCGCTCTGTCAAAATGTTTTAGTACGACTTTGGTAAACTACAAAGCTGCACCGCTTGCAGCATTACGGCTACCGTGGTCAGGAGCGTCGCGGAGTGATACATACTGTGCTTCACCATAATATTACAGCGTGTGTGTGTATAAGGACCCCAAAATGGCGCCTGTCAAGAGACACGCTTACGACGCGGACTTCAAACTCAAGGCTATCAGTCACGCAGTAGAACATGGGAATAGAGCAGCTGCAAGTGAGTGTATTGTGTTGTATTTTACGTGTTACAACTGAACAAGGTTGGGAGTTATTGTGAATACGCTCATTAACGTTTGAACAATGTTGAGAGTTTTTGTGAACACGTTTAATAAAGTTTGACTTATCTGACTGTTTTGTTTCGCTTAATGCGCCTTATAGTCCGGTGCGCCTTATATATGAAAAAAGATCGAAAATAGACTATTCATTGACAGTGCGCCTTATAATCCAGTGCGCCCTATAGTGCGGAAAATACGGTACTACATTTGTGTTTGCACCCCCTCCACAGTCCTCTATGCCATTTACCCCCATGCCCCTCAAAACGGCAAATAGAGCAACACATTCTGAAAGGGATTCAGATCTGGACTCTGGATCTGGACTGGATCTGGACTCTGGATCCACTCAAGAACATCAACATTGTTATTTGAAGTCATTGGTGTGTAGCTGTGGCTTAATGCTTGATGCTGGAAAAGCACAGCGTTTTTTGATCAGTGTCAAACATTTAAAAAAGAAAATGAAATCCCCTTTGATCCAATGTTGTAAAA
The DNA here is from genome assembly GCA_943590825.1 of Bovichtus diacanthus. NCBI lineage: Eukaryota > Metazoa > Chordata > Actinopteri > Perciformes > Bovichtidae > Bovichtus > Bovichtus diacanthus. The sequence goes on from CALSBV010010187.1 coordinate 1,785,733, forward strand.
CAATCAAACATAAAACATACGACTTTTTATGTGCATTGTATCTGCTTCAGAACGCACCATTGGGATGAATGTTCTTTGCTCGCCACTGTCAAGGTCACATGAACTGCCTCTGCCAGAGCGACACACACACATGCACGCATTGACACGCGCACACACATGCACACATTAACACGCACACACAACGCACTGAGCCCCATCTGTTACACTCGGATGCATTTGCATTGTTTCTGTTAATCCAGATTGATTTATCGTGCCATTAAGACATAATTCCTAAAGAGCGTGGGTCAGGAAGAGTATGCATTGGCATGGATACTAGATGTAAAACGCAATTGCTTTCACATGGATTCACCCAGCCAGACATTGACAAACACACACAAGATTGTACAAAACAAATGTAAAGAGGAATTCAATAAGTGGGTTCATTCCTGATTTACCCACCATGCCCTCTCATAGTTGTGCCGGATGATGAACAATGAAAGAGATATGAAGAGAACTTGAGAGAGAGTGTACTGGACACTTTTATTTCCTTAATGTAAAAGCAGTGACACATGAAAAGCAGGAGACGTGAAGCAGGATTGTAATTTCCAATTTAGAGTATTGATCCTGGTCAGACAGGATGGTGTATTGCTGTGCTGTCAGTGCCGCAGGAGGACTAATACATTTGTATTAACGGCAGGGTGACAGGAACACATCACAAACATACTAATAAGGGTTGTGTGTATATTTATCCATGTTTCCCGCCTTCTGGTTACTCCTATTGCTACGGGTTCCCTTTTCGTAGACATTTCGGGAAAAATAATCGATGGGGGAACACAGCCTGTCACGCATTGAAGGAAAAGTTCAACAATTTGGGAAATGCGTTTATTTGCTTTCTTGCCCAGAGAAAGCTGAGAAGGTTGACGTTGAAATAGTCCAGGACATACCCCCCTGTAAAACAGCAATTTCTCGTTTTTACATTCGGCATTTCGTACGTTTTTTAACCAATGGGTATTAAGATTTGGTTACCTGTGCACATAGCCAGGCTAGCTGTTTCCAGTCTTTGTGCTAAGCTAAGTTAGCATGATTGCTAGCGGGTCTTTCATATTTAGCGTACAGACATGAGTGTGTTATCGGTCTTCTTGTCAAACTCTCACAAAATGTCGAACTTTTCTTTTAAATGCAATAAAGTAAGCTCAGCGTTAGCGAAGCGATGTGGTGATGTGGGACCTTGAGGCTCTGACTATGTCTGAAGGTTGTCGGCTTTATTTCAACGGAATTACTGATTTTTAGATTGGTCTTTGCTTTACTTTTGTTTGCAACAAAATCAATAGAGCAGCCAAATGCTATACCTCGTAATCCGAGGTCACTTCTTTAAGTCGTCGTAGTATTAGCGCTGTTTTAAGGTGTGACAGGCTGTGTTCCCACATTATTTACTTCCCCCGAAACTCTAAGAAAAGGGAAGACGGCTGTCGCATACTGCTAACTCTTCCAGGAGCTTAGGGATAATAACATAGACAGGTTCTGCTGTTAATTAGTGAAGTAAGGAAACAAAACATCTCTGAATACTGGGATGTACTGGATTTTAACTTAACCACAATTACTCCCGTTTATCTGTGTTTTTGCTTGGTTGAAAGGAAGCTGAAAATCCATTTGCAAAGCTTTAAATGAGGAATGAAATGCTCGCTCACATCATGCATTCCTCATCTGTTCCGGTGGCATAATTTGAAGAATGCAAATGCACCTTCAGCTTCGAACAGTGAACGTGATTAAAGAGTTGATTCCATCCTGAGCAGACTTCTGTTCCGGTGTGAGCTCAAACTTCTCAGACAAAAGAGTCTGATGTTTTGCAATTGTGTTTCTCAGTCTGAGAAAGTTTCATAAGGGGCTTGTACGATCTGAGGGAAGCCTTCAGCAATCCTGTCTACTCTTCTACGCTTCCTCCTCTTTCTGTCAAATGCACCTCGTACTCTCTCAGCCTCCATTGTTCCTGTTTCCTCCCAGTCTTTAACTCTCAGCCTACAAATGATACCATTATCCACCTACCTCATTACTCCTTCCCCTCCTTGACTGTCCTCAACTCGTCTCCCCTTCATCTAAACTACCTGTGTATGTTTTATTTGTCTTCTCCTCCGTCCAATCCCCACTTAACCCATCTCCTGGCTGGGCTCAAGCGTTCAGTCCACCCTGTCCTTTTGTTCTCTGTCTACCCTGTGGGGGTTGCCAAGTGTGCGCGTGTTGAAGTACGAGAGTGTGAAGGTTGGGAGTCAAGAAGAGTGGCAATAAGCGTAGGTGAGGTGGTGCGTTCGTGTGCGTAGAGGCACGTGCATGTCTGATAGGCAGCAATCCCATTGCTGAAGGTGGATATCCCAGGGTTTTAATATAGCTCCAGGTGCTTCTCTGCCACTTCCCAGCCTCCCACACTCTCACAGATATTTTAATCTCTTGCTCTTACACACAAAACACTCAGTAGTGCACACAAAGCCTGACATGCCACATGACACCTGGCAGCCCGCATGCTTTTCCACATTGGCCGTGACTCCCAATGCGTCCGCCATGCCCTCGTTTTCCTCCTACTGGCCTCGTACCAGCTGGAGAGCAGAATGTATGCCATCTCACATGCTGGGATGAAGAGATGGGGGTGTTCAGCACACATGCACATACATCGTAGCATACATTACGGAGTAACCCCGCTGAGTGCCTGCTGAATGCTGCAGTCTGTCCTTGTTCTGATGCTCTCAGATCAATGAGCCTGCAGCTTTGCCAGCGCAGGCTCCAGCAGCTATGCTAACCCTTTAGAACTACTCCAGCCTTGATCTCCAGGTACTAATCCTCATCTTAAAGCCAAGCTATCTTTTATCTCAAGACATCATAGGCCTTTCCTCTAAATATTAGACATACTTTGTGGGAGCAATGTGCATCTAACACAAGGTTACACCTTAGAGTCACACTAGCCCCCATTAAAGAAAGGTTAGACTTTCAAAAGCTTACACAGTTGTGTGACTAGCTGGGCGACGCTCGCCCCGCCAGAAATCTAAAGTATCGGCCATTTGTTCAAATACTGTCTGCCCGCTGTTGCTGGGCAGGTAGTGTTCAGTGGATTTATAAGAAGCTTTTAGCTGAAAACAGCTGCCGGCTGCTGGAATCAAAATGAATGAAAGTGAACCAAAAACAGTGGAGCTGCACACCTGAAAAGCAAAACAAGGAGAAAATATATCTCAGTTTGTGATTTTGCTGAACTGACCCTTTAGGAATAACAATTTACTGTCTCTGGAGCCACTCTGCATGTTTGTGAGAGGGATTGAGAAAGAGATAGATGGGGTTGATGATGGATATAATGAGTTTAAATGGACATATTCTCTCTCTCTCTCTCTTTCTCTCTCTCTCTCTCTCTCTCTCTCTCTCTCTCTCTCTCTCCCCCCTCTTGCCATCATTACTCGAGAGCTGGAACCTCCTCTCCTGCAAACCTCTGCTCTTTACTTCACTTCCCCTCTCCTCAGTCTGAATGGGAATCACGTCTGCTCGGTTATGACAGGGTGGCTTGGCTCCAAATCATGAATATCACATTTGGTGCGTAGTGCTTTTAAATTGCTTCATTTCTCAGAGGATGTAGCTGCCGGGTGATTCCTGACTCCCTGGTAGAATATTAGCTGTTTTCATGCACAAGTTGAGCAAGGAAAAAGACCCAGTCCCAGTTGTCGGTAATCCAGCCGTGTGTGTGTGTTCATGTGTGTGTTGTGTCTGGGGGTTAAAAGGACGTGAGAACAGCTGTTGTAAGGGGATATATGGGATGGATTTCTGTCTTTTTCATTAATATAGTGGGTGTGTGGTAATTAAAGATAAAACTTGCTTAGGCTTTGGATTACTTCACACTTCTGTCGGTCTGAAGTGTTGGTTTGACCCAATTTAGTGAATATATCACAATACTAAATTAGATTATACTGTCCAGAGTATTAATAAATATGTTCTTCTCAGTATATTTGCAAATGGTGTCAATGTACAATAACTCAAATGTGGAAACCCACAATCTCTTACATACAACAAACATAACCTCCTCTTTGGCAGAGGCAACAAAAACAGAAGATTTCTGTGAATCTGTTAACTAATTATGTGTGTCAGTTCTGGCCAGCAGCTTTTGATTGATAATATATTTTTGGCTTCCTTGCTGCACCTTTCAAGTTGCTAGGTATTTTGTTCCAAAACTAGGGGAAGATGATTATAAAGAACATTATATATACTGCAGATAGAAAAACAGAATGACAGACGGGCTAAATAATTAGACAGAATAAAGAATGGGGCTATAGGACAAAACATACTGAGAAGCCCAAAAGAGTCCAAAATTGGCCAAAAATGCAAACAGTTTTCCAGTGTCCTCTGCCTCTATAATTCCCAATCAATCAACATGACAAAGTGCGGCTCAACAAAGTAAAAAAATAAAAAACGTTGCTCCCAACTGGCAGTCCTCTGTCACTTGGGCACCATGCCGACTCACTGAAAGACAGCCGTGCCATCCTTGTCCTTGACACTTCCAGATGCCACAAATGACATCATCTTTTATATGTAAATATTGCACACCCACATAACGGCTCTGCAGAGAAACATGTTTTTTTTCCCCCCATTAGACATGTTACACTATAGCTGCACAGTGGATCGCCTCCTTCATGGTTGGAGGTAACTTATTCACACATCTTCATTTTCACGTCTTCTTCATGCAAATGCACAGTAGGCGTAATGAGCAATCAGCAGCGTGTGTGTCATTGGTATGCAATCTACATATTTCACAACTGTGGTTGCAAATGTGAATTATATCAGTGTTGTCACTCACTCTGATTGCAGAATTTGAGCAGACAACTTGATTAAATAATCAAAATCCCTCTAAAAACCCTTTTTAACTTTCTTAACATCCTTACAGTTTTATTATAACATTTACTAAAACATTTTAAAGTTTTATTATGTTTTAAGATGACATACTTCAATTTGTTATCAAAACAAATCTCATATGTTTTACGTAAAAGGGAAGCTATGGCAGTATATTTGAAGGAGCCAGCCACTTTAACAGCTGCTAACCATTAATACAGTTTAATAACTGTATTGTGGGAGTAAGAAAAAAAAAAAAAGCATGCAAATGTGATAAGTGTAGCACTTGATAATACACTCTTCATTCCACATTTTTTTTAATGGCTCTGCAATGCATTTCAAGCTGTTTAATCTGTCAACACAAAATATGCCATTAGCTGGCCGTTAGCAGCTGCTAACGTTTGAGGTGTCGCAATGAAGCAGATGTTTAGACCATAGAATAACACTCACAGATGTCTTGACAATGACGCATCATTGAAAACGTGTTTCTCCAGTATTTGTAAGATGGTGGGATTCCTCATGGGCAGATAATGCTGTGTCACGACTTTCACCGGTCAGTGAGCTAATGACCTCAGCAGACCAGAGAAAAGGGATCTTTGAAAGAAGGAACAGTGTGCAGTTATGGAAAAATGTCCACCCATCTGTCGCAGAGATTTCACCCCCTGGGAGCTTAGCTCCTAAAATCCCTCAACAGACAATCCTAATTGTTTTTGCACCATGTGCAGCAGTCTGCATCTGTGGTTGTCCAACAAGGTTTAGGCGAGTGCTTGAATTATGGCTGAACATTTTGAGGAAAATATCTAGTTGTGATTTTTCTGACCAACTTTGTGATTTAAATGTCTAGTATTTTGTATTAATTAAACCACATGTCTGTATTTGTGGTCTTTTGAGCAAATATAATCATGACATTAAAAAGCGCCATTATACAGTTTTTATTGATAACAGCTGTATAGTTGGCCAATTATGGTGCTGATGACAAACTGCTGGTAAAACACATTATTTATAGTTTACAGGCTGCAGATTATTTTTCATGAGCAAAGTTAGGTATGTAATCTATCATTTTAACTGAGTATTCATTAAGCTTGAACTTGAGGTTCATTTGTCGGCCATTTCTCTCCATCCAACACAACCTCCATGTCCACTGTTGCATTGTATACTGAAACAAACACACACATAGCCGTGCACAGGCACACACTTGCCTAGGGAAATGTCAGGTATGGTTAACTTTACGACCCAGAGTAATGTTCAAAGCCTTCCACCTAAGGCTGCGAGGCATTGCAGAGCTGATCGGAACAGGCACAGCATGTCCAATCGGCTTTCATAGTCTTCTCAGAACATCACACAAAGCCTCAACCAAGGCTCAACCATGATTTATAGTACTGTGCAAGAGAAAAAACAGGGGATACATCCACTTAGCTACTACATACTTTATCATTCATCTGCATTCTTCTCATCTGTGGACACACAATTCTTCATCCATTGACAACGTCCTTCCACATATACTGTATATGTCCCTTTTTAAATGTTTCTGTGTGATTTCCTGCAGTTTTTGTTGCATAATATTATAGATAGGGGTTTGTTACCTCGCATTCAATACTCGGTCGAATGCTTTTTACATTTTCCTGGCCATAGGTAGGAATAACTAACGTGTGTGTGTATGCGTGTCTCGTTGGTGTATTACCCATGTCATTTAATAAGAATTTGGGTTTGCCACATAGTCTTCACATTCAGATGACCATTAAATCTCCTTGCCCTTCCCCTGCGCTGTGGTTATGTCATCAATGCCGCGTCTGTCAACCCCTTGATGCCAGGATTACATCACCTTGTACGCAGTGCCAGGGGGAGGAGCTGATGACTCTACCAGTGATGTCATTGGAAGTTTCTATTTAGAAGAAAAGAAGCACATGAGATAAGCAGGACATGAAGTATGAATGAGTCATACTATACGTGTGGGAACTGGAGTAAAGAAGTTATTGTACATGGATGATGTGGTGAAAAATGTACTTTCTTTTCTTTTTTTTGTTGTCATGCCTCCCCCATCATCTGCCTACGTGCCTTCTTCTTCTTCGTTCTTTTACCTCCTTCCTTGTGCAGAAAACCAGGTCCATCACAAACTCAAGTACTTTGCCTCCCGTAACATATAATTTACTTCAGCACAAAATGTATGGCTACCGCTGCCGTCCCGGTTGATGGGCTTTTCCTCATCAGCCCAAGCCCTGGCTGATAGATGACAACCATGTCAGTTTGATAGCTGTCAAGCATCAGTGTGAAGCATGGGAAATATCTGTGAAATTTGACCCACTGCCAAATCTTCAGCAGATGGCCCTGCAGCAACACAGTGAAAGTGTTGATGCTCGATATGAGCTGCTAAAACGGCTCAATAGTGAAGGCACCAGCTGGAGAGAAAACAGTCGGAAAAACTGCTGCTTTTATGGGAAAATTAGTGACAGCTATTTAAAAAAAAAAAAAAGATTTCTGCTACAAATTGCATATATCCTTTAGTGAAGTTTTAGGTCATGGTGGCAAGCTTTTCTTTTTACCACCATAGTTCTGATTACTCACATGATAACATTAGCTAAACATCAGGCTGTTATTTAGTTGCTACCTTGGTTATACTGAGTAATCCAACAAAGTATTTGCATACAGTTACCTCCGACATGGCCCTATTTTCATTAAGCTTGGTGGAATAGTGTAGGAAGATCCCATTAAAATTGGGAAGGGATCCTAATCATGGGGCGGATACACAAATAATCTTTTACTTTTATTAACATTGCGAGATGAGGCATTAGCAAAGGTCTGCAATCTCCAAGTGCCCTTATAGTATATAGTATATTTTAAATCCGTGTGAGAATAATTTCCCCTTGAGTAGCTCGCTAACGTTGATGTTTGCAAACCTACTCTGCATTTCTTTAATGACTGAAGAAATAACTTAGCCTCTGCCCCATTCCCTAGCTGTTTGTACTTTACGTGACTGCGTGTGCGGTATAAAAACCCAGAAATGTGTCACAATTACTATGTTTACATGCACAAAATATTCCGGACTGCCCAACACACAGTGCTGGCCGTAAACAGGCAAGAGGCTGTGTGTTGCAAACTGCAGAAAAACACCCAGCCGAGCTGCATATTCCGAATACGCTGCATACATGTCCAAAGAATGCTCCTAAAACCTGAATAATATTGTAATATCCCTCTTAATCGGAAAATGCTACATTCGAAATAAGGCCTTTAGGGACAATTGGCAATATTTCTGTGGTTTTTAAAAATTCGTATTGGGCGAAGCCACATTATAAATAATCATGATGTGTTCAAATGTAATCTTGTAAAATGTAGTTTTATCTGTAGCCAGCAGATATCTGGGCCAAGACTTTTTTTTCCTTGCGCTGGTCATTGTTGATACTAAAATGTGTCCAGTTGCCTACAGATTCTGAATCCATACATAGATGTCTGTTTTAGAGACAGAGAGTTTCTCTGTAATGTCTACTGATTGTGCCTCACCATGAAATAGTTGGTTAAAGTACCAAATAGTTTTTTATCTCGAACACAAATTTGTCCAGTAGAAATAAATCCAGCTCAGTGTCAGTCTTGAACCCCTTCAGCTGACGGAGCTCTCTCCGACAAGTGAGCGCCGGAAAGTGGTTCACTCCTGTTCTCCCCCCCGGGCTCAGCTCTCTCCCTCTGTGCTTGTTTTGCCTCTTCCGTCAAAGGCTTCTCTTTTAAGTTTTATTGAAGGGGGACCAACAGTTGGGAGTTGAGTTGAAGAAGAGTGTAAAATGTTGAAAGCCTAGAAAGAAGTCTCCCTTCTTTGATTTTTACGAGGTGACATCAAAACCTGACATTTATCGTTGATATTTTACATTTTTTTTTCTTCCACAGAACTCATGTAGCTGATGACATATCCCAAAATGTATGACACACTCATGATATTTGCCCTGCAAGATATTCAAATGCAATCTTCATCACATTATCACACATCACATTTCCTCCTCTTGCGCTCTGAAGTCTAAGTTGCCACAAGCTTACATGTTACAACTATGATCTCAAGAGGTGAAGGCTTGTCGTGTCACCATCAAGCTCCAGCATAAATGCAGAGCTTGATGGTGAAATGATTTCATATTTACTGTCAATTGCCGCAGTGGAGTCAAGCAGGCCACAATGAGACAGAGAAACTGTGAATGAAGCTCAAATGTTGCAGCTTTCCCGACACCGGCACTGTCAGGAGTTTTCTTTTTCTTTTTTTTTTTTAAAGGGATCGAATACAAGGACACGTTTTTTTTTTCTTCTTCTTTTGTTAGCATTCTCTTGGGAGAACTGGTCTCGCTCTCTCGTCCATCTGCAGCTCTCTCAGTTTCGCTTGCAGAAGGCGAGCTAAGCCGCTTGGGACGGCCCAAGAGTCCGTGCTGACGTAAACCTTTCAAGGAAGCTTTTTTTTTTTAATTCACTGTGCTATGTGTAAAGGAATAGATATAATAGGCTTTCAGGACCAAATTTGGAGGAGTATCTGTGCGTGCGTGTGTGTGCGCGCGCGTGTGTGTGTGTGTGTGTGTACAGTGCAGATTGCAGATTGGTGCAGTGCTCATACAAGAGACGTCTGATTTAGTTCAAGGATATGTTTTGGCTAATAATCCACCGAACAATAGCGTTTAATACATAATTTTAACCTCACGGAGATATGCAAACACCATCATGGCTCACTGTGTGTGTGTGTGTGTGTGTGTGTGTGTTGAATTTATTTCTCTCTGAAAGCCTTACACATTTTCAGCCTGTAAAACATAGTGATAAACTGGCACTTAGAGCGACTGCCAATTTGCCAAATGGAAGTGAAGTATTACAAAAACATTTTGAGAGTCTTTTTTTGATTGAACATGATCATAGCGCTTCTCGTAATACTGCCATGAGATGAGTTGATTGTGGAATGCATATAATATATTAGCCGACCTAAATGAATCTCAAGGATAGTTGTGATCTTGATGCAGATGTTCTGTTTTTACCATTTTCTAGGTGTGAAATACGTTTGCAAAACTGGCAGAGTTGCTCGATTTTCATGCCATTTTCAATAGAAGGATTTATTTTTAACCCACCGTATTATTTTATGATATTTAAATGTTTTCTTTCAGTCCTATTCTCTTGATTTCACCTTGACCATCTTGACCTTGACTTTTTATTCTAAAATGTGGTATCACAACAGACATGGAAAAGAAATAACGGCAACAAAACACTAAAATCCCTTTTTGATCAAGCAGCCACGCAACCCAAAAGGCCTCAGCCGAACCACTTTTGTTAATATGTTTTCCTCCTCCAAGGTCAATTGTATTTGTATTTACCATGTTTGGCCTTTAGGGGCAGACTCTAAAACTGCATATTATGTTATTTCAATGAGCGAACATGTTCACAGCTATTTTTTTTCCTGACTGCCAAGGAAATGGTCTATGAAAACTAATCTGTCAATTATTGCGGCCGTTGATCCCCTCCCGTCACTCTCTTCCCCCCCCTCTTTCTCTGTCCCGTGATTTAAATTGTATCACTTCAGTGTGCACAGATCTTTTTTCTGCTTTGAGCCCGAGCATTAGCCGGAGAGCTATTGACACAGTAAAGCTGAATTCAACACAAGGAGGGGCGCATCGACAAACACATTAGACACGAGAAGTTAAAACAAAATACAATAAAACCATGGCGTGCAGATTACACTCTCCCTCAAACAGACCCAGTGTGTGGAAGAGCTTATAAAAGCTTATAGATTTTTTATAGGTGGTATTAGCGAGCTTAGGCCATGAGGGGAACTGAGTCAATGGTGTGGAAGATCGGAAAGCAGGTCATGCGAGTTCAGTTTAATCTTCAGCGCCCGCACTGATCAAACAGTTCGAGGGAGGTGTGTGAGTGTTTGAAACTGGAGGGGAATTCATGTTGACGCAGGAGAAATGTTTGCGTCATCCTGAACATGGTAATGGGTGGATTGTCGTTGCAATGGAAATGATTGCTCCAGTCTTCTCATATCAGTACAATTTATGATGTATGTCATGATCGTTAACTCTTATGCAGTTTTGGTGGCATACGTGCTATCTCTGTAGCGCAGACGGGCCCTTTGAAAGGTCCCCTCGTGAACTAAAATTGTTATAAAATGCTTGCAAGTTGTTTTTGAATGAAAAGATGGAGACGATAGTAAAAATGAGGAGCAGAGGGCAAAAAATAACGGGGAGAGATTTGTGAGAAGCCAGAGATCAAAGCAGAAACAGATGGGTGGTTAAGATGAATCAAAAGGAAGGTGCTTTAAAAGATAAAACAGAGTTCTCTCTCTTTCCATCCCATAATACTTCCCTGTGAGGTGTTTTTCTCAAATGTGGTGAAATCAATGACTCAGATGTGAACACAGTATTTTTTTAATGACGCGCTTTGGCCAAAGTTGGATGTATGTCAGTTGTGTCTGTGTCTGCAAGCGTCTCATCATCAGAGGAAAGTAACCCCGCTGCACGCTTCACCTACTCGCCAATGACAGCCATTGATTAAATTCAAATGAGCTCGGCTTTTTTCAAACACTGTCGTCAGGAAAAGGACGACTCAGCAGGTTTGTAGGTTCTGAGATTATGCCGTCTTTATTGATACGCACATATTTATTCGCCCACACTCACTAAAGTAGACTGGCCATTTTGTACTTATAAGACAAACATTAGTTCTACATATCTTGTCTATCTCGAACGTCCCGTTAGCTTAGCTTAGCATGAAGACTGGAAAGAAGGAAATGGGAAGTTTGACTCGTCATCACCACGGTTTACTGCACTGGCCAATAAATAATCCAACGTGTAGTTTTGACTCTTTTTACACAGATTTTTGTGAAGATAAACAAACAAGCTATAAAGAGTCAACTAATTAGTTTCAGAGGTGCGAGTAGGTGCATTTTGTTACCTTTGGACAGAGCAATGCTCGCTGTCTCACGTTTTTTGCCGCCTACATGACTTGGAACTTGAGACATGAAATAATTTTGAATATGCATATTTCCTAAGAAACGCTGAACTGTTCTCTCTCGTACTCATGCCGACCTTTAATAGGTTTGTGAATGTTGGCTGTAAATTACCGGCAGGTAAATAAAACGACGACAGCCTTAATGCAGCACAGTTAATTAGTCTATTAACCTAGAGGTTTTTATACCTTGTCCTGCAGAATATACAGCCTTTATCTGCGGGAAAAAGTGACTCTTGTTTCCAATACTCGCAGTAATCTGTGTCCCCTCAGAGGCCGCCTGTATTCTCGACCTATTAAAAAACGGCCGCAGCGGTGTCATGGTCGTTAAGGCAAACACAATTAGAGGAGCCATTAACAATGGGAATTAATTTGCTGCCATACCCTCCGCGTAGTGTCTACTATTGTTGCTGTCATTACCGCCCAACCTCCCTTTCAAACTAGCCCTCTCGTTTTCTTTCTCACTCTACAGAGCGGTGCAAATAGAGACCTTTAAAGTCTGCCCAGCCTAGACATTTTAACTTCATTTTTTTCAAAAGACCTTGTGTAACGTACGATAAACTGTTGAACTTCACTGCAGAAAGAACAGATTTAAGTGTTCTTAAGGTGAACCAGCAGTCCTGCTCTTGAATGAGGTATATAAGAAGACATACAGGTCTCCTTGTTTTCGCTGTGCTCTTCCAGGAGACAGACAGCAGGGGAAGCAGAAAGAGATGAGGGCAGGGAGTTCACCTACAGGGCAAAAGATCAAAAGGCGACAGAGGGGTGATAAGGGATTAAGGGGTGCTTGCTGCTGGCTATATGGGCCATGCTTTGTCATCTTTATGTCTCAGCCTCTCTTCCCTCCATCCTTCTCTGTGTCCTTTGTCCAGGGATGAGGACACGGCATATGGAAAGCGGCTGCTCTTTTTACTGGCTACGTCTTCTGACAGCAAGAGTAATTGAGCAAATAGCTCTCTTGCACAACACACCGTGCCTGTAGGACCCAGAATAAGGGGGCTGGGGAGTCGTAGAGAGTGATGGAAAATCATCGTAAAAGGGACAGAAGGATAGGAGAAGAGTGGGGGGAAGGGATGATACTGGGGAAAGAGATGGATTGAGTGAATGTGAAGAATGTGAGGCAGCGTCCAGGTTGAAAGAGAGGACACACTGATGAAGGGGGGAAGTGAATGCACTCATGGCTTTCTCAAGTGCACGTTAACATTTTATATCCTTCCTCTTTACTCACTACATTTCAATACCTCCAGTATGTTCCAGTAGAATAGGGGAATGTCTTAAAATGATTTTGACGCGGACATACTTCCTGTAAATTATATTCTGCCAAAATGTGAGGACAGGCAGTTTTTTCATCTGTTTCATAGCAACTGGAAAGTTGGTAGAAATGCTCAAACCGACCTCTCTTTTAAGTGTTGAAACATGTCATACTTCATTAAACGCAACGTCAATATTGTGCTGAGCTGTAGGACAAAACTTTAAAATAAAAGTTTTTTTTAAACCCTTTGCTGAAGGGGAGGAAACAATTGGTCACCTAATGGACTACTACGTTCATCGATTGATTGTTTAAGTCATTTAGCAAGTAAAAAGGCCAAACATTCTCTGGGTCCAGCTCCTGGACGTGAAGATTTGCTCCTCTTCATTGTCATATATCATAGTAATCTGGATTTATTTAGGCATTAGGTATAAGACATTTTTTCACCATATTCTAACATTTCATAGACAAAACAGTTATTCAATTATTCAGAAAATAATAGGCAGCCATACTTTATAAAAATTGCATCCAAATTTGACTTTTTTTGGGGTTTCTTTGCTTGATTCAATGGAATAAACCTTTCAGAAGCAAACATTGCTTGGAACACTCCTCTTCCTCGGTCTCTGTCCGTGGTGCTGAAACCATGAAACTGTGTCTCTGTCTATCTCCGCAGTGAGGAAACACTCAAACTCTCGCACTTTCTGTCTCTACTTCTCTCTTTATAGCTTTTTTTTAGATCAACTGAACAGAACAATGCACATTAAATATGGCCTTTCACCTCATCTGCATCTTTTATTCATCCACCCCCCCCAAACTCCATCTGTCAGAATGTGAGACACTGTTCACACTTAACTTGAAGACTACAAACTCATTGAACTTTCTGTTTGATATTATTTAGTTAAAGGTGACCGGTTGAATTGTCTTGTAAATAAACATAGAATTTTAAAATAATAAACACAACTGGTTCTCATCAAACCACATTGGACCTCATGCAAGATCCTTTTCGTATTCTTACCCTAAAACTCTTTCTTGTATCCTCCAAGTCGGATTCACCAAACTCTTTTAACTGCACAAACTTGTTTCTAGTTTCAGCCTGAGGAAGTGATGATTCTGTGAGATTTTAACATCAGCATAATCAACGGCCCCAAAATTGCCATGTAAGGCTACCTGTTCCGCTCCGTTGGCGGGCAGGATACATCCACAAGAATCTTACCAAAGAGTAAAAAGAAGAAGACTTTCACTGCAGAGCCTCTAGTCCTGCTTTCAGAAATCAGTAGATGAAACAAGTTAGCAGTGTCAGCAGAGGTGACAACGAAGACCTGAAACAAGTATTAGTAAAAATATTAGCATGAATATAACGCCTAAATAAAAAGGAAGGAAGACCATCTTATTTATCCTGATTTGTATTCATATTCTACAATGCCCTGAGGTGTTGCACTTGCGTTCATCAATGGCAGCTGGGACTCGAGGATGGATATGAGCACTCTCACCAACATCAGAACTCTGTTGGTCCAACTTTGACATGATTGACCCCAAGAGTTGGAATAGACATGGAAAACAGGACTCAAGTATGCAGGACTGGAAACCAGAAGATGATCTCAACTTGAGGACATGATGACATCTTTGTTATTATTTTCTATTTATTCTGTTTCTCCTCTTTCTCACGCAGCAACCAAACAGTGCTTCACCAGTTCTGCTGTCCCGCCCCAGAGGCCCCTGAGGCGGAGACCTCTACTGCCTGTGTCCCCAGGTAAGACCTCTGCATCCTTGAAATATCTGCACAAATATATATATATAAATATTTTTAAACTATTTATATCCTTTGAACAATTTAATTTCGATTTTCTGTAAATTTTAATTGCAGCCACTTATCATGCATCCTGTTATTAGCGGTGCTGCAGTAGCTACTTTAGGCAACACAACTAGCCCAGCAGTGTAATCTGTACGTTGAAGTGGTTGTAAATGCTTCAGGTTGCTTTCAGGGACAATCTGGATTTCTTACCCTCCATGATCACAATGAGCCAATAAGAGGGAGACAAGTCACGTCAACTTTTGGGTTTTGGGTCTGATTGAGGTGGCAAGATTGTTTCCTGAGTGACTCTAAGATTAGCTGGATTTGTTACTTTCACAAAGTGTTAGTGCTTGTTAGTGTGTAAGACTATCAATAAAAATCCCCACAGTCATAATATCCAAATGAATCACGTCAAGATCCCATTTCCTGGACAATGGTCAAGTTCTTGGTTAAGCTGCCTGTATGAAAATGTAATAATTGGAAACATATTACATTGAGTTTAGCCAGCAAAGCAAGGCGATTATTCTGTTATCTTTTCATGTCAGGTTGGCACATGACAGTGGCAGAGCTGATGCTGCCAGTTGGAGATCCAACTGTGCACACTTGACTATGAATACCATCAATAAAAGTTGTGAGTCAGCCAATTTAAAAGCTCTGATGTTAGTTTGACATGATAATTTCCCGAGGAATATGAAAAATAGAGCAACTATTAATTAGCTGCCTTAATACCTCTACATTTGTATTTGTACCATAGCTCTGAGGGGGTATGCTAATGAATAATTTGTGTTGAATTGGCAGTCTGGAAAATATAATAAGATGAGATGAGTACAAAAGTAAAGTGCAATTACAAAAATAAACAATAATTGCCTTCAGTAAGGTAGAGGCAGAATTGACAGCACACAATTTTGTTTGCCTCCTGCTTTTATTTAACGAAGTGCACTCTACCACCAGAGTTTCACTGAGAATCATTGCATTCATCTGGCATCAGTAGCAATTAGGCCTTCCGCCTCAAAAATGGTTTGTTTTTTTGTGGACTGTTAGTTTCACAGGACTGTTTTGTGCTGCATTGTATGAAATGTTGGCAGAAAATAGCAGATAAGCAAACACATATTGATGGCAAATCGTAGTCTCTGCGGTGCCGGACAAAGTAAGTGGCAGAAGGCTGCAGATCAACAAGCTCCAACAAAATCACGCTTTAAACACCTCCGAGGCCTGTGCTGAATTAAGTCATCCACATAGATAGACTGAAGGACAGAGAAATGTAGGGGGGAATGAAGAGCAGTTTGTTTGTCACTTTCCAGAGCAGCAAAGAAAAAACAAAGATTCATAAATCCATTTCAGATCAGATCAATTCCCAGATGTTGACTCAAAACCCAAGACTCTTACAGTATCTGTTGTCACAAAGTCACTTCATACCTCTATTAAATACTTCTAAAGGCAGTGGTGAAAGCTGAACAGGAGTGACTTTCATACAATCAAAGATGGAGGGGAAATTGGAAAGGTGGAGAAAGAGAAGAAGAAAAGAATCGATCGTCGTTCAGCAGCTTGAACTTTGCTCGATGGAAGCCGTTTGGTGCTGTTGTGTTTTGTGATTGCTTCGTGCTTAGGGACCATTAGCTAAAGGTACAAACGAAGTTCACAACAGAAGGCCTTTGCTAACTTGTCAACCCCTCAAAATCCTCAAAAACAACCCCCACCCCTGCCAATCTCTGAAGCAAACCACTTCAAAGCAGGACTCTCTGGGGCCGAGACAGAAAGCAGCTTGTGGTTTTGTCTTTTTTTTGTTGTTGTTGTTCTTGTTGCGTCTTATCTCTTTTTGAAAGCTGTCGTTGATTTCTGTATTTCCGCATTGTTGTCAGTGATTTGTTGATCATTAACTCACGTGGCATCACCACATCACATCACAGCGACACGACTCCACATAGCACCCCACACCTCATTGCATCCATCATCATCCATGTTCACTTCATTCGGGCTTGTCTCTCCACTGTGCTCACGTTAAGTTTGAAAGAGTCATGTATGAATATTACCATGTAACAAAAAGTGTAACTATGCAATGTAAAACGACCATAATGCATTGATGTGTGTACTGTAGGGTCTTTCCCATGCTGGAACCTGGTGAGCCTTCTTGTTGACACATGTAATGCATCTGTGTTCATGTGAAAAAAAAAAAAAAAAAAAAAAAGTTCTTATCATGTTGCATGCTTTGGCTTGGCAGTGATCAGAACATAGCTCCCTGTCTATCTATCTATCTGTGTGTGTGCGTGTGTGTGTGTTAATGTACATGTGTGTGTGCCAGTGTGTCACTACAGTATCCACAGCCAAGGTTCGATAATTTACATACTAATTTACAAGAAAACACACAACCCTGTGCACGCCACCAGATCAGCAGTCACATCACCTGAACCCTCTGAATGCTAGGACTATTTTGCTTGGTTTTTGTTCCCCTCTCGAATATCTGTATATGAATTGATAGGGGAGAATGTCTGTGTTCCCAGAATTTAAAGACCATGCTGGTTGGGACATTCTGAGCCTTTAGTAAAAGTAAGAAAAACACATTCTAATATGAGTGGATATTGTCATTCCTACTTTCATTTGTCGTACTTGTCTTTAGGGGGATAATGATGTGCTTAGTGGTTCTACGTTGTGGAACTAAAGTTTCCATAATCCTTTGGAGAACGTAAACAAGAAGTAGAAGGTCGCCATGGATTCAGTGAGTTGCGCTATGGTCCACATCTTGAACACTGTTTTTAAAAAAAAAAGCCTATATTTGTTTACATTTTGTCAAAATGGCACTGTTAAAGGCGTGCCGAATTAGCTATTAGCAGATACTTTTTGCAATGTACCCATGAATGTGCAGACAGCTATCAGTGGATTACTCTGACACTGAAGAAAAGTTAAAAACGTGATGATTTTCAGGCAAGTTCTGGAGTTATAAGAAGCATCTTTTTTCTATGATTTCTAATTTGATTTATGGAAATTTCTTCGCAATGGACATCAGCGATAACGATATCCTCAGAAAGTGAAAGTTACACTGAATCTAAAAATGTGTGTATGTATCGTGCGTGTGTTTAGATGCCAATGAGTTATAACTCTTAGAAGGAGTGTGATTTTGACGCAAACTGCTCTAATTAAACCCTGAGAAAATCTGCAAAAGCCTCTTATAATAATAAAAGTGAGTGAATTCTGTTATCTTGCATGATTGAGAGGATCCCCTTGCCAACAAGCGAGGCCTGATTTACATATAAAAAGGACAACTCATTGCCTCTTTGTGCACGGCCTCCACTTCAGGCTGTAATGAAACCTTTATTCACACACTGAACCTGACAGACAAAGTTCAATCATTGATATTTCATTTGCGCCGCTCTTTCTACTGAGAGTAATTCGAGCCTCTGAGTCAGAGGGGTCAGCTCAGAAAAGGGCACCGGCGTGAGCTTCTACAAGAACTCATTGTACTAATTTGAAGCCGTGCTTGCTCCTGATTTGTATCTGTCTGCACCTGGGGAGCTTTACCCAATCAGTTAGGAAACGGGAAACAAACATGTAATAACACGGTGTATGTGGGATCATTTAAATGAGGCGAAAGTAGGAGAGTTGTGAACCGAAAAGAGATTTTAGGATTTCACTGTCGCATATAATAAGGACCCTACGGAGGTTTGAGACTCGCCCAGGCTTTAAGGAGGCACCAGAGGGTTTAGGAACTATAGAGGATTTGTATTCCGGGTCACCAAGTCAGATCTATAATCACTCATGGAAGGAGCTGATTGTGCGGTATGGCCACTGCCTTTCAATTAGTAGTGTGAGCTATGTTCTGCTGCAGTGTGCACACAGGAGTTGTTACTTTTACACTTCCATAGGGGACCTCGCTTTCTGCTTTGCAGCTAAACTGAGAACTGCTGTGGTCAACACACAGGGCCGCAGAAACCTAACAAATGGAAGGAAAGCATTATTAGAATATTCTAGTGTGGAGACTGGCACAGCAGGAGAACTATAAATAATGACACTCAGGAACATGTCTGGTGGACAAGCTGCAGGTAGGTGTTACTTTTTTTTTTTACATTTTTTAAATCGCTGTTCCGCATTTATGTGTGTTTGCAAGAATCCACTTTTAGAACAAAATAAAGCCACTCCAGACTTTAGGGCGAACAGGAGCACAATGTTTGAACTGTATTGGAGTATCTAAATCTGTACGATTCACGTACGACCGCTCATTCATGGAATCTCTCAATTTGACTGTCAGAGTTCTCCAAGAAACAAACTAGGACGAGGAAAACATCGCAGGGAACAGTATCCGCTTTCTCCGGATTACACTTCCGATGCACAAATGTATGTTCACAGTTGGAGGCCACTGTGTGAAGTTTACTCAAGGGTTTGGGATCACATTCCAAATGAGGTTATCAAGTGTTGCAGCGAAACTGATGCCTATGAACTCCCACTTGCAAATAGTGATAACTACAGTGTTGTTCTATCAACAAAGCTGACGTGCACAGCATGTGTAAACAATGTGTCAGTTTAAACTGTGTGAGGCGGAGCTTCTTCCAGCATCAGTAAGAGTGCAGCTGCTTTCTCAGCTGTCTGTCAAGTAAAGTAGCCAATACATTGCCGGCCAGGGTTGGTTAGAGTTGTCACTTAAAACGCACAGGTGCAATATCTGGCTCTGTAGAGCACGACATCACTGCCATATGGACTGAATATACAGGAGAAAATTTATTTATTTATTTCTGGTATTAAATCTACACCAGTCACAAAAGAGGAGATGCGGACAGAGACATTGCAACTGGTAAATGCAAATTAATATCAGAGATACTGCTGTATAGTCACGAAGAAACAAATCATTTGCAAAAACGTGAGGGATAATTTCACTCCTATACATTCATAGGTCTAAACTGCTGTTGCAGTTATCCATTTAATCATTATTTAATATCTTGCAAGTTCACGACTAGTCCGACACTCCTGTTAAATTTAAATGAACTGGCGTGTGAGTTATAAGCTAGTTCCATGAACTGCTTCCCATGTAGAGACAAAGAAACAAAGACAAAAGAAATGATAACTTATATATAGGAGAACATTTCTGGAATAGCATCCCAGACAAAAAGAATAAAGTCTTGTACAACAATGTCTTTGATCAAAGACTTCTCCGTCTCAAGTGAGTGCCTATATGCATTGGAATGTATCACACTTTGCATAAAAACATCTCTGCTGAGTCTTCATACTTGCACTTTAAATTTAGCTTAGCTGAGCTGAACGTTTTAGCGGAAAGACTGACGCAATATATGCTGTGTTTACATGCTTCCCTGGTATAAATTCAAGGAAATAGTTCCAGTAGCAATTTCCCTTCATGGCTGAGTCATCCTCGTAATGATGGAGCTGATAGGATAGTAAACACTGTTTTGGTCACAGAGTTAAATATAAACTGTCCAGTCAGCCTTTGGCAGGTGACAGCGCATATTTTTGGCATGATACTTGAGCCTGTCGGCGATTCAGCTGCCAAACCGGCTGCTTTTCCCCACCAGCTCGCCGTGTGCACAGAAACACTGACATCTTGCTCGCCATCTAAAACCCCTTTTAAATTAGTCCTCATGCTGTGCTCCTGACAAATGACTCGCGCACACACGTATACACACACCAACACCTTAATGAGGTATGCTATGCTAATTAGCTCACGCAATCTGCCATAATGAATTTACCTTGTCAGAGAGGAAATGAGTTAATGAGCTTCATCTACTTTTTTTTGTCAGAAAATCTTAATGAACATGTAACAATCAAATGAAATTAGTTTATTAAAGTTTATTTATCACGAAACCGTTCTTCCGAAAAGTAGGATTTAGATCAATTTAGACTTAAGCAGAGTAAATTAGAGTGATCTGCCCCTTTTAACCCTCGGTTTAATTAAAGTTTACAACCTTATCTTTTATGATAGGCTATAAAGAATGCTACTAAAGTAGAGGAAAGGCAGGATTACACACTGCATGTGGTGAAGCGTATGTCTTTAGAGAAATATAAAGAAAAGGACAACACATTTGGGTCATTGCCAGATCCGGATTTAGGAGGCATGTGTCATAATTCTTCTCTGCACCTCAAAAACGTCCTTGATCATATACACGAATAAAATGTCGATGCCACGAGAGTTTAAGATGAAGCTGACACCTTGAGAGATCACAGTGGGGAGAATGATGGGGTGTCTGCAGGAAATGAATTCACCCCTGCTTGTGTAAGAGCCGACAGCTGTGTCGTCTCGCCAAGACACCTTTTTTATCTAATTAATCACTGGAATTAATAATAAACTGCACTAATAAGTGGAGTCATGCTGTCTGCCAAATGGAAAGGTGACGTGGGATGAATATGCTGGAAATGCTTCGTCACTTAGGGTGGCAACGTAGACAAATACGGTTTCTGTGTGTAGGGGGAGAACTACAGGAACCATGATGCATTGGGGACAGACGGAGGAACTGATAGAATGATTGATCCGCTCTGCTGGAGGACGTTCAGGGGCATGTTGGGGAAAGTGCGCCTGGAGCTTATTTTAGTCATTCAGGACATGCCTTTGAGACACACACACACACACACACACACACTCTACAGAGCCGAAACTTAAACTGCAAGATCACGTCCGCGTTTGTCCTCCCACCGGCAGACGCCCAGCATTAGTCTTACCTGTGCATCCGCAAATTAAATTTCACACGTGTGGTATCCTCAATCACAGTTCGCCAAATTTCTCTCGCCTCTTCACACCATAATTTAATATTTGTCCTCATCTCCCTCTGCCTGTGTCTCTCCCTGTTGCATGCTATCACGCTGCCTCAGCTGGAGAAAGTGACCTTGTCGGCATGCTGTGCTGTTGTCATGGGAACAGAGGGCACAGAGGGAAGATACGGCGTAGCATCCGTAGACTATCTGCTAGGAGTTAGGCGTGTCTGAGTGTATGTGCACTTGTGTGAATTTGTTTTTGTGAAAATCGCAGCCTTATGTTTTATTTCCCTGTTTTTCTGTTGTCATCTTCCCATTGGCTCAAAGGGCTTGTCTCGTAGCCAATCAGAGCAGCACACATGTGTCATTCTCCTCAGGGGTCCGTCCATTCAGCTGTTGGTTTTGTTCTAGCTTATTCCTCTTTAAACACGTCCTCTGGGGTTTGACTAGCCTAAATTCTCCCGGAAATTGAAATCAGCACTCAGCAGCATTGTGAATGAATGAAAGGAGCTTTTAAAGGCTGTGAGTGCTTGGAGTAATTTCTAATTAAAGTGATGCTCCGACTAATTTATTTTCACCCTAAGGCGTGCTTTATGCAAGATGCTTACCACAAAACAGTGACACCAAGTCTGCTTATGCTCAGTTGCATGATCATAGACGTCATTCACTGTTTTTGATGCATGTAGAATTTGATTAGGCAGACATACTATACATGAGGAAGACCACCTACTTTATCCGATGCTCTGCCGCATTCCTGCACAGTGTCACGTGGTACAGTGGTGAGCGTCAAATGTTCAGATGTGAGAGCTTCTCCTCCTCTTTTCTCTCCGTGCTGCAGCTTATCTCAGCATTGTGAAGCAAGCCGAGGGTTTTATTACTGAGGAGATTCGATAAAAGCACAACATTTTGATGACTTTGCTGCAGCATCTCTTGTGTCAGAATCAGCAGTCTTTTAAGTTTCTCTGTATAAATGTCAAGGCCTGGTACTTAGATCTTTTTTGACACTCGCAAACCGCTTCTAAAGGCAGAACGAGAGCTGTTGAAAGTAGTGTAGTAGAATACGATTTTTAAAAAGGGACACTCCAACGTTTTTTACATGTCAAAGTGAGTTTGCTTGTCTTCTGTGGCTCTGGACGGGGCTTAAAAGAATTATCCCTAATGATGTCATAATCATATTATCTTAGCCACAAATTTACAACAATAAGTCTGTGTTACAAAATGGGGTTTGGTGGAGGGTCAAATGGAAAACTAAATGCTAACAAGTTGCATTATAGGAAATGTAGGATCGGGTGTTTTTGAAGCTTAAACCTTATGAGGGACTTTCTCGGCATCTGTTTCTTAAAGAAATATGCCCCTTCTCGTCTCACTACTAATATATTTCATACTATATACTTTAGAATTCTAATAGTATGAGTTGGTAATATTGCTGTTATGAATCCTATATTTAAAGTAAGTATGATTTAGATTTTCTGCGGAGGCAGAAAAAAACCAAAACATGAACCGCCTAATATATGCATTTTTCTTAAACAATGGTTTTGATCATTTAAGAGACTCACTTGTCCCTAGAGGCACAGCTGCTGCCATAATATCTGAAATACTGCAGTAATAACCATTCTGTGCTGGCAGAGTCACTGCAAGAAATAAAACAATAAATGCACATTTTTCTGTAATGTTTTCCATTTTTCTGAGAAAAACGAGGTGATCATTGCGAGCTGAAGTTCCATCCTGATTATGGCTCTCTTTGTTCTCGGCCTGAATACAGATCTTTTGATTTGCCAACGGCTCAGATGAATGTCCACAACCAGCTTGTGTGATTACAGATAATAAAGACTCCGAATACAGTGTATAACATATAGGCTCATATAGGCTCATATAGGCTCAACAGACCCAAGCATCCTTCTCTTTCTCGCTATCTCGCTCATTCCTACACATACACACACAATGTGCCAAGGTACTATTAATGCTCTCCCTTTCCCCTCCATTGTTCCTTTCTCCGGCTGTCTTTAATGGTCTGCCATCTTATTAGTCTCCGTCATCTCAGGGGTCTCAGAATACCCATAGTCCCACTCTGCAGGCCGGTCAATAGCTCAACTCCTGACTGATCTGTGATAAAATGTCCCTTGTGTGTGTAGGTGAATGTTTGTGCATGCAGGACAGAGTGTGAGCCAAGAAAAAAGAGCATAATGCCCTGGGATGACTGTGTTTGTGTTTCAGGGCTTTGTGTGTCCCTCTGTCTAAATTGCTTCCACAGATGGACAAAATAACTCCCCTCTGGACAGCAGGGGCTGCTAATGAGAAACAGAAGTCCTGGCAGTCAAAGACATTTGTTTGTCCACATGCTGGCTGCACATTTTGTCCTGACCTTTCTGCTTTTGGCCGTCAGCCCATATTTTCATCCTCTGTCCTTCCACCTAGTCACTGTAAAGAAGTCAATGACTGCAGTTTTAAAATTTGAGCCCAGTGACCATCCCTTTAACCCTCATAGTCCACTTCATGTCAACCAGGGCCAATGTGCTACAGCACGCCGCGAAAAAATAGAGCCAAATGCCCCAAAAGCAGGCAGCTGGTACCCTCAGCTGCACTACCCATCAGCTCCAGAGGTAGTAGAGAGGGCCGACTGTGAGCTGTAAATCTCCCGTGGGTTCAAATGGTGGGAAGAATTAACAATCTACTTCATTCTGCAGCGCACGTCAGGTAACTGAAGAGGTTCTAAGAGCTTGGAAACGCGAGGCTCTGGCTGACCTTTTAAATACAAATTATGCACATCTTTGTCATGTGCGAAACACTTTACACTAGAGTGCTGTTATCTTTTTTTGAGGGAGAGGGGGTCAGGATTTCCAATCAGTTAATTGGTTAGCGTCGGTGGTAAGTGCTCTCACACCCCCCGCTCAATTTGCAAAATTTCCTTTCTAATGCTGAATTTGGAACAAAATCAAAAATGAAGTCTTCTTCCACAGAAAGTGAACAGGCACTGGACACTGGATACATTTTAAGATAGTGTTCAAGTTAGTCCCGATAGAGGATGGATTTCTCACAAAAATGCTGCAGAGTGGTTTATTCTTTATTTTTTTTACCTGGGTCAGTGTCGTCATTCTCAATAATAACCTGCGCCAATTCTAAGTAGCATTAGCTGCTAACGCTAACGTTACTTGCCTTGTGTTGCCTGCTGCTCTCGATAACTTTATTGTGAAATCGTAGCTTCATTACTCTGAATATCTTGAGGAATTTGGGTCGGCTCTGTGGTTGTGTATCGATGTAGCCGAATAGTTGACTCTTGTATCTGTTATACGTATTAATTACTGCAAAGTAAAAGAACAACGCGGCTGATGAATCAATCGTCATCAATCGTAACGTTAATTAAGTAGGTTAAGTAAATGATGCATCACTTCACATTTTTGCTTTACGCCTGTAATTTGAATAACGTAACAAACCTACTTATTTTAAGCCAAA
Source organism: Bovichtus diacanthus (assembly GCA_943590825.1). Classification (NCBI taxonomy): domain Eukaryota; kingdom Metazoa; phylum Chordata; class Actinopteri; order Perciformes; family Bovichtidae; genus Bovichtus; species Bovichtus diacanthus. Next base: position 1,810,695 of record CALSBV010010187.1, read on the forward strand.
CAATGATATTTTTTCTAAACATAACCAAGTGGTTTTGTTGCGTTTTCAATGTATAACTTCAATGTCGTTTCTAAAACTGCGACTGTAATTTGGGAGAAAATACATTTCCCTTTAAACGTAATTGAAAATGCAGTTTAATTCTATTGGAAAGTCATTTTATACAGGATACAGGGTTAATTATTTCAATGTGTCAGCATATTTATTTAAGAATCTGGGCCGAAAAAAAACTTATTTGGGACATCCTTGTTAATAAGCCTGATACTATATGTTATAACAATGTTATCTCAGGCATGTTGGGATGCCTCCACTATAAAACGCCTGGGGTTGCATATTTAAAAACATAGATAGTTTATAAGAGATTTCCAGCTGGTATGTCAAATCTTAGAGCTCCACTCAAACAACCATGATTGTGTTTTGCCTTTGCGCAGCTTGGTGCCATATTGTACGTCTGGGTTTCCTGTTGGTGCCGCATCATCCTTGTGTGCTTAAATTAATCCACGGCAAAAGCAAGTACAACAAGTAAATAAACAACGGCATGAGAGAGCGAGGGATTCACATGCAGAGGAAGGTGTTAACAGAGAGAAAATGGGGAAATTTGATGCATGTATCCTCCACTGCTGCCTCACCTCCCAGTCACGCACACGCGGAACCAGGTAGTGATCTAACGGGTACAGGTTGTTCCCTGTGAAGGGACATTAGGTGTCCCGAGCGTGGGTGACACTGTCAGATTCAGTGTACATCACCGAGTAGAGTCCTTGTCCTGACAGCCCGCCGACAGCCTCACCACGGTAGATCAACAAGGAAATGAGTGGAGAGGAGGAGGTGGAGGAGGTGGAGGAGGACACGAAAAACTGCTGACAAGGCGACCTGCTGTCGCTTTAATGAGAGACGGGGAATGGCGAGGAGGCGAGTCAGGGGGTGTGAAGGGAGAAAGGAAGGAGCTGAGGTTTGGTTTGGAGACGGAGGTTTAATGATGTATCTGGTAAAAAGATCTTCCTCAAGTATATCTTTTTGTGCTTCAATTATGTGTGGTCAGTATTAGAAACGAGGAGGATATATCTACAAGAAGGAATTATATTAAGAAGAATATATCTGCTAAAAAAATGTGCTTTTTGTGTTTGTTTCACCAAAATGAACGATCCACCTTCAGACGACTGAATGCTGATGAAAGGAAATGTTAGAGAGAGCATCTCTTTTTACACTGTCATGCTTTTGTGCACAATGTTCAGCGCCGTTTCCATGACTTCGACTGTGTGTGAGTCATCTTTGCAGTGTGTGTGTCAGGCTGTGTCATTCCCTGTCAGTTCAAGCCTTGATTTGAAGAGGTGATGGGTGGTCAGAACAAGTTACTTGTTAAAACAGACCCAGCGGTGCCAGGCAAAAAAAAAAAAAAAAAAAAAAAAAACACAAAACGCTTTTATGTTGAACAGAACCATGCAGAAACCTTCATGGTGAAGATTCCTTAAGAAACCTTGAACAAAAAGAAAGAAAAAGAGGCTACAAAGTGTCAGTGACTCACATTCATTCAAAGTTAATGTAGCTTTTCGTGGCAGAACTTCATTTAGACCTTATAATGTAAAGGCATTGTTGGTGAAGTCAGACCTATTATTGCTGACCGGGTATCCTTCTCTTTTTGATTTTACTCTTTCACCCCATTTGGCAACCATAAAACGCACCATTAGTTTGCTTCTACAGTAGCCCACTGAGCCCATTTTGAGATAGACCTGTTTTGACATTGAACCAACCAGACTGGTCACTCTCTAACGGCCCACATCACCTCCAAAGAGGCCAATGTCAAAGAGAAGATTAAACGTGAAGGTCCACACATGCGTGGACGGGCTCTCACTCTGGAAGAAAAACCTTTCACATTTCACTGATATGTAATTGAATTTTCTCCCGCTCTTATCGGCTCGGTGATGGGATAGCATCTCACTACTTTCTAGTGGAGAGTCACTGGAAACAACACTGGCCACCTCCTGGCTTAACTTTACTTTTTGCCAAAGAATGAACACAGTGAAACATTATTTTTTTTTTTTTACACTTCTCTTGAAAGCAATTTCACCGATGAGAGGAGACTGATTTGGAGTTCATGAGTGTGTGCATGTGTGTGTGAGAAGAGTGACAAATAATAGAGAACGTGCCAATGGGCAAATAGTGAGCCCAATGACAGACCATGCGTCTTGTGACTCAGCTCCGTCGTCGTAATAAACAACCCCCTGTCATGATTTTTGTCCTTTGTAGCGCCAAGCGCTGGTGACAGATTAACCCTGTAGGAAGGGGAATAAATAGCTTCACACTAAAAGTCTGTGCACATAATCTGGAGACTGTCTTCTCCAGTAAAATCGACAGCATTAGTTGTTTAATCTCTAAAATGACGTGTGTTTACTTTGAGTGTTAAAGCGGGGGAGTAGTGTGAGCTTCTTACAGCGCAGCTAAATAACAGGGTTAGGAAACGCATTTATGACCGTTATATTTAAGGTCGTGAAAAGGTTGCCGTTGGCAGATTTAAACATGTGACAGAACTACTTGGTTAGGTTTAGGAAAAGACTGTGGCTTCGGTTCAAATGTGTACGTTTGTTATGTATGTGACGTAGTGTGTGACGTGGTTACGTTCTAACATACAACATGGTGACTTTTGGTTTCACTCGGGACGCTGAGCCCTGGGGGAAAGTCTTGTGTTTGTTTGACCCATCCGTCCACCTCAAGCACCCTCCCTACGTGGACTTTATCGCTCTTTATAATACTACACTTTTATGATTTCCATAAAAGATCTCCGTCTAACAACAAATGTAAATATGGGTCGTTATGAACTGCGTGCACAGACGACCTACACAGCTGTTTTTTTCCGATAAGGACGGCTTGGTCAGGAAGTTGATTATATAACAACTTCCATGCCCCTTTACATTACTGCTGTGTGTGTCTGTGTGTGTGTGTGTGTGTGTGTGCAAGCTTACGAGTGTCAAGGCCCACTCTGGTGTACATACGCTGAAGAGCTTACAATGTGTTTTATCAGAAGCCAAATGTGCTGTCTTGTCCCGTTATTCTCTCCTCAAACATGGATCAAACGGATCATTTCGTATGTATAGCTTTCATCCGGACAGTCTTATGTATACTTCCTTTACTGACAGCAAAAGTGTGTATGTGTGTGTGTGTGTGTGTGTGTGTGTGTGTGTGAGAGAGAGTGATCATCAGCAGGCTTTAAAGGTTGCTGAAGGTGAAATGCAGTGTAAGGAAGAGGATTGATGTTTTCCATTTCTGCTGGCACTGTTTTTACATCCCATCACGATACTGCAGAGTGCAGTATAAATGCCTTAAACTATATTTACTACGAATATCAAAGCATAGCATTTGTTTCGTGAAGGATTGTAATTCAGTTTGTATCACAAACATCTGAAAATCTCATTTATTTGCTCTATCCATAAATATAGCAAGAGCAATCGCGGTTTATCAAGCTTTATATAGGATTTTGATAGCACGGCATGAGAAATGTATTGTCGGCAGCCACGACCAAAATGAATGCTGTATATCCAATAGATGTAATCCTTTATTGGCTGACTGTGTAGTATATTAAACAGGACAACAAATCAACCTGCAAAACAGAGGAACAGAGCAGGCAATCAAGATAGTTCTAATTTAGAAAAAAAGATTTTCGCCCTGGTGGAACAATCCCTAATTAATATTTAAAAAGTGTGTCAAATCAGGGCTCCAGACTTAGGTGTTACCAACTTTCACAGTTAGTTGCACCAGCGCATACTTTCGTCACACCCTTTTTTTTTGGTACAGCACGGTGTGAATCAATGATCTTGCATGCTGATGAATAGTTGTCTTGATTTACATACCCTAGTTTTGAAAGTGGTACTTTTTCTTCTTCCCTGGCTCAGTTGGTCTCTCCCTGCCTGTACTTTCATCATCCGTGCGGTCTGAGTCGGAGAAACCTGACGTTGCCTCTCTCTCTCCCCACCAGCCCACTTCTCTCGCTCTCTCTCTCTCTCTCTCCTCATTTTGCTTTTTAAAATAATCAGCTATGGACTGCTTCACTTTTAGAGCACGCTAACAGCTATATGGATTGTTTCGCGAAGTTCTACGCTGCTACGTCGCGCATCACACGCTGTGCGTAGAGCAATGGCGGAGGCCCCAATGAGAATCATCCTCATGCAAATGACTACATGTAATGTGAAAGGATATGGCCCACAGAGAATCACCACCCGACTTCAGCTACGGAGCATTTTAACATCTTTCAACTCATTGTTTTGATTTAAAGGGATCATCTTAAGTTTCGTCATTAGCTTTGAGACTTTTTGTACATTTGTTCACTGGTCACATTTATTAGAATCTATCCATATCGTCGATCCTCCGTCTCAGCCTGCTATCTGAATCATTCTGGAGATATGGTATATTTCCATTCCCTCCACTTGTCTCGCCTCTGTCTTGGATATAATCTCATAGACAATCAGTTTCAGTAAACTGTAGCGATAGATCCCCTCATCAGTCCTTCCTCAACGCTCGGGGAATTTCTCACACGTTCGGTATTCCGGCTGTCGCCAACCACCACACTGAGCAGTTTCATTTTCCTTTTCCATGAGATGTCTGTGAGCCTTTCTGTTGCATTTGTGAATCTGTCTTTTCCGCTGCCGAGACGGCTCTATCCTCTCACCGCCCCAATTTTGAAATATAACAGCGAGTCCATAGAATTTGTCAAGAAGCTTCCAGCTCCCAACGTAAATTTAAACGCTCATTCCCGCTCTCCTCCTGGATGTAATGAAAGTCTGGATTTATCTCCATGTCAGCAGCTGCATCAGATTCCCCTGGATGGTCTGACAACTCCCTCTGCCATTCGTAGGATCAGTCTATGTGGGTATTATTTTTCTGTCATCTCCTTGTCCACCTGACTAAGTTTTGAAAGGCAAATAAAAAAGAAAAAGGAATTTGATCAATTGACAAATCTCTGTAGGGGGTTTAGAAGAAAAATCAATTGAAGTGTGACCTTTTTAAATAAGGAAACACCCCCTTACTCTAAACTTTTACAGCCTGCTATCAAGCTTGAGTGTTTTTGGCTTTGAGGTTTTGGGTTGAGCCTTTAATTCCACTAATATTACGAAGGGCTCAGTGGCTTACATAAACACCTTAATCAGAATAAACTTCCTAATTCCAAGAGAAATGTCATTACATATGAAAGTGTAATATCTATCTGTGCATGCTCGCCCACATGACACAAATTAGCTCCCGGGAGACTCCAGATAGCGGTGGGTGCCGTGGGTGGCTACTCTTCTCTTGTTTAATAGGTGCATGACTAAGAAGTAGAAAGCACTGAAGTGAAGTTATGAGAGTTCAGGGTTCAAAAAGTTCAATCTTGTGGTTAGGAGTTTGGTCTTGCTTGTGACAAAAATTTCACTATTGGACTGATTTCCCTGCTGCTCTTCTTCGTCCATTTCTACCTCATAACTGTCTGTGTGGTTGTTCGTCATCGTGTATTTATACTACGACAGGTTATCACACCTACAACCATTATTGAACGCTCTTGAAAACTTGATTTCAATTTTTTTTTTTAACTCTTTCCAAAGAGATCTCAAATCTACAGTTCCCCCGTCATCCAGTGGCTTTTTCAACTCTTTTGTTTCACTTTCATGTCTCTATTCCAGCCTGCCTACCACACTTTGATCATAACCCCTGTGCAGTGAATAACAATGAATAAAATACTGTACTAGCTGAATCATCTGACACTCATGATGATGTATCACTATTCCTCAATATCTCCTTCTTTGTCTTTTTAGACCCACGAGAAGTGTCCTTCAAACAGCAGTTTGTTTGTTTTTCCTCCTTGTGAGCCAATAACTTTATAACTGCAATAAGCCCAATGCAGCACGTTGGAGCAGTTGAATCAATACTCATACACTGTGTGCACGGTAGCTTTGTTTATTATCTTTTGTATACTTAAAGAAAGTGAAACAATTAAAAAAACGTATATATATATATATATATTGCCGAACCATCTTCAGTATTTTCCAAGCTCGTGTAATTCAGCATCACAGAGCCTCTGTCATGTGATCCTTGAAGTTTTGAACTGTGTTGCTTTAAAGAGGCAAATTCAAACAAGAGACTTGTGCTTTGGGAAACCGCCTGAGGATATTTTCAGATACGTGAAAAAAGAATGAGCCAAATAAATTAAAAAAAAAATACAAAACAGTTATTTCCCCCTGACGGGCTACATAATAGGCAATTAGCTTGTCAAATCGTCAGGGTGGGGGGGACGGCTCAATTGTTTGTAACACTCGAATCCTTCTTTCTCCAGGCATTGTTGTTCTTGAACACGTCCTTTTCTATCTGCCCCTCTCTGAGGCGCCCATTAAAAGCTTCTTTTGCCACGAGGCATAAAAATAGCATTGTGATTCTTATGTGTAACAAAGATGTGAATGAGAAGGGAAATGAGCGTGAGAAAAGACAAAAGACAATGACAAGGCTTCACGTACCGGACACACTGCACGTGGCAGTGTAAAGTAGCTAAGGAAATGCTCAGGCAAGGAATTATTTCCAACAACCACTATTACATGTGCTTTCCAAACGTTTTATTTGTTTTGAATATATCTGAAAACTGTGTAAAATGAAAAAACTTGAGTGCTGGGGACTTACACTGTGCAAACCAGAAAATCTACGATGCAATTTCCACTGCTGCCATCTCTCTCTCTCTCTCTCTCTCTGTCTCTCTCTCTCTCTCTCTCTCTCCCTCCATTTTATCCACATCCCGGGGCATCAGCTTTTGAAGAGATTCAATTTGAAATCCTGTCTTGCATATTTCACGAGCCCAACCTGTTTTTATACCTTGTGCTCTGTTGTTGCTGGAGAGATGTTTCATTGACATTGCATGGGAATGCCTGTGGTTAAAATGGTCTGTGTGTATATACTTGTGTACTGTATGTGCAAGCAGTTTGTTCTTAAATCCTTTGGAGTGACTATTCTCGTTCAGTCTTGAAATTCAACACGATAAATAAAAGCCTACCCTTTTACAGCGGGGGGGGGGGAGAAACTCTTGTTTTGTAGTCTCACCTCAACCTGCTCACCCAGTGATACCGATCACTGGCCCTCCATCAAAGAAGTGCCTGCATTGGATTTTAACAAGAGCTGAAGGCTGATTCTCTGCTTTTTAGAGCCATAAACTGATCGTCATTGATCCTCCTCAGCCGACCCTCAGTGCCTCAAATGTATGGATTACGTATAAAAACACAGAAATACAAATGGCCTCTCTTTTATGCCAGGTTTCTTCTCGTCTCTTTGCTTCTTTTTTTTTTTTTTTTTTTTACTAAATAGTGCTATTTATGAGCTGTGTCGTCCCGTCCAAGTGAGCGCACTATCGATCGGCATCTCCATAACCAATCCATCACTGCAGGATTGATCATGTGAGGCGAGCAGAGAGCACAAAGAGGAAGCACTTAGCATGCATCAATGCATGTCTGCTCAAGGTGAATTTCACAGGGTAAAGTTAGCCATCTTTGCTATAGTAGCATAGTTTCTCCAAGCATATTTGATATATATTTAACTGCTAAAATAGTACTTTATTACTTAAGAGAAGAGGACATTTTAGAATATTTTCCTATTAGGATTTCTTTCAAAATGACCATGACCCCTTGCATGCTTTAAGTCACGCACAAGTGAAAAGAAAAAGCACAGATACTGTTAACCATGTGACTCATCCAGTGTTTAGCTCATGATTTAAACATGTCATGGCTATATTTGTTAACCATTGCACACAAAAGCTTCTTCAGTGAACATGGCCAAGAACGTGCTGCCGGCTCTCTGGAGATTACACAATAAGCAGAAAGCAGGTGAAATGCTTCCCCATTCCCTTTCTGGACTTTATAGCACGCTTTGAAACAAGATGGTGGTTCTTATGGGATGGAGGGCGCTGCAGATGTGTGTGGGTAGCGGATGTATGTTTCCGTTTGACCTTGATCATGGACAACACAGACTCAAAGACAAGATATATGTGGCTTTTCATCAGTTGATGAAAGGAGGCTCAGATGGATGAGGATAAGGTTGAGGAACGACTGGTTTCAGTTAAATGTCAGTAAACACATCGTGTTTCAAGTCACTGCTGACGTTTTCAGTATTAAACCAGAGCGTGATCTGTCGATAACGTTAACCGAGTGATGCCAGTGCCTAAATATAACCTTTAAAAAGGTTCAATATTGCTATCGTCATTACAAGCAGATCCGTTATTCCGAACGTAATTTCAGGGTGGCACTATGATGTCACAGTTTTGTGTACTTTCCTTTAACTCAAAGAGGTACTTCAGAGATATATCATTGCACATAAAGTTGGTGTATTTGTGTGCGACAATTCTTTCAAAAATGGTCAAATCTATTGCCGCAGCTTGGAATCGTTCCTTTATACCTGACCTTCCTAAATGTCCACGTCGCGAGATGATGACCACCGGGGTTATTGTTTTTCTCAGACGACTTTAAAAAGTTACTCTAGAGCCACAGATGACATGCTCCGCACGCTCTGCCTCAACTCCTCATTCCTAATGCAACACTCATATCCACACACACACACACACAGACACACACACACACAGTTCTGCAGCCCTGACCGCTCACACCAGCATATTGGATTTTAAAAGGGACATAAAATAAGTGAAAGTCAATGGAACCGCTGAACCGCTGTAAATACGTGTTCACAGGGAGGTTAACAAGGGGTTAGGCCATAGATTAATTAAGAGAAGGTGGAAATTATGTCATGTCCTCTTTATAATCGCTAACAGTAAAGAAAAATGACTCAACTTGACCTTGTGATTAGAGAGAACTAGAGTCTTTTTGATGCTAATTTGAAGCCGACAGCGTGCATATTAATAGCTGGTGTTTTTTGTTTTTGTTTTTCAGTTGAAAGCTTCTTAAATGAACTGGAATGAAAATGATTTGCAGTCGAAAGAGAAATGGCAATGGTGCAAAACTATCAGGGAAGTTGTATGTGTGTTTTTCCTGCAGCTGTTTTTGTCTTTTTGACTTTTTCCCCTCCTAGACGCAGAGATATACAATGCAGCGTTATAACATGTATTCATACTTTGAACATTAAAAGTTAGTCACAGTCTGAATGATCTACTGCGCAAGTGGCGCTACATCACGCTTTTCCTTCTTGAAGAAACTGTGATGAATTTCAAATACACTTGGGTGATGTATTCAGCAAATTTTCCCCATACATTACCCTCTGCATGCTTCAGAAGAAAGAAATATGCTTATTTATGCAGACGCTTCTGCTCTCAAGTCTGCCCTTATGTTCTGCCTGATGAACTGATTCATTCTCTATGAGCAGTATGAGAATATATAGGGGAGAATGGAAGAGAACAAGGCGGCTGATTCTTGCTTAGTTTTTAAAAAGGATTTATTTTAGAAAATAGAAGGGAAGTGAAATTAACTCTTGCTGGCTACAAAAAAAATCGTTCTTCCATATAGAAAAAAACCCACCAAATCCATGTGTAAGATCGAAAGAAAACTACTTTCTTGAGCAAGAAATCACAGCAGCGAGCAGCTTCTTCGGGGATCTCATTTGCCATGACTTCTGCTGATATGGTTTTCCTCACATAATGCCCTCTTCAGCAACTCTTCGGCTCCAGAGGAAAGACCATTTGAACCCCACTATTCACACGGTCCGACTTCTCCTCTCTGCTGACGCACACCTCCTCGGTGATGATGCGGCAATAACTGTCCCATCAAGGTTAGGGAAAGTCGAAGCAGTCCTGAGTTGACACTGAAGACATAATCAGTGGACCTCCTGCGTAAAGATAGTGGTCGTCCTGTTAGACGTCATCGTCCTCACACACAGTGCAACAGATGCTCAGTGGCTGTAGTCAGCACTGGGGCTCAACATTAGCAGTATTTAACCCTCCCTCAGTGGAACTGCTAGCCCTGATTTTTGGAAATACAAATGCAAAACAGTTAAAATGTAGACATCTGTCTATTTAGCCCTTACATGTAGTTAGACATATTGAGGAATGTGCTCTTTCGTTCGTGACGAACCCCTTGGTTGGGGAACCACTGGACGAAATACCAAACTGTATTTAAAGGAGGTGTTGTAGAGCGACAGAGTCAACGTAGGGAGGTAGATGTCTGGATGTATGGTTCAACACAACATCAGACTTTTACATGGTGGTGGTAGTCTAGTGGTCTATGGGTCAGGCTTCCAAATACGATGTCCGTTTGTTGATACTATTCGGTTACTGACGTCTTCTCTCAACTCCAACTCCATTGTTGCCGCTCAAGTTGCTAATCAGATGAGGAAGTCTCTATATCCTTGATATCCATTAGCTACACCAGAACCTCAGAAATATCCGCCCTTGCTCCCGGAGGCTTATTGTCGTCAGACCAATGGCCGATGTGTTCCAAGATTGCACTATTACGAACTGGTTTTCTGCGGCAATATTTGTACCGCCACTGAACAAAGGGCCTTTGCTAATACACACACACATACACACACAGAGAAAGCAGATTAAAAAGTGCTTGTGAGAACACGCTATGTTCACACATACACAGCAGGAATATAGTATGTTTCACATCTCTGCAATGCTGCACGATGACACACAGTTGCAAAAGCTGCACATACAGAAAGTGTGTGCAGCCAGAAGCAGAATGGAGCCTACACTCTCATGCGTCCGGATTCAAAATCAATGTGGTATTGTAAGTTGTTGCCCAGACCATACAGTAAATAATCAACGCACACCAGACTACAGTACCAGCCTGTTAGCAGTCATGGCAGAAAGAGCGGGCACCGTAAATATATTCTGGGTAGACTGCGCGGAGGCTGCTGCACTCATCCGTCTTCAATACTGACATATGGAAAGATGAGAGGAGAGAGAGAGGGAAGCAGCATCCAAGACTCGTCTCCGCCTCGTCAGTCACGTCGACACCTGAAACCGCTCAATCTCCGTACCTTGGTGGAGGACAGGAAGGCTGTGTGTGTGCGTGTGCGTGCGCGTGCGTGCGCGTGTGTGTGTGCAAAAGGGACGATTGGACAGAGAGGATGACAGGAAGCTTGACAAAATGGATGAAAGGACTGAGGATGAGAAAAGTTGATATGCGGAGAGGGAGTGCGAGTGACAGACTTAGAGGTTGGAGGAAAGTGAAGCAGTCGTTGAAGTTGTAAACAATAACTCTATGCTTTACCTAGATATACACACATATGCATATATTGTGTAATCAGTCATTTGTATATGGTGACTTTCCCCTCACAAATAATCCCTTTTGAACACCTTATCCAATTATGTGTGTAACTTTCTTTTTGCTCCCCTTATCAGTATTCGACTCAAATCCAGCCGCACGTAGCCTATTGGTTGTCAGATTATCTCTCGCCAGAATGCAAATAGGAACATTTAGATTCACAACAATGAGCAGACACATTGTGAGCAGAGACAGAGCGACCCTCCTCCGTAAAGAAGTCGTCTGTTTTTCCAGGCAGGTCTATTTTTTGCACGAGAAGAAAGCTCACCTGCAAGCTGTCGGAGCAGCAGCCTTTATTTCTCTATTCATTATTCATTACTCATACAAGCTCTATTTTAGAAGCTGCAGACCTAGCTATATCCCCACTAAAGATACTTTCTCTCAAGCCTATGTGCTGCCATGTGTGATGAAAATGAGAAGAGAGCCTCCTGTGCAGGAAGAGGGAGCAGACGGGATTTTGCTACGCACAAATCTGTTTGAGTCTTTTTTCAGATTTAAGGCTGCATACACACAAAACCCGCTCTGAACTAGAACTAGGAAATTATAAGATATATAGACTGATACATGCATTTATATATAAGACAGCTAATTTCTGCCACAAGTACACAAGGCGGGTATGTTGAGATAACATTTTCTCTACTCTTATCACTTGTCTCTCTGTAACTTCCGCAAATACGCAGATTTCTGTTCAGACTAAAAGTTTGTCGTTTCTCTGAAGCCTTCTGTCCTCTGGAGAGAATCATGCTGATGTTCTGCTGCAGCGCTCTGCATATGGCAGCCTGAGCGTCCTGATTTTATGCTCACTGACTCCAGTCTTATCACCGTATCCAATAAGAAGGGGGGGGGGAAAGTCTTATCTTAATCAGGGTAATAACATGCCTAGCTGTTATCACGCTGTCAATTAGTGTGTAAACCTGGCTCGAATTCAAAAGGATACTTCAAAAATGTATTATTCAGATGTTGATTTGTGCATATAGCAAATATATAAGACATTCATGGTGCCCAGAGGATGAATTCTAATACATTTGATGATCCTTTCACATGTCAAAAGTTCTAATTTATCTAGTTAAATATGTCAACAATCATGGTTTCCACCATGGATTGCCATGAATCCTGGATGGATTGCCATGAAATTTTGTATAAATATTCATGCCCCTACCAGGATGACGTGTAATGACTTAAGTGATCCCTTAACTTTTCACCTAACATCATCATTCAACGCTGTCTCCTAAAAATGAAGTTCCCAAACAACAAAACTGCACTCTCAATTCCATTGCCGGTGTCATTTTAAACATGGTTAACATTGTGAATATAAAACAAAACTACTTGCTTCGGTTTAGTAAAAAAAATCATGGTTTGGGTTAAAATAAGTATGTTTGTTTCGTAAGTTAAGGTACGTACGTAAATGAAGTACGTTACATATAAGTTACAATAAATCAAAGTTGACTTTTCGTTTCACACGGGACTGAGAATAGTGGTCTCCTGGGTGAAAGATCTTATTTTGTTTGACCCATCCATCCACCCTGACTTCCTCCCTATGCAGACTTGATTAGAAACGTATTTGTTATACGTCGAAATCAACACGTCCGCTTCGAAACGTAATTGACAATGCAGTTTTGTTGTTTGGGAAAGTATTTTTAAAAGGCCAGGCTGGATCATCAGCAAAACATGTGTTATACTTTCTAACATGCTAAACAATCTCCTTACACCACTGTGTGACACTCGCTTTAATAAAAGGCTTGCCTTATCGAAATCAAACTTCATACCACTTCGTATCTCAGGTAATTCGACAAAGACGTGAGGCATGATGGCTTTTCCGTGTGTTGACTCTCTATTGAGATGTGACGATAATTGTGCTCTAATCTGTCACTGCTAATAACACCAGCATGAGAGAAGCGCCTGTACTGCAGAGCCAGACTTATATTTAATGCCTGTATGACATCACCCACATAGAAACATCCTTACAGCACGTCAGAGACCAATAGGAATGATTAAACTCAAGGCCATCACGTTCTAATTGGAGACAAGACACTGAAGATTCCCACCTCCCCTCTGCGTTTCAAATTCTTGTTTTATCACACCATAAAAAGCCACCTCCCACGCTAACACTACATGCAACCATTCACAAGCGCACGTACAGTCTAAAAGGCGTAGAGACATTTGTATTAGCTGCATGACTGTCCCCCATGTCTCTCTCTGTGTGTGTGTGTAGGGTGTGTGTGTGTGTCTATATTGGCTGCCAGCTTTCTGGTTTTTTTCACACAATATTCTTCTGAAGATTTTGCTGAAATAAATAATCGCTCTTAATCTTTTTGTCGCTCCTCTTGTACACTGTGGTTCTGTCAGCTGTTCTGTACATTTTTACTTTGTTTCAGTGTCTGCCAGTATCTAGACAGACAAAGAGAAGCAGACAGAACAGAGCAGGTAGACAGATGAACTGGCCCTGCACACAGTTGGTAGCAGAGTGAGAGAGATCATACACAAAAAAAAAAAAGAAAAAAAGGGTCAACTTCTTACCACTAACCCAGGCAGCCTGGAGAAGAGGTCAGAGCTCACCACGGATGCAGCAGCAACCTCACTCTGCGTTTTCTCCTCCTTTCTGCAGCGATGACCTTTCTCCAGACTCGTCTATTGGGGAGGAAGGGAAGGGAGGAGAGGGGGAGCTGCAGAGTGAGGTCGAGTCACAACCACAGCCCGAGCAACAGCAGCAAGAGGCTCAGCCACAGACTCAACCACCACAGCCCCAGTGTGAGCCCCAACCACAGACTCAGCCCCAGCCCGAAACCAAACCTCAGCCAGAACCCGAACCCGAACCCGAACCCCAGCCTGCACCGGAGCCCGAGCCCCAAGTCGAAGCTCCGAGAGAGGAAGCGGAACAGGACGCCCCTGAAGCCCCTTCACCATGCAGAGAGGAGCAGACAGTGGTGGAGCAAGAGAAGGAAACGTTGGAAGAAGTTGTGGAGGCAAAGAGAAAGCAAGAGGGAGAGGAGACACAGCCCGAGCGGCGTGAGGGCGAGGCAGCACAGGAAGAAGAGGAGGAGGAGGAAGGGGCAGGAGCAAAAGGAGGTGGGGCAGGGAGGAGAGCCAGCCTGCACCACACGGCCTCGCCTTTGAGGGTGCAGCGCAACGGGGCCGGCTCGCACTCCGCCACCTCCGACTATGAGCTCTCGCTTGACCTCAAAAATAAGCAGGTAGGGTTGTGTTGGGGATGGGTGAGGGTTGGTGTGTCATTTGGGTGAAGGGAGTGGGAGGGCGGCAGGTACAGTAATTTGGTTTTGGTGTTTTGTACGTCTTGTGGTCTGACATGTTTGTGCTGTTTCTGTCTGAGGAGGAAGACTTATGGTTTTTGGGGAAAAGCTGGTGTTTGATGGGAGTTTTATTTTTCGTCGTTTGTCGTATTGATCCCTATTGGCACTTCTAGACTTTCCTATCTGTATCAACTAATGATAAGCTTCCTTTTCTTTATTATCATGAACCATCATTTTCACGTCATCACCCCATCAGCATCCTCACATGGTTTTGTCTTTCATCAAATTTGGATTGGATTTGGATTTGAGCGTATGGTTTTTGAAACTATAATTTATCCCCAGGTACTGCTGTGTTGTAATTTACTGAAAGTAGAGCGACTCATGTACATTAAGTTTTAGGTTTTACACACTGTATTATTTTGGCAGCGCTGCACACATACACACATAAGGGTAAAATAAAGACAATGTGCAAACATGTTGCGTTTGTATCCGCATGAATGAAAAGCCTTTTAATTTTCTTTTCTCTGCTGCTCTATGAGATCCTCTGGATGATGAAAATTTACATTTCCATGGAGAGCAAAAGCATGTGACTGTTATCTGTTCTCATCTTATTACAGCCAGTTAAACCAATTTTGTGTGAAACCGATATGTCTATGAACTGTGACTGTATTTGAACATGCATTTCCATGTTCACGTGTTTGTGTTCTTATCATGCTGTTCATCAGGGGCTTGGAAATCATTACATAATCATCTCCATTTCAAGACCCATCATACATTCGCCATCCGTTGCCATTATCATCCATCTAACCAACATTCTTCAGTCCATGGATCTTCAACCAGGTAAGGCAGCAGAGTTTGAGTCTAACTTGTCGAGCTCTCTGTGTGCTGTGTGATCAGTTCATTTTTATTATCAATAAATTGTTTAAAGGGTCATGTCACCGATTTTACGCATGAAGTTCATTTTACTCGTCACAAGGTGTACCGCACAGTCTGAAAGGGAGTTTTACAAAGTTTTAGCAGACTGTATTACAAACTGGAAGTGGTCTAATGAAAGGCAGCTATGTTGCATTGTGGGAATTATAGGAAATCCAGTGTTTTTGCAGCTTGGCCAGAGACTACAAATCAGGTTATCTCAGCCGCTGCTGTTTCGATTTTGACAGAAATGTCAAAGTTTAGCAGATTCCGGCTTCTCGATTTGAATTCTTCCGCTTATGTCTGTTTTACAACATTGATAATTCATTAATTTTGGATTATTGACTTTTGGATGGACAAAACAGGACAGTTGAAGATGTCAGCTCGAGCTCTGGGATGTTGTGATGGGCATTTGACTCTATTCTCTAACATTTAAATGACCAAACAGTTAATGTCAGATTCTGAACACAGTCGCTCTGCGTTAAGTGTTTCTCAGCCTCAGGGCACCATCCATACACTGGGAAGATAAATCTATTCAGAGGTGACGCTGTCAGTGTCATTTGGATTGTGTCAGTGTTCGTTTGAATTCAGTTTGCGAGAAGAAAACATACAAAATCATTATGATGAATGTTCACTAAAATCCTTCTTCCATGCGAGTGGCCACTGAAACGAATGAGTGAGACGGTTGCTTTATTTCACTCTCCGTCACCTCCATTTTCATTTAGTTTTGACTTCATTTCCTCACTCATTGCTTTCCTATTCGAGACGAAAAGTACTTTTAACCTCAGCGACTAATCCACGTCTCCCTCTCACCTCCATTCTCACTCCTTTAATCTCCCATCTCTCCCACTATCTGCCTGTCAACAATGCTGGAGATACGCGATCAGGTAGATTGATCTTCTGTCTGTACGGCTGGGGTTCCAGGTGCTTGATGCAGCTACAGATCAATGTCAGGGTAATTGGATCTGAGGGGCGATATACCCTGATTGCATGGGAGGAACCTCATGACGAAGTATTTGAGCTTTAACTCACTTCAACCTGAGCATTCAACCTCGGGGTCAACGTTTTTTCAAACTGGTTTAAATTTAGAATCTTATTGAATTTTTAATTACGCCCTATAATAGAAAGCTGGTAAATGATCATGTATTTTTCATGCCACGTGTGCATATATGTACATTTCTTGAGTTAAACGAACACGGGCTAGTTTGATATGTTTAGCAGCATGTCCTAAAACTGCTTATGCAGAAAGGCATGGATTGGCAAATGTGATGACGTTGTTCAATAGGTCGCTGCTGTCTCATCTCATAACTCTCCACTCCAGTGAGACATATGTTTTTCTGCATCATCTTTCAGTAACCATTGACCTTTTTCAATAACTGACTTTGGTCAAGGATGTCTCAGCTTAACGGATCTCCATCCTCTGACGAAGTCTTTTATTGTCACCCTCATTTTGTAATACAGTCAGCATTAGTTGTGTCCCAGTTTTGCTGTTATATAATCATCTCATTAATCATGCAGATGTTTCTGTGCTGTAAGACAGTGTGCATGAGCATGAAGGCTAATAATCCTGGCTTTTTTGCATTTCCCCCCCTTATTTTTGCAGCATGTGAGATCTGATACTCTTGTTTTACTTACGCACATCATGCTTTTCTTGCACATTTAAAGGAGACACCCATGAGCATGAGAGGGGTATTAATCTTCTCATCTAACTTTCGGCATAAAAAGCAAATAATCATATTTCCAAAAACGTTGAGCAATTCCATTCACTGAGTAGTAATTTGTTGCCGATTAAAACAACCAAACCGTTTCCCCACAAACTCGGGTTATAAATAATAATCTTTTTCAAAACGGTCCCGTATGTGCTGTTACTGCTACTGTAGGTCATGAATGGGATAATACATAAATGCTGTAAAAAAAAAAAAAAAAAAAAGATATATCAAATTGAGTGGGTTAATGGGGTTCTCAAAATTACAAGCTTGCCCTTTCATAAATTTAGTGTTACAAGTTAGGTGCAAATGTCACGAGTAAGATTGTCTGTCGTGCAGTTTCAACACGGCGAAGCAGGAAGGTTATAAGGCATGCAATGCAATTCCAGTTTTTTTTTTTTTTTTTTTTTTCTTGGGAAATTCTCTGATAATGCTCCAAAAGAAGAGGGAGGACAAAATCCATGACACGTGACTCTATAGCTAAATCGGTCTCTCGATATTACAAAAAAAAAAAAAGCATGACGTGTATTGTACTTTTGGTTGACCTTTTGTTTTGAGACACATTTCCATTTGTAGCACAAACATTTCCACACTGAAACCCATTACTTTTCCAGAGCCCCTGGGTATTAATATTTCATATATAGACAGAAAATGTACCATATTTAAAGACACGATATCCACCATCACTATTTGATGCTCAATATCAGCCTTCACTCTTGCAAATCACATTTGAGCTCACTTTTCCATTTCACATTTCTAAACTCATAACTTCTTGTGGATATGTAGTTTATTTGACTTCACACGTTTTAGAGATCTATGCTCCTTCCTATGTCCTTGATTATATTTATTCACCTTTATCAATCCTTTTTTGGAAGAATAACCCCTTTTCCTTTGAGTAGTATCTTTCCATTTCTGCATATTTGTAGTACTGCACACTGCAGTGTTGTGCCACTTTGCACTTGTTTGTTTTCCACCTTTATTTCCCCCCCCTCGTTCAAAGGGGAACATGAGGTCAGCACGGTGCTGATCTGCCCGTCAAAATCGATTTAGAGACCCCGGTGGAACAGAGCTGTGGCGTCACCGTTCTGTCAAATCCCCGCGTCTCCAGAATAATCTCTCTCCATCAGCAGTTAGTGAAGTGATCAGAGGTAGAACTGACAGTCGGCTAATGAGGGGGATTTACAGCAGTGCCACTCTTAGCGTGGTCATCCGTCTCCTCACCTCTTTTTCTGTCTTCTCACCTTCCCCGCATTACACTAGTTTTCTTGTTTTCTCAGTGCCCTGTTCATCCATCTTTTTGTCGTTTTGGCCATTTGCACTCCCCTCTTTTTTTTTCTCCATGTATGCCTTGTCTGAACTAGGGATGTGCAGGTGTCAATTATTTCGGCCCGGAAATATCATTCGGTGTTAACACGATAATCATCAAACATTTTGAAAGCCCAGCATCCGCCTGCAGGCTCTGCAGGGGGAAGTGTATCTATGACAATGTAAAAACAATGTATAATGTGAGAGGCGTCGCTCACAGTGATGATCCTACAGAGGACGATCACCCGCATCCGCAGCCCCCTTCGGCTTTATGACGCTTTATAGTAAGTTTCAGCTTGATGTTTAGCTGTGACTTTGAGGGCTAAAATAGAAATTCATAAATAGAATTAGAAATGATTGGAGGTATTTTCACCATCAGAATGTTTCACCACAATAGTAAAACCAGTACACTTGCTCATCTCTATTCCCGGCACAATCCTTTCTAGACGCGCATGAAATCCTGTCCACTTTTTCTCACAGTCTTCTTCCTGTTCACGCTTCCTTCCTCCATCCATCATCTCCCAGCTCATCCTGGTGGCTGTAATCTGAATGGCAAAGTGTATCAGACACACACTCTGGTGAAGAAAGCAACGTGACCCAAATGCTTTATTCATCATCCCCGACCCTGCTTACGCAGAAGGCAAAACAAACAAGCTCGACTGCCACATTTAATCAAACGCAGCCACACTGACGGCCCTTTCTCACTACCAAGGGCACCTCTGCAGTGGAACTCTTTGCCGAATGTGTTTGAATGGGGGACACCTTTCTGAATGAGGTCAATCCTATTACCTCTGTGTCTGTCTTTAAAAAAAACAAAACAAAACGAGGACTAGTTTGGAGAGCAGTCATGGCAATGAGGTCAACCTTGTCATTTCAAGAGTGCACGCAGCGCAGTCACAGAACATTCCAGATTAAAAAGAGATGAATATTCAGCCTGAGATCGACCAGCGTGCAAGAGTTTGCAGAGATTGAGAAGTCGCCATCAGCAGATACAGTAGAGCTCCATACCGCGTCCTATTCAGAAACCCCCTTAATATTCTCACTATGTCTCACTTTGCTCGCAGAGGCTCTGCAGTGAAATGTAAATGGAGTAGATAAGATGGATTTTCAGTGTCATTCCACTTTTCTAAAGAGCTTTGTATGTGATTCCGTTCCTCCTGTGACAACGGCAGAGGCTGCATCTTGTTGAACTAACCACTTATCACAAATTGCAAACCCTCGAGGCATTACAGCCTATCAGGAGTTGGTTGGGTGACTTTGTCCAGGACTGAAGGGAAAGCAGATTAGCAGCTGTAAATCACATTTTGATCCTGCGTGGCCACGGTGACTGCGTTCACTTGCATTTGAATTTACAGGAGGATGTTTTACTTGGACCACATTAATCCTCATGTACACATCACCCTGATACAAGAAACCAGCTCCAACAGAAAACACTGAGGGAGAACAGCAACCATTTCTATTTCATAAAATGAAAATGTCATGCTATTTTTAATGTGGACTTTCTATGCAGCATATTCAGAAGAAGTACATTTTTTTGTAAAACGACAGAAGGTGACACTGTTACTCTTTCAAAGCCGAATCCTCCTCCACACTCGTATCCTTGATACAGTTAGAGCAGAAACAAAATTATATTCATTGATTTAGTCAGAAAGAAAAAGGAATTCAGAGTGACTGGAGAAGATAAGAGCGCTTTCTGGGCACTTCCAAAGATACCCACACCCTGATTGTTCTGGGAAACTCAAAGAGGTCTCATCGAGTGTTTGAGCTGCTGCCAGACGAGGATGGCTATATTACATCTCTATCTATTTCCCACAGCATTTGAGCAATTTTTCACAGGCAAGATTAATGGCTTGTTCAGTTTCAGACAATTTCAAGTTGCGTGGAGGGCCTCTCTGTGGAATTCGCAGAGATTATGAGTTCTATTTGCAGAGGAAATGAACAGTTTGTCCAAATGCCGTGAGTCAGCCTTTACTGTGTTCTCCCATTCAGACTGTGGCTTTGACCGAACCGCATGTAGTTTCAGTACACACATCACAAGGCCAGCTTGCAGAATAGAATTACTGAACCATGTGAGGATATTATAATTTGAATTTAGAGTAATTTAATATTTTAATTTAGCCTATTCCTTCCAAAAATTAGACTTTACAATGCTTTTCATCATGGGATTTTCATCTATTTTTCTTTTCCCACCACAATTACCCAATTCCTCTAAATGTCCAGCTCATTCATTTCCCACCCACACTCTTCCTGTTAGTTTACACTGCTATTCAACTCATATACCATATTCATCTTCCATGCACCGCAGTGACAGGCAAGAGAAGAGTATATGAAAAATGTTGAAACGCTCAATGTGACCTTTTCACAAGTATAAGTGTCTGTGATACATGGGATTATTGGAGTCCTTGGCAATGTTTTTATTTTACCTACCTGTGTTCATCTTGTGGTTGTTCTGCAATTTCTATCAGTGTGCAGCCATAACTGTCATATATGATTGAGTACAGACAGTTAGGATGATTTTATTAACAATTGCAGATTGTCCTTGTTATCTCCCTCATGTCAATTTTAAAACACAACAGAAATTCATTATTTTCCTTTCTATCCTTCTTTCTTCTGTCTTTTTAGATCGAAATGTTAGAGCACAAATACGGGGGCCACCTCATCTCCCGCCGTGCTGCCTGCAAGATCCAGACTGCCTTCCGCCAGTACCAGCTCAGCAAGAACTTCGAGAAGATCCGTAATTCACTGCTGGAGAGTCGTCTGCCTCGACGCATCTCCTTGCGCAAGGTTCGTGTGCAAAACACGGAGGGTTTCTCCGCTGAACGGGCCCTGGCAGAAGGCTGCAATTTGACAGGCATCCCATTGGTGCGCTCTCCATCCCTGCCTGCCACAGTTGGTGGCACCCTGACCGACCTGGAAGACTCATTCACTGAACAGGTCCAGTCACTGGCAAAGTCCATAGACGATGCACTCAGCAACTGGAGCCTGAAGACCATGTGCTCACTGCAAGAAGGCGGCACTTATCAGTTCACTGCCGACTCCTTCAGCGCTGCAGCAGCGGCAGCGGCGGCAGCAGCAGCAGCAGGAGGTGGAGGTGGAGGAGAAGGAGGCGGTGTGGGAGAGTCAACGATTCCTCAAAGCCCGGTAGATCCAGGTGACCTGTCGAGAAGCGCGAGCAAGCTGATGATGGCGTTCCGGGATGTGACGGTGCAGTTCGACAGCCAGAACTTCCGTGTTTCATCCTCTGTCATGGAATCGTCCACTGTTACCCTGGGCAGCTGCATCCAACCGGAAGGAGCCCCCACCACTGTCACATCTACGTCCACAACAACAAACTCCA
Source organism: Bovichtus diacanthus (assembly GCA_943590825.1). Lineage (NCBI taxonomy): Eukaryota > Metazoa > Chordata > Actinopteri > Perciformes > Bovichtidae > Bovichtus > Bovichtus diacanthus. The sequence goes on from CALSBV010010187.1 coordinate 1,832,407, forward strand.
CTCCATCCTTCATTTCTCCCGGCCTCTCACAAGAACCCCCACCTCCCCCTGCAGAGCTGCCAGCTGAACCCATAGACCCCCCACCGCCCCCACAAGAGCCCCCACCACCCCCAGAATCAGAGTTAGAAGAAGACGGACAGGATGATGAATTTCCTGCTCCTCCTCCGAGTGAAGAAGAGCTGGGGGAGGAGGAGCAGCCTCCCCTAACCCCTCTGGATAAGATGGCTGCTCCTCAAAGCCCAGAGGAGGTTTTGCTGGTGCTGCCACCACACACACAGCCAACTTACGCCCCTCCACAACTGCTGGGGAGCTCGCCCATGGTGGAGCCGCTGGAGGTCAAGAGGTGCGGATCCGAAACAGCAGATAACAGCTCAGAGCAGATGAGCAGCAGCAGCACGTCCACGGAGGCACGCTCCACATCTGAAGCCTCGTCCAAGGAGGCACTGCAGGCCATGATCCTCAGCCTGCCACGGTACCAGTGTGAGAACCCCGCCAGCTGTAAATCACCAACGCTGTCCACTGACGTGATGCGGAAACGCCTCTACCGCATCGGCCTCAATCTCTTCAACGTGTGAGTAGCCGCTGCATCTTCATTCGTTTGATTAAGATTTTAAATCAGGGCTTTAGTGGTAGTAGTGGTCACTTCTGGATGTCAAAATGAATGTTCCCGAAGATATTTGGACATGACAAACTGTTTTTTTTTTTTTTTTATCGGCTCATTTATTTATTTTAAAAGACTGAAATGAGCTACTGCTTGCTTCCTTCTTACAGACATAATTAAAGTAATATATTCTGTTGTACAGTATTATGGGGAAGGTTAAAAGAAAAAGGACATTGGACATAGTGGAAAAGATAGAATACTCTAAGTATTATTTATGAGACAGTCTGCACCTCTCCTCTAAGTATAGTAAGTATAAGTTTGATGGGGCCCTCTGGACTCAAAAGAGAAAAGAAAAGCATTTTTCCTCACAGATCCCCATCGGGCTGAAAGAACAAACAGAAAGAAGTCTAAGTCCCAAGCTGGAGCTAAGGTGTCTTCTTTCTTCTCAGAAAGACGAGTCAGGACAGGAACAAAAAGAGAGAGAGGATGAATTATTGAGACAGAGAGATTGATTGATTGATTTGTAAGAGGAAAGGGATGAAATTAAGGAGATGTAGTTGCACAGACGAGGAGGAAAAAAAGACCACCCTCCAAACCAAGTATCAGTTTTCTACATGCACACTGCTTAAAAATGTAGAAAAGCCCAAACCTGGACAGACCTGCTTTATCTAGTCTGCTTAGCTATGATTGGACTAACCCTGCCTTTTCTAAAATAAGAACTTGATGCTTCATCTGACATTTTAGTGAGGTAAGTGACTTCTGTATCCTACTACTACCCGACTCCCACTACATTTTTCCTCTGCGGTTTCAAAAATTGTCAGCAGGAGAAAAACATGTCTTGGACAGCTTGTTTATGTTTGCTGGGTGTAGCTTTTCAGTCATGGTGAATTCAATTGTCCCCCGATGCCTAATGAAGAGTGACAAACCTGATAAGAACTTCCCAGGACGCTCCCGACACGTTCAAGGTGGTTACATGGTGGCGAGAGATTGGAGGAAAAAGTGTTGCCATGGTGATGGCAGTGCATGGGAAGCTTTGACTGGTTCTGTTTTTGTATATTTGTTGAGAGAAACTGATCGTGTCAAACTCACTCACTTCACTTAGAAAATGGAACACTTTGTAAATTATGACCTTCAGCTGGTTATCATAATTTAAAAAATCTATATTATTTTCAGAAAAGCACTAAAAAGATTTTTTTTTTCTTTTACATATAACATATGGCAGTGCGAAATCTAAATTAGGGAGCTGGTTTTCGATTGGTTTACCCCTCAAAATGAGCCTAATTTTATTTGTTCAACTCTCTAAACGATCCTTTTAGAAATATGTGTAACCTGACATGCACTAAGCAGCCAACAGTGCACTTGGAATGAATCTTTAAATGAAGAGTTTTACCATATGCTCTATTAAGTCTTCATCCAGAGCATACCCTGAAGGACCTCAACACCCCATATGCAGTCTCCAAGTAAATGAACTGGACTTACTCACATATTGAGCTCAACTACTGATGGAGTTGCTGGGTAACAATTAGTTGAAATACATGAGCGCCGAATGAAAAAATAAAAAAGTAATGGCAACGATCCACAAAGCCTAAAATTCTCATTAGTCATTCTGCTGCGAGTCATGAATGTAATTAAAATTTCCTTCAGCACTGTGTGAACCGGCACCTTGGGAACTGGAATGGAAAATGTTTTAACATTTCAATCCAAGTTTCTTTTGTCCCTGCCACCTCAACCATTTCTGTAGAAGCGCTCCTTGCTTTCCAAAATATCCCACTTTGACGGAAAATACACTCTGTTCCCTTGGGTGCAAAACCACTACAAGATTTTGTTAGGATATTGCCCCAATTAAGCCATCTCATACAAATTTAGAAGATTGGAACACACATTATCTTTTTGCTCACTGCCAAGCTCTGCAGCACAATAAAAGTGCACAATAAAGCCGATTAACTTTGACTCAATGCTGGAGCGTGACACCGAAAACAAGAGGAGCAGGAATGAGCTGTGCAGTCACTGGAGAGGGAATTATCACCAGAGAAAATGAACAAAATACAGAAAATAAAAGAAAGAAATGTAGGGAGGTGGATTAAATAGAAATTGCAATAAAGGTACATTAATATGTTATTAAAATATTCTAAAATTAGATAGCATATAGCAAAATGTGTTTAGGAAATCTTCTAAAGTGCATAAAGTATTAGAAATGTATTCCCTGCACATCATCAGCAGTGTCAAAATAGTGTAAAACCACTTGATAACAATGATAAGTGTTCTGCTTCGACAACTGAAATGGTTATGGCCCAAGTTTAGGTCAAGTCATTTTCTCATGCTCAAATGAGGAAAAAACCAAAACAAAACTTTCAAATGATTAAATCTAAGTGGAAACTTTGCTGTACCTACTTGAGACTTGAACCTTGGCGTCCGTGCTCCTCTCGTTCCAAATATAATCTGTTTCATATGCAGAGGACATAATGGTTTTGTGCTACTTTCACGAAATGTCTGTCTACTTAACAAGTCTACCTACAAAATCCCTGCCAGTTAGAAGAATAATAAAAAAAAAAAGATTACTTTGTCGGACTCTATATTTACTATTCTTTCTTAATTAGTTTTTCAGACATGTCCACTTTGATAGTGTCACTCTGAACGGCAGCCGGCGTGGCAGAGAAGGTTCGGCTGCAGCATGTATCTGTTTGTTCACATCAACAGTTGTTGAGTGTTTCAAAGGTAATAATAAAAATGAGGGGAAGTGAGGACTGTGCATATTTGTAATGACTGTTTCATAAAAACTCCCGGTTTTCAGAAAATTACAAGTTCCATAGCCTTTTCTATCTATTTGCAATCCCCTCTTCACATTCCCCTGATCAAACACCTTGAAAGATAAGCTGACTTTTAATAAATTGGCTACAAGGGAAGAGAGGAACAGAATGAGGAAGGCAGAGCAAAAAAAAAAAAGTAGAGAGAGAGAGAGAGAGAGTGGGCAATCGAGCTTGAGGCTTATTAGTTCCACCAGTTCATATCCTCCTTCTAATACATGTGCTGTTGTATCCTTTGCATCTTAAACAGGCCTATTTGCTTTGGGCTAAAACTTGGCTATTGCTTGATCATGCGGACAAAGCTCCCTCATATGCACACAGTTAGGTAATGTAATGTGTAGCAGCAGGTGGTCAATGCACCACCTTAGCAAGGGGAGTAGGACAGAAGGGGAGAAAGTAAATTAAAGAAACGGAAAAGTCAGAAGTTTCGGGTGTATGTGTGCACTGGCCTGAATAGAATAAAAAGACACAGTGAGTGATGGAATAGGAGTGCAAAAGCAAAAGAGAGGAACTGAAAGAGACACAAATGGTAGAATAGGGGAAAGGTTGAGACAGAGAGCACTTTATAAAGTTCCCACCTTGAGTGTTTGGAATAACAATCACTCCATTATGGGAGGAGAGACTGTGTCAAGGACACTGCCATCACACAAGGTAGCTGATACCAAACCGTCAACAGAGAGGGGAGGATGTGAGGAGGTGTGACATTAGTGACATATTCCTGAGAACATTTCTCTTTTTGTATGCATGTCTTTTCCATTTTCTACTAGTGGATTAGAATACCAGACGTGTAGAGAAAGCATTGACATCAGAGCAGCCCATGGTGGAATCAGATCGCCTCGCCATCAAGCATTAAAATGGAGCACCATCGGAGCTTTATGAATTAAATAAAAGGTGGCATAAGAGATGTGTCGGGGATGGGAGAGAAAGGCAGATCTGAATACATATATAAGGGAAAGCTAATTAACAGAGCAGATCAGCAAAGCCTGCCCAACTCCTCGAGAGGGATAACCTGACGTCTGGAGGAGAGAGCTCTGCAAAACACTCAGTGTGTGTACGGGTTTGTGCTTGTTTGTTTGTGCATACAAACCTTGCCTGTATTAACATTCTGCCTTCGGTGCTAAATGACCCAGCACATAATTACACACTCTGAAATCCAGATGGCCAACAGAGAAAGCATTTCTCATTTCTCCTGTGCAGTTGTTCTGCAGGTGGAATATGGCCTACATGGGAAGATTGTAGCGCAGCTCAACTAATTGGAAAAAAGAGAAATTACAATTTGATTTAAATGTATATGTTGAGCTGTTACGTTCCAATACGATGTGCTGCAACTGAGAGTGCTAGCAAGCAAGAAAACATACTTAGCAAAATTCAAAAGAACACGTTTGGAACATGACGTGTCGATGAAGGGGTTCATGTGACGGGGCTCTGGGCAGACGTTTGACAAGGTTTCAAAGCTGAGCCTAAGGAAGGGAAAAGCAGCCATATCATTATACTCTTGCTTTTTCAGCAGAAGCATATTTGATAGACAAGAGCAGCGCTTTGCAACAGCAAGTCCACATCAGTTTAATGATTCAGGGTTTTGAAGCGTTTACAGTCACACTGCAAAATCGTGTTACCACTCGCGAGCGCTAACCAGCCATCAATCTATCACTGGTTAGTAATGAAACAGAAATATGCACTCATCTGGAGAAATAGGCAACATGCAGGGCTGAGAGTTAGACTTGTAAATGCCATAAAACACAGTTCTGAGGTACGGCCACTGTGCACAACTGAAACTGATCTAAAATAGAGGGCCAATAAAAGTGGGTATAAAGGTGGAGCGGGAAGTATGTAATGGGGTGAGAGTCCATGGTGAAAAATAAAGCTTATCTGTGCAACAAAGATGTGTGTGTGTGTGTGTGAGACGGAGAAAGGTGTATGAGCATCGAACAGTTTGTTTGGGAGTTTAGCACGACATCTGGGTCCGGCCTGACACTGTCCCTTGCATTTACTCCTCTTTTTTTTGTTCCACATATGTACTGTACATGACAAAGGGTCATTTGTCTGTGTCCTCCAAAATGACCCATATGACCTTTACAAAAAAACTATTCATATGAGTGTTTTTCTGATCTGCCTCCTCGATGATGACAGTTTGGTTCGGATTATTCTAACATTTTTGGTTAGAGTTGGTTTTAAATCAACTGTAGGCAATCCTGACTCCTAGAAGTAAAGTACACACTGTACAGTGTACCGACATCCCGGTATCGCGACCTTTGCTCCTGAGAAAGGACAATCATTTGCATGATCACAAGAGTTCAATGTCATTGAAAATGTAAACAGGGTTGTATTTCCGCATTACAACAAACAAGCCATGCTCGTGATTGTGTGATGAGGACACGTTTCTGTAGCGCTCATCTGAATATATCCACTTTGTATCTCTTGCATCATTTCCTCCCTTTCCTTCCCTATCTACATCCCCCGAACCACTTCTGATTGTGCGAATAATAATCACCATGTGCGATCCATCTGTTGTTGGACAAACATCAAATGAGTGATATCTGCCAAATTCATTTGGCGAGACATCACCTTCAGCTGAGAGGGTGAGCCAGAAGCAGAGAGTGTGCTGAGGGCTGTCACAGCAGATGCTTTCAGGCAGTCCAGCCTGCACTCATCGTCCTCCCGCTCTGTCCTCCTCACATTCCCAATCCTGCACATCTGCTCTATCTGGTCCTCTTCCAGCCTCCTCCTTCTATCCTGCCCTTTATCCCCTCTCCCCTCCCCACTGTCCCGCCCTCGCCATATAAACCCATTAGCTGTGGTACACACACAGACTGCTCTGTTATGTAAAGGCCGGGTTTAAACACTGTATAGAGACTGAAGCGGGAAAGCTGTGGCAATAATGTATCCTCCCTAGAGCAACTACCCTCTGCGTCTAATAGGGTTATAAATAGTTACGATATCACTCCCCTGTTCATATATAAGTAACTTCTGACATGCAGTCAGCTGAAAACAATCAGCAGGACGACTGATAGGATCATAGGAGAGGAGATGTTGTTCAAAAGCAGCAGTTCATGCAAACCAATGAGATGTTTAGATCATTTTTACTGAAGGCATGACCATGAAAGTACATTTCATCGTCCAGCCAGATAGATATTCACATAGACTACCAGCACATTGACACAATCTCACATAAATAGAGGTTTTGCATGTTTTAGCTAGCTGAATTAACGGGCTAGTCCGCTGCCCTCGCTATGCATGTAGGTGAACCTTCATAAATGATTAACAAAACAACTTTTAAAACCAATAAAACCAACTTTTGGTTTATAAGACAGCATTTCTTCTTTCCAAAGTTACCAAAGTTTCCAAAGTTGCCTATACTTTTGCTCAACAGCCGCTAACATGGCCATGTGACAATTTCTGAAAGCTATAAAATAATGTAACTGTAAGTAGCAATACCCTTGGTGATGTCAGTTATACAGAATATCCATTTAAAGTGAGCTAACATTAGCCATCACAAGCTACTGGTCATAGCAGATCACCTGGAAAATATTAAAATGAGTGGAAGAGGTAATGTTGATAGTATGTGATTTCAAACACACTCATGGTCTCGCTTTGACTCTAAACTGCCTACACTACTGTTAACCTTTTCCTTTTTTTTTTAAGTCGATATACAATCTTAATATATTATATTATCTATAATAATAACCATCACAGTAAAGAATTTGTCATTAAATGAATAAAAAAAATACAAAAAATAGTCCCAAACTTTGACTAACGCTATTCATAGAGCTGTTTCATTCCAACACAGTCTACGTGGGAACACCTCTGTGCATATAAGCAGGGATTTAAAGCTGCATCCCAGATCAGCCATTATGAGTCTGGCAGTATCCTCTGAATTTAGCAGAGTGTCGAGCTGTTTAGTGGTTGGTAATGAATGCTGGTAATTCAGCACGGGAATGAATACAGATGAGATTCTGCCCTGTGTGTTTTTTATCACTTTTACCAGTCTCCACCAACACCATGCAGGTGTGCGCAGTAAGTGCCCAACATACACATTTTTAGATCAACAACCTCATTACCACAATGCATCAATTTTGAAATGATGACATATCCTTAATGTTCTCTCAGCAATCATTAAAAATAAATGAGTAATAAACAAATAAAAGATGTAGCTCTACTTCGTGTGGGTGCGGAAAAAAAATCATCTACCACAGTCACACTACTACCACCAGTGTTCAAGACACAGAAAATTGCATCTCTGCAGTTTCAAAACACTGCTAGGTCGCTGGCAAGATTTCTTTTCACCCATTCAGTCCCTTTCCTTTATTCTCTTGTTTTTTCAGAAACCCCGACAAGGGCCTTCAGTTCCTGATCTCTCGAGGCTTCATCCCAGACACACCCATCGGCGTTGCCCACTTCCTGCTACAGAGGAAGGGCTTGAGCCGACAAATGATAGGAGAGTTCCTCGGCAACAGCAAGAAGCCCTTCAACAGAGATGTCCTAGAGTGAGTAGCACACATCATATCCATGTTTTAGGATCATTTACCGCTCTTCATGGGGTTATTCTCACTACTAATCCCTCCATTTTCTCTGAGATCTGGGGTCAGGGTCAACGACAGGAGTGGATTCAATATAGGATTCAGCACAAGGAATATCCTCAGCTTTATTAGTCTGTGTGTTGATGCCTGAGCCCACTGTTCATAGGTTTAATACAATATTCAATTCTATCTCGCGTCCAGTTGATTCCCTGAAACCTACATTATAACTTCAGGATCCACTTATGTCATCATCCTAGTAAACAAACAGTGAAACAAGCTGAAATTGAAGTGTCATGAGCCAACAAATAAGCCCTCATCCGACTCTTCAAATTGGAAATCTAAGTTGACAGAATTGTAAAAGGAGGAAAACAAGCTGATAAGACAAAAATTAAATAAAAGCCTTTCCTGCCCTGTTTTGTTTTGCGGCTTCTTTTATCACATTTATATCAAAAATGCATTTGCTGTTGAATCAGCGTTATTCTATCAGACAGGAAGTAAAAAACAAAGAGCAATTTAGCCGTCGACTGATAATGTAGATATTGTTTTGGATATGTTATACACCATCTCATCAGAATAGAGGAAAGGGTAGCACTTGATATTTTTCACCCATGGTTTTGGCTAGTTCTATCTTTAAATTAGATCAAAAGCACCAGTGTAGATGACATGATATTCTATATTTGGAGCTGAGGACAGAGCTAGCCTTTTAAATATCCTGACATATTTAAGATGTCCTGACTTTTAGTCCCTAGGCGGAAAACTTAAAAACACTGGATCCTACAATCCCCATAATGCAACCAATACCATTTTCCTTTTCAGACGCTGATAACAAGTTCATTTTGTCAGACTTAAAAAAGCTCCTCCAGAGCCACTCAAACACAGTATACAACTCTTTTCACAGGCTGAGTAGTTCCCCCTTAATACCTTCCCTTTATTTTATGGGGAGCCATCATGCAGTACAGTGTGTTCTTTACAGCAGAGCAAAAAAAAATTAAACTGAGAAAACTGGCTAACCCACTGGGTATAGAGCTGCCTCTTTATTGTATTACTCATCAAATATATGTGGAGACACTGCAATACACACATGCACACATGACTCACTTCACCCTGTAAGTTTCATTCCAGGTCATTAACCTGATTGACATTATTTGCTTTGAAGCTGCAAAGATATTTTTCCTTTTCTCTTTTCCATCTTCCAACAATGTCCTTACTTTATCTCAGTGATTGTCTTTTTTTTTTTATTATTCTATTACATTCTCCCATTCACCAATTGCTTCTCAATTTGCATATTAACCCAGAGGAGGTACCACGGATCTTTTATCCTTCCTTTTTGTCCAAGTTATCAAACTGAGAACAAACTTTTAGCCTTTGCAAGGTCAGACATACACGACACAGCACTCTGCCAAGTTGTTCACCCCCGGCTGTCCTCATCTAATATCCGTATTTGCCTCGATGGACGCTATCATGGCTCCAAATAAATTGTATTAACAGGATTATGCTTTTAAGGTTTCAAATTCAAATTCACAGCGCATATATATTTCAATGCATGTGACATTGGGATATATAGATGTATATATTCCTTATTTTCCGACAGAGCAGACATACAGCGGCACTCTGAGTGGAAGTGATGTTGAAGAGGAACATGATAGGAGAGTGCAAAGCGTGTGAGAGCACTTTCGATAAAGTGTAGGCACAGGAGAGCGGGTGAGGGATTGCAGTCTAATGTGGAAATCACTCATGTTGATTTACTGAGCCTGAATGTGTGTGAGTGAGTGTGACTTGTGTTATTGTGTGCATAGGGAGAATGTGTGTGTCTGTGTCCCTCTTTTTGTTTCTGTTTCTTCCTTATAAAGCGAATGGTGCCTCATTCTCTTCAAATTTCTCTGAGCATAAACAACTTAGTTAAAACGTCTCAAGTCAATTAAGCCAAATTGTGGTTATAGATTTGGGTTTCCAAGACATGTGGCACCCCGAGGACTCATTTAGTGATAATTTAGTGTACTTGTTGAGCAAGAAAAATTTGATCTGTTTTCAGACTGTCATCTGCTCCTTTGTTCCTCAAAATATGGTTCCATCTGGCCTGCTGTTTTTTTAAAAATTTGCATTATGTGTGTGCGTACCTGCCATATCAGCTTTGTAAACGCGCATATTTAAGCCTTGCTATGCAGACAGATGTGTCTATTCATCTGCCAGGTACTGTATACAGATCAACAAAGTGTATGCATGATAACAGTATGTATGCGCATGTGCATTTGCACCGTGCGTGTGCATTATTATGTTTGAGTGTGCTTGGGAAGGAGAGGGCTGATGTACTTAGGCTACGGAGCATCTCGTCTGACGTTACATAAACAAGGAGTGACAGCCGGGGAAGAAGGGAGAGCGAGGTGGTGGAGCGAGGAAGTGAGTCATGAAAAGGGCGATGAGAGAGAGAGTCGAGAGAGTTGATCAGGAGGAGGATCAAGTCAGAGGCACTGTACTATAAGCTTTACCTTCATGGGCCTTGTCTTGAAAATGTGCTCGAATAGGAATTCCAATAGGAATAGGAACCCCCTGTAGTATACTGTAGCTGTAGTCATTTCCATATAGTGACTGTATTATAAACAGTAGTGCAATCAGTAGTAGTAGCTGCAGTAGTAGAAATAGGGCAATTAGTAGTACAGTAGTATTGACTATAGTAGAAATAGATACGGGACTAGTGGTAGCCATACGTAGCAGTGGCACTAGTAGTTGTAGCAGTAGTAGTTGAAGTACTGACGGTAGTAATAATAGTAGAAATATGAGAAGTAGTAATAGTTGTTTTATGAGAGTATGACTGCTGTAGCTCTGGCAACACTAGTGATGAAATATTCTACAGAAAATGAAAAGGTATACAGTTCGTGGTCATTTTATTGTGAGTAGTTTTTCGCGTCAGGCAGTAGTGTAGACTCAGCAATCTTGTTCTGTTCTGCTGGAGCAGCATGTCAAGTACTCAGTTCATTAACTCGCATTGTTCACAGTAATCCATCTTCATGGGGGAGGGTGGGGGGGTGCATGCACCCCAGTGTGTCCTGTAGTACAACACGTAAACGATCAGAAGCAGAAGGAGATGTCAAGACACCACTACATGCTGCATTCAAAATACATTTTTTTCGATCAACAGAATCATCTTTCAGTTGGCTGATAGCAACAGAGGCAAAGATTATCGTCCACTAGTCTGGATGGCTTTGGAGTACCACATGAAAAAAGACTTCAATTTCATAGTTTCATTATCATTCCACTTTGTACCTCCACAGAACACCTCACATCAAAGCGAGGACAACTTTAAAACCTCCCGACCAATTCCAAAGTCACCTTTCACTTCAAAACCTCATTTCACCTCCAAATTGCCCACGTTGTATTTATCCCCCCCGAACTCATTGGACAGGATATTTTGCTTTTTTAATTAAAGTCATTAAGCTGGGGTTGTCAGGTAATAGGAGGATTTTCTGCTCTGAGGGACTGTATGCGTCTGCATGTGTGTGTGTGTCTTGGCAGCTGTGGCACAGAGAAGATAGCCGGGCCCGGTCTTATCCCTGGTGTCTGTGCGTGGCTAATACCTGCAGTATACAGAGTGCTGATGTGACTTGGAAGCAGAGTGGACTTTTAGCTTAGGTGTACATCCACGGATATCACCCATGCCACCAGTGAAGGGGCAGCCACTATCATCATGTTGATGTATTGCTAGAAATTGTAATAATTGTTTCCTGTGTCTTCTCTCTCTACCACTGCTCTTGCTCTTTCCATTTCACATCCATTCCTCTCTGTGCTTAACAGTTGTGTGGTGGATGAGATGGACTTCTCCGGCATGGAGCTGGACGAAGCGCTGAGGAAGTTTCAGGCCCACATTCGTGTCCAGGGAGAAGCTCAGAAAGTGGAGCGTCTTATCGAGGCCTTCAGGTAATTATAAAAGCGGTAGCTGCTGTGAGAGTCTGGCTTTATCTTGCTGTATTCTCACCGGTATTTATAAGGGGAGCACATTAGCTAGCATTTCTACAGATTTCCAAAAACTAACTTTGGCTATTTTTTTGTTGTTGTATTCAACAGTAACTGTTCCCTAAACCTCTTGCTTGATTGTCCAGTTTAAAACAAGTTATCTGAAATTAAAGAGAGGAAAAGTCCCTCCCCTTCCGGCGTCTCCCATGGAACTATGGTCAATGGCGAGAGACAAATAATTGTTGGATCCCGTTTGAATTGTGCCATGAATTGCATGGATTTTGCAAGTCAAGAAAGTGACAGTTTGTCTTAACGGTTTGCCGTTAAGTTTTGTGTGAAACCTCTTATCGAACTACATCTCTCGTCTCGCACAATATACATCACCAACAAGCTAGCTAGGTAACTTAGCTATCTACTCAGAAATGCAACGTTACGTTTACCTTATGTGTCTCATATAGCTGCTCCTGGTCTTTTCATCAGCCGGGTGTGTAGTCTTTCTAATTAGGTATTTTATACCTCAGCCGTTTTACAACAAACTGCGACTTTCTTAACTTGCAAAATTATCTTTTAAACTTCTTGTGTGTAACTCATGGCACAATTCGAACAGGATCAAAAAATGATTTGTCTCTTGCCGTTTCCTACCCTACAGATTTTTTCCAAAATAAGGTCGTGTGGTGGTCCACCGGAAGAGGAGGGACTTCGCCTCTCTATTAAAAAGTCAGCCTAAGACAGCGTTTTCAACGAAACCCATGAAGCTAATGTTAGCTTTATCAGCGAGCAAGCTGCAGCTGATAAAGTTGTAATTTCTGCTGACAAAACTTGGCAATCTGCATAGATCATGTGCCGTGCAAGAATGGACTTGAAGTTGACAGGCGAGTGGGTCAGTCGGACATGCAGGAACCACGGATTTGACCATGTGTGAAGAATGCTAATTCTCAGAAACATCATTGTGCCGAGAGAGAATAGTTGCTTTAGAGCCGGATATGAATATTTATCATGTCGTGGGTTATGCAAAACATCCTTCATTTGTCCTACTCATGTATATAAAAAGGGAAATGAAATGCTGTCACTCAAGCATTACCTCTGGGCCAAACTTGTCTTCCAGCGCTTTGCAATTCACAGGTTTTTGATCGTGAAATAGACCTACGTCAAGTTGTGAAGTCGTGCTGAGAGGTACAGATGTGAATTTGTGATTCGTGAGATGTCAGCTCAGGCTGCTGTTTTTTTTCCAGGAGCACTGTACAGCTATGCCGGACAAATACACAATCAGGGAACATGAAAACAAGCTAGAGACTAGATTTAATCAGACAAAACAGAGAGCCATGGATGCAAGAGCAGAAATGGACATGCACACATAAACCCCACTATTATCAAGGAGTGCATGGTTTTGAACATGTGAACATGAATACGCATGAATCCTGAGGCCACATGTACGATCTCATCAGTCGAGTCACGCCGTCTCACCTCACCAAACATACACTTCCTTCTTTGCTCTTTTGTCCGGCTACAATACAATGTTGACAATGGAGCCCCCATCTGAATAGCCAGTGAGCGTGTCATTTCTCGCCAACAATTTGCAACGGGGAGACAATTTGTCGTGCAGCTGTGGCTCTGTATGTTAATGCTAACTGTTTGCCGTAGCCCCTCTGGAGTAACAACCACCTGTCACAGTTGTCGAGGTGCCCAATGAGGAGAAAAGCGGCGACATTGTCTTAGTTAGTAGGCAGAGAGGTTGGCACTGCTAATGTTTGGACATCAGGCTGGCTCTGCGTGTTATCAGGAGCGAGAGAGAGAGCGAGAGAGGATGATGGGGGTGAGGAGACACAAACTGGGAAAAGGAAGGAAGGAAGGGGAGAAAAGGAGAGAGGGTTATAAATAACCAGCGTTGCGTAACCGTCACTGCCTCTCTGTGCCTGCCTCCCCTGCTCCTGGGCTTTGATATGCCTCCAAACACACACACACACACACACACACACAGGCACACACACAGGCACACACACACACACACATACAGACAGAAAGAGAGAAATCTCCGAAGTAAGTGAAGGGGATTTAAAGCAGCAGTGAAAAAGAGAGAGGGGGGAAAAGTGAAAAGCGGCCAGCAGCCTCAGTATCTGCTGCGTCAGTGTGCTAATGAATGAGCAACTATGAGCCAGCTCCCAATGCTGCAGATAAAGTTCAGTTTGTATTTTCATGTCTGCATCACAGTGTAGTATCCAGACAACCATATTTACACACCCTGCAGTCACATACAATTGCTGTATTTTCTACTATGGTTATTGTATATTATAGACACCAGAGTACATGATGCCTGTTGAGCATTTTTAGCGATCTGTAATAAAAGACAGCAGCAAAATGCCAAAATTTGAAGACTGCCAACTCGCTGAGCAGCATCATGTTCTGTTTATACCTCCTGTTTTTGTTTTTTAGGAAGTCATTTTTCATATCTTTCTGTGCAGCGTAAGAGCAAACTTATATGGAAAGCAGCCCAAACTGAGTTTTTTTTTACATCATGGTGCTACAGTGCATAAGGCTCTACAGTCAAGGGCATAATTGCTGGTTGCTGTGGAGTCACGGTTTTCAGATACTGAGATGTTAATAAGCATTGGCGTGAAGCCCTGTGATTACCAGGCTAAAACAAATAGAGGGATGCCAAAAACACACATGAGAGCACTGCTGCATAAGGTACAGACACGATGAAGTCAGAGCATAAAAAAACACAAGCATATACGTAATAGAAATTGTGTTTTTTCAATCCTATAGATGTATATCTAGTAAATAATATTAATGATTAAAAATGGTTATCAAGCTTTCCATAATAATAAAAGCCACATCCAACATTTTAATGCACTAATCCAATATTATTATAATATATAAAAAAAAATCTATAAATTGCACTTAAGGGAGCTACAGTGTTCGGACCTTTTTTATGTTGTCGATGTCAAAAACAAACTTTTAAACGCAATAAATATTGTTTTATTTCTACTATAAAGAGCACTCTCTGTGACTGCATTATCTTTATTGATGATTATTTCTAGCATCTTTTTAAGAGAATTACCTGTAAATAAAACAAGCTAAATTATTTCCTTATTATTATTATTATTATTATTATTATTTTTTACCCAAAGGAGCATAGTAGTTGGGGGAATTTCTGCAGCCCTGAGTAGTGTCTGCAGTCTTCCTCAAAAACCTCCATCAATAAGTGTTGTATGTTGCCTGAGAGGCAAAATCCAGGACAAAAACTCCCAAGTCAAAATCTAATCATTCTCTCCTGCTTGTAAGGCTTAAATACTGTGAGTGTGGTGTAATAATCATGGCATAGCATTTCAACATTATGATCAACTCGCAGCTTCTCCCTTCTGGATTTTGGTGGTTGGACAGTTGGAGACGGTTCAGTGATGTCTTAGTGAATGAATGAAACAAAAACTATAAAAGTGAGGGGGACAATAAAAGCCCTACAATAATAATCATGCCCTTATTGAGACATACATAAAACACAAGCTTTGTTTTTCCCTTTGGATTATCTTGCGAGGCTCAAGCAGTGTTGGAAAGTACATTAAAACTGAGCGTGTGACGAGGTATGAACCTGCTGTTTGCATACCAATATGTGTGTATCTTTACTCAATCCCACAGAGACATTGGATTCCAATCATGCGGCTCAATGGGTTTGCAAAACGGTGCTACAGCTTCAATGTGGAAATGATGACTGATTAAAATAACGATTACAGTATACACTGAGCCCACAGGGTATACACACACACACACCTTTTTACTCTCCTCTTACTCTGTATATATTGCTGTCTCTGATTACTTACACACGGTAGATGTTGTACTTTTGTATTATGCATCCCCTAACCAGGGAAGTGTCCATGCACTTCACAGAGAAACGATCTATCTTTCTCCTCTGGGCTCAACTTTCTTAGGCACATAAACAAACACACACACGCACACTGTTCGATTCAGGGTTTCCACACGACGCAGAAGCATTTCCATTCCCCTCTTATATTTAGGGCTGTTTTTTGGGAGCTACATCAAGCTGAGCCTGGCCTCTGTCACATTCTTATGCAGAAAAGTGCCTGGGTAAAGGGGATTTAATATTTCTAACTTCATATTTCTTCTTTCCAGCACAATAACAACCTGCATAAATCCAGCGACCGGCCCCATAAATGCTGGAGAATGTTTAAATATGGCTCAGCGGAAAACTAAGGGTGTGCATGTGTCTTGTGTTTGACGTTATCTTGGGTAGTGCACGATCCATGTAACCATCCAATCCAGTGGAACAAATGTGTTTATACAGAGAGACACCGTTAGAGCAGAGCAGTTTCATTGTTGCTGAGAGCCAGCAAACGGCTTCAGATGAAGCCATGAGCAAAATTAAAGCCATAACTCTTATTTCTTTGCGACACGCTCGCGCTCAGCTTGTGTCAAGGCATTTATGAGCATGTAGTGTGTTGAATGATGCCTTTAGTGTCTAAGGATAAAGTATGTGTGTCTTTTCTGCCAGCTTATTGCTTCCTATTTGTCCTCTTATTCCTGTCCTTTCTTTCTTTCTTATTAATCCCTCTCTCTGTACTTATCACCCCCTCTAACTGGCCTATCCTACCCTATCTTTCTGTTCCTCCCTCAGTGTCTCCATTGTTTGTGTCCTCTGTCATGACACGCTCTTCTTTCCCTTCCTCCTCTCTGTCAACAGCCAGCGCTACTGCATGTGTAACCCCGACGTGGTGCAGCAGTTTCACAACCCAGACACCATCTTCATCCTGGCCTTCGCCATCATTCTGCTCAACACCGACATGTACAGTCCAAACATCAAGCCCGACCGCAAGATGATGTTGGAGGACTTCATACGCAACCTACGAGGTAAGGGACACAGCATTTCTGCGTGGAGGCACATTAAGGGAATTAGAAATGACTAATTAGATGACATAATCCGCTGAAGTAATGTAGGTTCGTTTTTAGGTGCGTTTGAGCACAAACCTTAATCTTTCACAGCTCTAATGGTGCTACTCTGGAGCTAACCCTGACATCTGAACTCCTCTAAAGGGGACAAGGAAAAATAATGTATTGTACCAGGATCAGTAACAGCACAGACAAGAACCAAAGAGGGAACAAAGAGACAAGACGAAGAGTCCACTGCCATGCTAACATGCTCACATGCTGATGTTTAGCAGGCGTAATGTTTAGCATCTTCTTCAGCTTAGTTTAGCGTGTAAGCATGCTAACATTTACGAATTAGCACTCAACAAAAAGTACTGTGGGAAAATATATGGTAGACAAATATGTTGTCTGTTTCCCTCACTACTGCTGTGTTGGTATATTCATGCCGACTGGATACTACCAAAAACTTGAATTAGTCACCACAGTCAGGAGGAAATTGAAAGACCCAAAAACCATCCCATAATTATAGTATATGGCTCTCAATTTCAATTTACTCTGGAGCAAGATGCCAAAAAGTGCTTACCAATAGCAAATCGATGAGATACGAGAAAACATATGATAAGAAATCAGTTTATACTCAATAATCCTCCAAAAATACAGATGAATCAATGAAAATGAGTCAATGTCCAACAGTGTTTGGATCTGTATTCAATAAAAACCGCCCTGCATAAGTTCAGATGATAAAAAATAAGGTTAAATTTCATTGCATTCACAACTCATAGCGTCACCGACAGAAGGCAGCTGTAATTGTTGTCTCCCGTATGCAGACAGATGCTCATTCGCAGAGCGGTGACGACGGGACAGGAGCCGCGTAGTTTTGCCCTCCCTTTGCGCAATCAATCAGGGAACACTGAGGTCGATGGAGAACAACTTTAATAGATTCATCCAGACTGTTCACCACAATTAAATTAAGTTGGAAAATCAATTTCGGCATCTTATGCAAATTAAAATATGCCACTCTCTCCTGGCTTCTCCATTTGTCTTCTGCTCTGTTTACTATGTTTTCTCTGTCTATTTCTCCATTCTCTTATCTTGTTTTGTCTCACTCTGAATATCATTTGGTCTCTTTATTAATCTGTTTTTCCTTGTTTATATTCCGTCTGTTTTTCTCTCCTCTTTTGCACTAGAAACCAATTGTAATAGAACCACAGAACATTCATTATCTCAATTAAAACAGACTTCCAGTGTCAAAGTTATTTCACAATTGGCCAATCTAATGTAAATCAGCTTCCGCCATGAATAAATCCTTTTCGTTAGCTCATTGAACAATGAAAATGGTAGCGTCTCAGTTACTGGATAGAGAGGGTGGTCTCAGATTTACACAGCAAGAGCTCAGTTCACTAAGTCCTGATGGTGGGATACTGTTTATCAATAAGCTTTGTGACAAACCAACTTTACATTCGAGATGATGAAAACAAAGAGCCTCCAGCTATGCTCGTGGACTGTAGTTTGGCGCTGCAATGCTTTGAGCTAAATGCTAATGTCAGCATGCTTACATGCACACAACGACAATTTTTTTAGTTTTGCAGATATTAAGTCATAAAGCAAATTAGGCCTATTGGACAAATTCAAATTCTAACCATCTAGTTACTTTATATTTTAGAGAAGTCAGACATCTCTGCCGATATCGTCAACGCTTGGCAACTCACGCCAAAACAATTAAGATTGATATATAAATATGTATTTTAATTTAACTGTCCCTTTAAGGGATCACCAAACATACCAGGATTCATCGTTAGTGAAACATTAATGTGTGCACTAAAATTTCATCACAATCCATCCAATAGTGGTCCAGAGATTTAATTCAAAACCATAAATGGCGCTAGAGGAAAAGTCAGAGGATCACTAAAGTCATTATTTGTAGGATGTATTATCTGGGAACCATGAATGCCTGTGAAAAAAAAAATTGCCAATCCATCTGGTAGATATGAGATAATTCACAGGATTTCACAGTGAAGACTTTAACCTGCTGGTTTTACTATATAAAAAGTCAGAAGATCACCAAAGTCTTTGGGATTCATCCTCTCAGTAGAATGTATGTAAAAAAAAGTTTCATGTTCATCCATTTAATAGTTGTTGAGATATTTTAGTTGTAGAACAAAGTGGCGCACCGACCAACTGTAGTCACCATGCAAAGAGACAGGAAGCAGTGAAGTCATGAGGAGTGCAAGAAACGTGGCAGAAAATGTGAAATAAAGAGACGTTCAGGAAAGAAGATGTAATTTATTTATCTGACACTTTACACACATTTCCCCCTGGACATCTCATCCTCTCCCTCTGACTCCATAATGTGTAGCGATGTCTCAGCGGTGTCCCAGGGTGCCTCACTGTCACCGCCATCACTTGTGGCGGCTTCCTTTTCTCCAAACACATTCTGCCCCATTGAAAACTCAATGTACCACACAGTTTGTACAGCTGTGCGGGTATAATGGGGAGCATCTCGAGGCCAACCTTTCAGCCTAATGACATGCAGCTCTACCTGCCTCGAAATGCCACAGCCTTGAACTGCGAACTGTGTTCCAGACAGAAAATCTTCTATGGGTGTTAACCTTTCACTTGCCAATTAACCTCCTTTCACATTGCCTTCTGTCATTATTTAATGGAGACAGTGAAAGACAGAAAGCCAAAGAAGTACAGACGAGGAAAGAAAGAACTCTCTTTTGCACTGAATATCGAATGTTTTCTCCACTCCAGTGCCAGTGCGATGTGTATACAGCCATGTTGTATGAGGTATATACATGTTTGTGAATGTCTCCTCTTGTGGCAAGGACACAAACCCAGCTGTACGTCAGCCAGAGTAGACACACTATACTTCCTCTACCACTGTCACTCCACATTCCTTCTGATGGAAAGGAATGTCTGGTAAAATTAAAAGTGACCACCATGTGACGCGTGTAAACTTGTGTGTAATCAGCCTATTTCCATCCCAGGTGTGGATGATGGAGCAGACATCCCCAGAGACATGGTGGTGGGAATCTATGAAAGAATACAACAGAGGGAGTTACGCTCCAACGAAGACCACGTCACCTACGTCTCCAAGGTTGAGCAGTCCATCGTAGGAATGAAAACGGTAAGAACACATAGTGGACGTGTAAGCGAGCAGTCGTGCATGTACGCATCCAGCGGAGAAAAAGCAACATTATCATTCATTTAGAGTCGTGTTTGTTGCCACCTGGCGAATGTAAGTCAAATATTTATACACTTTAAACTCTGTTTTTGATCTCAACCGACTCCTGAGGGTAATATTTGGCTCTTTAGCTGTCAAATGCTGCACTATGTTCATCAGTTAGTCGCTAACATTGTCCATCTGCATTATGGTTGGCTGAGCAGGTGGAGTCCATTAGGTTAATAAGTGCATTTTTGCTGAAAATAGCTACTTTTTGAAAGGACGATGACACAGTGAGAGTGAACCAAAAGTTGTTGAACATGAAACCAAAACAATGTGCTAAAAGATGCTAAAACGCTCAGTTGAGCAGAGGGGAACAGCAGAGTCTGGTGATAATTTCAGTGGACTCATCACTACAAGCGACCCCTTTCACTTTATAATATTGTGAAAAATAATATCCTCACTTTCCAAAAATGTCCTTATTCTCAAGGCGTAAAATTGAAATTGGCCATTGAGCATTACAGTCAACACACATTTAGAAGTAACTTAAACTGAATTCTAGATGGGGTTGAGCTAATGGTACATTAACTTTTTTCATAATTAGGCCCCTTTTAAACTTCGCCAGTTGTTTGATGCGGTCAAAATTGAATATTTATTGATTTTTCCAACAATTTTCCAACACATCTTATAATCTTCTTGGTATCTTCGAACAGTAGAAAGCAGGAATGATCACACCGAATCAGGAATGATCAGATGCATACTCTTTGCTAACTCCATGCCAAGTCACTCACTCACTTCAAGGCCTTTTCCCGATCAAATAGACTTAGTCATGTTAGCAGAGCACATTTATTAGCCATTAAATGTCTCACCAGCAGGGCGATCATTACCTCAGTATTCCAGCTACATACATCATTAACCACCACTATCATTAGAGTCTTTTAAAAAAAAATAAAAAGTTCTAGGTTAAAAGGTTTGGTCAGTGCACATGAGTAGCTATAAAGTGTTTTCAGTTAAGAGTCAACTACAGAGATGAAAATGCTCACATTGACTTGTCACTATTGTTTTCTTGCATCGTGTGAATCGTTTTAAGGAAAGCGTTGTGTTGTAGACTTTACAAATTAGTGACAGACACAGAAATGTTTAACTTTATCATTGACTTATTTCACTGATTCATGTGGGAATGTGCTGTGTGTGCCAACTCTTAACACTGAAAGGCTTTTTGAAATGATTCAACTGTTTTTTTTTTACATCAAAAACATTTCCCACTCAAACACTTGAAATGTCCTGAAATATTTTCAATATTGATAACAATTGTAGAATATATTTTTCTTTAGTCATACAATCAATGTATTAATTGTATGAGTAAACTCTCTCCTGTCACACCGTTTCTTAATAATTCCATGAGGAAGGGACTGTAGTCTCTGAACACGGAAGAGGCTTTTCAAGCTAATGATGTCTTTACATGTTTCTGACATTAGTGTAATGAGAAAGCAGGCTGACTGTGGCCAGCTGGGCAGGAGTCTGTTGAGCCTGCAGTGATGAGAGATGAGAGAGCGAGACAGAAAGAGGCTGTGTGTGTACTCATTTCATCGCAAATAGTCCACAGGGAGCAGAGGGAATCAAAATTGGAAAAGCACAGAGAGAAAACTGAGTACATTTCTATTTTATCGTGAAGAGGGGATCAACTCCACATCGACTGACAGTCATGCAGCTGCTGTTTGGATTCCTGCAGTGATCCAACATGGAGACAAGCACAGAGACAAAGCGTTTGAAGGGGCGAGAACATCATTAGATCAGTCCCCGCCATGTTTGTAGTGTAATCTGCTTAAAATGGGGAAAGCACTTAAGTCCAAGAGGAGAGGCCAGGCCTCTAGAGACACAACTGCAGCATTTTGTAAAAAAAAAAAAGTAGAACCTTTACAATAGACCTCCACCTTTGATTATCCGATTTGGTCCGGTGTAGCCTATCTCGCCTAAACAACTCATAAATGTTTTGTTTGAGTGTCTTGTGGCGGACTACTTGGGTTACTAGAAGTTGTTAGAGCAAGCATCACCAAAGCACTCATACATTTATTTTTGTTCAAACACTAAAATGAGACTTTTTGCTCACTCACATCTTATCTAGTGAACAGAAAGGTGTGGAACCTAATTGCCGTGAAGAATCCTAAAATGCTAACCTGCATTTATGCCCATGTTCTCCTCGGGGGAACCTACATGGATAACCTTGAAACAACACTCTCTTATCTCTTGCTCTAATGAATGTTTGTCTTCTTGTCACTAATTTGTCTCGGCAAACTGTGTTTAATGAGTTTTCTTCTGATACTTCAGTCTCAGCTTTTAACCTCAGTGAATAATGTGCAGTACTCCAGCCAAAAGACATTTGTTTTAAAAGTCTCCCTGTTTCCCTTCAATACTCTTTCCCTAGTTTCTCTGAGGGAAAAGTGTCTCCTCCAGCCTCTATGTCTTCATATTGTCTTGAATGACTTTTAAGCCTCTCAGACAGAGACCTCACCTGAGTGATTGAAGCTCTCCTTTTACTTAAATGCCTGTCTCTTTCTCCGCAGGTTCTCTCTGTCCCTCATAGAAGACTGGTGTGCTGTAGTCGACTATTTGAGGTGACTGATGTCAACAAGGCCCAAAAACAGGCGGCACACCAGAGAGAAGTCTTCCTGTTCAATGATCTCATTGTGGTAAGTATACAAAAAAGAGATTCAGTGTAATAACTCACATTTGTCATATATATGCTGTTTACATTGTCTCTTAATCCGCCTCGAAAGTGCTTGTTTCTGCTGCTCACTGTCAATCTCAAAGCTGCTTATTTTGTTGTGACAGCTGCAATGCACCATCACCTATTTGTACAGTGAGCTCTTCCTTTATGTTTGTTCATAACTCAGGCCTCTCCGGCCCTCCCTTTTAATAATAGATAGCAAATGCAGTTGTGCAGTGCACTCATAAGCAAAGATCTGTCCCCAACAGAGCAGCTTTAAGGGCCAGTAATAAAGTTATGTTTAACTGCACAGAAGAAGTTGTTCACTTGGTCCAAAGTCGTGTAGATTAGAAAATTATCAAAGGTTTAATGTTGGGCATGATTAAAATGCTCATTAGGGGCCACATAGGGGTTATCTATCCAAAGTCTTTAACTGCTCTCATAATTATGTCAAACGTTGATCTCACTCCAAAGAAACGCTGCAGAAGAAAAAGCACCATGGCTACCCCCCCCCCCCCCCCCTCCCTTTTCTACTAAAGCATAAAAGTAATTGGTAGCTGCAGGAAAAGGAGGTTAGAAGGCCGATTTTACAGTAAAAGGTGAAAGAAGCAGAAGAATTCAGTTCATTTGGAACTAAAAGTTAGCTGTGCGATTCAAGCGAGACATTTTCTTCCTGACAGCTTTGAAAGCGGGACAGAAATTGTCTTTGAAAGCTTTTACTGCAAAATTAAAGTGACGGAGACTTTTCTTTGAATTTGGGCCCTGTTCTAGCAGCTCCAACATGTCAAGAAGTGTTTAAAGTGCCAATGTGACGTATTGGTTTGATACCGCTTGCCTGGTAAATTATGCCCCCCGCAGAATTTGTCTATATTTTTTGGTATTTCCTACACAAAAAAACAATGACAGTTTCTAAGCATGACAATGCACCTCACTAACCACCCCTTATTATTTTTTCATTATTTTTTCATTATTTCTTCATTATT